>JAVALU010002156.1:507500-857543 GCA_030770095.1 Gila robusta | reverse complement strand
TAGTTAGAAAGAAAGATAGATAAAGTTAGAAAGAAAGAAAGATAGATTAGTTAGAAAGAAAGATTAGTTAGAAAGAAAGATAGATTAGATAGAAAGAAAGAAAGAAAGATAGATTAGATTAGATAGAAAGATAGATAGATAGATAAGTTCATTAGTACATATAGAATGGTAGTTTAATTGAGTCTAGGGCTTCAGGGAGTTTAGATTTGAGTTTTTGTGTTGTACACTACTGGGCCACCGTAGTCTTGGCTCAATTTGAACATGTTGCAATGAAAGTCAATGGGATTTTTATGGTTTTTAATATTAATTTTTAAGAAATCTGAAAGTCACATCAAAAAGAAAAGTAATAGCACACAAGTCATTTAAAAGCTGAACATTTTGATAGTTGAATGGTTTTTGTAGCACAAAGTAGAGAGGAGAAGAAAGCGACCACGGAAGAATACGGAATAATAATAAAGATTTGGATTTCAATAGTGTGAATGCTTGAAGCATTCACACTAACTAGAAAAATTGCATTTCCTGCGGAACATGCGTGTGAATGCTTGAAATGCTTAACTGAAATGCAAGAAAGAAAGAAAGAAAAATAAAGAAGGATTAGTTAGAAAGAAAGAAAGATGGATTAGTTAGAAAGAAAGATGGATTAGTTAGAGAGAAAGAAAGAAAGATAGATTAGTTAGAAAGAAAGAAAGATAGATTAGTTAGAAAGAAAAAAGATAGATTGTTAGAAAGAAAGATAGATAGATTAGTTAGAAAGAAAGAAAGATAGATTAGTTAGAAAAAAAGAAAGAAAGATTAGAAAGAAAGAAAGATTAGGTAGAGAGAAAGAGAGAGAGAAAGAAAGAAAGAAAGATAGATTAGGTAGAAAGAAAGATTAGGTAGAAAGAAAGAAAGAAAGATTAGGTAGAAAGAGAAAGAAAGAAAGAAAGATTGGTTGCTAGGGCGTTGCTAGGCGGTTGCTAGGGTATTCTGGGTGGTTGCTATGGTGTTGCTAGGTGGTTGCTAAGGTATTCTGGATGGTTGCTAGGTTGTTGATAGGCGGTTGCTAGGCTGTTCTGGGTGGTTGCTATGGTGTTGCTAGGTGGTTGCTAAGGTATTCTGGATGGTTGCTAGGTTGTTGATAGGCGGTTGCTAGGGTGTTCTGGGTGGTTGCTAGGTGGTTGCTAGGGTGTTCTGGGTGGTTGATAGGCGGTTGCTAGGTGGTTGCTAGGGTATTCTGGGTGGTTGCTAGGGTGTTGCTAGCTGGTTGCTAAGGTATTCTGGATGGTTGCTAGGGTGTTGCTAGGTGGTTGCTAGGGTGTTCTGGGTGGTTGCTAGGCGGTTGCTAAGGTGTTCTGGGTAGTTGCTAGGCGGTTGCTAGGGTGTTCTGGGTGGTTGCTAGGCGGTTGCTAAGGTATTCTGGATGGTTGCTAGGGTGTTGCTAGGTGGTTGCTAGGGTGTTCTGGGTGGTTGCTAGGCGGTTGCTAAGGTATTCTGGATGGTTGCTAGGGTGTTGCTTGGTGGTTGCTAGGGTGTTCTGGGTGGTTGCTAGGCGGTTGCTAGGGTGTTCTGGGTGGTTGCTAGGGAATTCTGGTGGTTGCTAGGGCGTTGCTAGGCAGTTGATAGGGTATTCTTAACATTTCTTGGCATGATTTAGCACTTACCTAATCGCCATTAGCATGTAGCTATTCACAGCTAGCATGTGTAGCATGTTGGAAGTCCTGTTTGCTAGCATGAGTCAAAAGAGCCAACCTCCATCTCTATACGATGTTCTGATGCAGAGATATAGGTCTTGCAAAATGGTTGCTAGGGTACTCTCTTTGGTTGCTAGGGAGTGGCTTGGCAGCTGCCAATCATAAAACTCCAAAGGCTGATTGTCAGTGTGAATGATATAAACCAACCCCCATCTCTATACGATGTTTTGATGCAGAGATATAGGTCTTGCAAAACGGTTGCTAGGGTACTCTGTTTGGTTGCTAGGGAGTGGCTTGGCAGCTGCCAATCATGAAGCTCCAAAGTCAATGTGAATGTATAAACCAACCCCCATCTCTATACGATGTTTTGATGCAGAGATATAGGTCTTGCAAAATGGTTGCTAGGGTACTCTGTTTGGTTGCTAGGGAGTGGCTTGGCAGCTGCCAATCATGAAACTCCAAAGGCTGCTTGTAAGTATAAATGATATAAACCAACTCCCATGCCTCTGTGACATTCAGAATGGAAGATATCCCTCTTTGGATTTTGGTTGCTAAGGTGCTCGACAATGGTTGCTAGGGCGTGGCCAGTAAGTGTTGAGGTGATTCAGGATTGGCTGTTTGCTGGCCCGAGTCAAACGAGCCCACCCTCATGTTTCTATGACACTTATATCCTGAGATATCCCTTTGATCTCTTTTAATGGTAGTCAGAAAGAAAGAAAGATTAGGTAGAGAGAAAGAGAGAGAGAAAGAAAGAAAGAAAGATAGATTAGGTAGAAAGAAAGATTAGGTAGAAAGAAAGAAAGATTAGGTAGAGAAAGAAAGAAAGAAAGAAATAAAGAAAGAAAGATTAGGTAGAAAGAAAGAAAGAAAGAAAGAAAGAAAGAAAGAAAGAAAGAAAGAAAGATTGGGTAGAGAGAGAAGAGAAAGAAAGAAAGAAAGATAGATTAGGTAGAAAGAAAGAAAGAGAAAGAAAGAAAGATTAGTTAGAAAGAAAGAAAGATAGATAGATTAGTTAGAAAGAAAGAAAGAGAAAGAAAGAAAGATTAGTTAGAAAGAAAGAAAGATAGATAGATTAGTTAGAAAGAAAGAAAGATAGATTAGTTAGAAAGATAGATTAGTTAGAAAGAAAGATAGATTAGATAGAAAGAAAGAAAGATAGATTAGGTAGAAAGAAAGATTAGGTAGAAAGAGAAAGAAAGAAAGAAAGAAAGATAGATTAGGTAGAAAGAAAGATTAGGTAGAAAGAAAGAAAGATTAGGTAGAAAGAGAAAGAAAGAAAGATTAGGTAGAAAAAAGAAAGAAAGAAAGAAAGAAAGAAAGAAAGAAAGAAAGAAAGATTAGGATAGAAAGAAAGAAAGAAAGAAGATTAGTTAGAAAGAAAGATTAGGTAGAAAGAAAGAAAGAAAGAAAGAAAGATTAGTTAGAAAGAAAGAAAGATAGATTAGTTAGAAAGAAAGAAAGAGAAAGAAAGAAAGATTAGTTAGAAAGAAAGAAAGATAGATAGATTAGTTAGAAAGAAAGAAAGATAGATTAGTTAGAAAGATAGATTAGTTAGAAAGAAAGATAGATAGATAGAAAGAAAGAAAGATAGATTAGGTAGAAAGAAAGATTAGGTAGAAAGAAAGAAAGAAAGAAAGAAAGATAGAAAGAAAGAAAGAAAGATTAGGTAGAAAGAAAGAAAGAAAGATTAGGTAGAAAGAGAAAGAAAGAAAGATTAGGTAGAAAGAAAGAAAGAAAGAAAGAAAGAAAAGATAAGAAGGATTAGTTAGAAAGAAAGAAAGATAGATTAGTTAGAAAGAAAGAAAGATGGATTAGTTAGAGAGAAAGAAAAAAGATAGATTCGTTAGAAAGAAAGATAGATAGATTAGTTCGAAAGAAAGAAAGATAGATTAGTTAGAAAGAAAGAAAGAAAGATTAGAAAGAAAGAAAGAAAGAAAGAAAGAAAGATTAGTTGATGTAAGAAAGAAAGTAGAATGAAGATGAGTTAGTAGAAAGAAAGAGATGTTTGTTGAAGTTGTTAGTATGATATGTGATATAGTGATATGATGTAGGTAGTTTAGTGATGATAGTTAGTTTAGTTATGAATAGTATTAGTGTTTGTTTGTTAAGTGATTGTGTTTGAGTGTGTTTGTTTGTTGTATTGATAGTTTGTTGTTTGATTGTTAGTATGTTTGTATGTGATTGTTTGTGTTAAGTTGTTGTTTGTTGTGTTGTGGTATGTAGTTTGTAGATTTGTTTGATTGTTAGTGTATGAAGTATTGTAGTGAGATAGTTGTTAGATGATTGTTTAGTATGATAGTTAGTTTGTGTGTAGTTTGAAGTGTAGTGTTAGTATAGATTAGATGTAGTTGATAGAATGTTTGTGTGAGTGAGGTTTTGTGTGTGTAGTTTGATGTTAGATGTATGTTTGTAGATTTTTTTTGTTTGATGTGTAGGTGTTAGTTTGTTGATGTAGTGTGTGAGTTAGTTTGTTGTTTAGATGTGTGAGTGTTGGGTTGAATGTTAGTGTTGTGAGGTTTTGTATGTTTGTTGTAGTGATATTGTTAGTGGGTGTTGTTAGTAGTTAGTGTTTGTAGTTTGTGTGTGTTTGTTGTTTGTTGTGAGTAGTTGTTTGTAGTGATGTTAGTGTGATGATGTTGTTAGATAGTTAGTTGTGTTGATTAGTACATATAGAATGGTAGTTTAATTGAGTCTAGGGCTTCAGGGAGTTTAGATTTGAGTTTTTGTGTTGTACACTACTGGGCCACCGTAGTCTTGGCTCAATTTGAACATGTTGCAATGAAAGTCAATGGGATTTTTATGGTTTTTAATATTAATTTTTAAGAAATCTGAAAGTCACATCAAAAAGAAAAGTAATAGCACACAAGTCATTTAAAAGCTGAACATTTTGATAGTTGAATGGTTTTTGTAGCACAAAGTAGAGAGGAGAAGAAAGCGACCACGGAAGAATACGGAATAATAATAAAGATTTGGATTTCAATAGTGTGAATGCTTGAAGCATTCACACTAACTAGAAAAATTGCATTTCCTGCGGAACATGCGTGTGAATGCTTGAAATGCTTAACTGAAATGCAAGAAAGAAAGAAAGAAAAATAAAGAAGGATTAGTTAGAAAGAAAGAAAGATGGATTAGTTAGAAAGAAAGATGGATTAGTTAGAGAGAAAGAAAGAAAGATAGATTAGTTAGAAAGAAAGAAAGATAGATTAGTTAGAAAGAAAAAAGATAGATTTGTTAGAAAGAAAGATAGATTAGTTAGAAAGAATGAAAGAAAGATAGATTAGTTAGAAAAAAAGAAAGAAAGATTAGAAAGAAAGAAAGATTAGGTAGAGAGAAAGAGAGAGAGAAAGAAAGAAAGAAAGATAGATTAGGTAGAAAGAAAGATTAGGTAGAAAGAAAGAAAGAAAGATTAGGTAGAAAGAGAAAGAAAGAAAGAAAGATTGGTTGCTAGGGCGTTGCTAGGCGGTTGCTAGGGTATTCTGGGTGGTTGCTATGGTGTTGCTAGGTGGTTGCTAAGGTATTCTGGATGGTTGCTAGGTTGTTGATAGGCGGTTGCTAGGCTGTTCTGGGTGGTTGCTATGGTGTTGCTAGGTGGTTGCTAAGGTATTCTGGATGGTTGCTAGGTTGTTGATAGGCGGTTGCTAGGGTGTTCTGGGTGGTTGCTAGGTGGTTGCTAGGGTGTTCTGGGTGGTTGATAGGCGGTTGCTAGGTGGTTGCTAGGGTATTATGGGTGGTTGCTAGGGTGTTGCTAGCTGGTTGCTAAGGTATTCTGGATGGTTGCTAGGGTGTTGCTAGGTGGTTGCTAGGGTGTTCTGGGTGGTTGCTAGGTGGTTGCTAGGGTGTTCTGGGTGGTTGATAGGCGGTTGCTATGTGGTTGCTAGGGTATTCTGGGTGGTTGCTAGGGTGTTGCTAGCTGGTTGCTAAGGTATTCTGGATGGTTGCTAGGGTGTTGCTAGGTGGTTGCTAGGGTGTTCTGGGTGGTTGCTAGGCGGTTGCTAAGGTGTTCTGGGTAGTTGCTAGGCGGTTGCTAGGGTGTTCTGGGTGGTTGCTATGCGGTTGCTAAGGTATTCTGGATGGTTGCTAGGGTGTTGCTAGGTGGTTGCTAGGGTGTTCTGGGTGGTTGCTAGGCGGTTGCTAAGGTATTCTGGATGGTTGCTAGGGTGTTGCTTGGTGGTTGCTAGGGTGTTCTGGGTGGTTGCTAGGCGGTTGCTAGGGTGTTCTGGGTGGTTGCTAGGGAATTCTGGGTGGTTGCTAGGGCGTTGCTAGGCAGTTGATAGGGTATTCTTAACATTTCTTGGCATGATTTAGCACTTACCTAATCGCCATTAGCATGTAGCTATTCACAGCTAGCATGTGTAGCATGTTGGAAGTCCTGTTTGCTAGCATGAGTCAAAAGAGCCAACCTCCATCTCTATACGATGTTCTGATGCAGAGATATAGGTCTTGCAAAACGGTTGCTAGGGTACTCTGTTTGGTTGCTAGGGAGTGGCTTGGCAGCTGCCAATCATGAAGCTCCAAAGTCAATGTGAATGTATAAACCAACCCCCATCTCTATACGATGTTTTGATGCAGAGATATAGGTCTTGCAAAATGGTTGCTAGGGTTTGGTTGCTAGGGAGTGGCTTGGCAGCTGCCAATCATGAAACTCCAAAGGCTGCTTGTAAGTATAAATGATATAAACCAACTCCCATGCCTCTGTGACATTCAGAATGGAAGATATCCCTCTTTGGATTTTGGTTGCTAAGGTGCTCGACAATGGTTGCTAGGGCGTGGCCAGTAAGTGTTGAGGTGATTCAGGATTGGCTGTTTGCTGGCCCGAGTCAAACGAGCCCACCCTCATGTTTCTATGACACTTATATCCTGAGATATCCCTTTGATCTCTTTTAATGGTAGTCAGAAAGAAAGAAAGATTAGGTAGAGAGAAAGAGAGAGAGAAAGAAAGAAAGATAGATTAGGTAGAAAGAAAGATTAGGTAGAAAGAAAGAAAGATTAGGTAGAGAAAGAAAGAAAGAAAGAAATAAAGAAAGAAAGATTAGGTAGAAAAAAGAAAGAAAGAAAGAAAGAAAGAAAGAAAGAAAGAAAGAAAGATTGGGTAGAGAGAGAGAAAGAAAGAAAGAAAGATAGATTAGGTAGAAAGAAAGAAAGAGAAAGAAAGAAAGATTAGTTAGAAAGAAAGAAAGATAGATAGATTAGTTAGAAAGAAAGAAAGAGAAAGAAAGAAAGATTAGTTAGAAAGAAAGAAAGATAGATAGATTAGTTAGAAAGAAAGAAAGATAGATTAGTTAGAAAGATAGATTAGTTAGAAAGAAAGATAGATTAGATAGAAAGAAAGAAAGATAGATAGGAAAGAAAGATTAGGTAGAAAGAGAAAGAAAGAAAGAAAGAAAGAAAGAAAGAAAGAAAGATAGATAGATTAGGTAGAAAGAAAGATTAGGTAGAAAGAAAGAAAGATTAGGTAGAAAGAGAAAGAAAGAAAGATTAGGTAGAAAGAGAAAGAAAGAAAGAAAGAAAGAAAGAAAGAAAGAAAGAAAGAAAGAAAGAAAATAAAGAAGGATTAGTTAGAAAGAAAGAAAGATGGATTAGTTAGAAAGAAAGAAAGATGGATTAGTTAGAGAGAAAGAAAAAAGATAGATTCGTTAGAAAGAAAGATAGATAGATTAGTTCGAAAGAAAGAAAGATAGATTAGTTAGAAAGAAAGAAAGAAAGATTAGAAAGAAAGAAAGAAAGAAAGAAAGAAAGAAAGAAAGAAAGAAAGAAAGAAAGATTAGTTAGAAAGAAAGAAAGATAGATTAGTTAGAAAGAAAGAAAGAAAGAAAGAAAGAAAGAAAGAAAGAAAGATTAGGTAGAAAAAAGAAAGAAAGAAAGAAAGAAAGAAAGAAAGATTAGTTAGAAAGAAAGAAAGATAGATAGATTAGTTAGAAAGAAAGAAAGATAGATTAGTTAGAAAGAAAGATTAGATAGAAAGAAAGAAAGAAAGAAAGAAAGAAAGATAGAAAGAAAGATTAGAAAGTAAAATGATAGGAGAATGATGAAAGAAGTGAGTTGGGAGAGTAGATATGAGTAAGATGATTTGTATGATAGTTAGATGATGGTAGATAAGAAATGATGGTAGATGAAGAATGAAGTTAGTGTAGTTATTGTTAGTAGGAGTGTGTGTATTGTATTGTTAGATGATTTGTAGATGTAAGATTTGGATTAGGGAGTTAAGAAGATAAAGATTTGTAGTTAGAATGATTAGATTAGAGTGTTGAGTGTGTTTGATTGAGTAGTGTGATTGTTAAGATTAGAAAGATGAGTTGTTAGTATTGAAGTTTGTGTATGTTAGTTTAAGAATAGTGTTTGATGAAAGTTTGTTAGTATGTGTTGGTGATTATGATAGTAATTGATTGTGTGTGAAAGTTAGTTATTGTTATGATTGTTAGATTATGTTAGTTAGATATGTTTTGTTGATGGTGTTTGATTGTTTGGTGGATGTGATATTTTGTATGTTGAAAGTTGTAGTGTGTTTGATTGTATTGTTAGGTGATTGTGAGTTTGTATGTGATAGAGTTTTGATTGTTGTGAGTTGTTAGAGTTTAGTTTATTGTGTAGATTGTTTGTAAGTTTGTTTGTTTGATTAGTATTGGTTTGTTGTATGTTTGTTATGAATGTTTGTAGTGTGAGTTGTGTTTGTGTGTGTGTTTGTTTGTTTGTTTGTTTGGTTTGTTGTTTGTTTTGTTTGTTTTTTGTTGGTTTGTTTTTTTGTTGTTGTTGTTTGTTGTTTTGTTGTGGTTTTGTTTGTGTTGTGTTTTGTTTGTTTTTTTGTTTTTGTTGGTTTTGTTTGTTTGTGTTTGTTGTGGGTTTGTTTGTTTTGTTTGTGTGTTTGTTTGTGTGTTTGTTTGTTGTTTGTTGTTTTTGTTTGTTGTTTTGTGTGTTTTTGTTTGTTTTGTTGTGGTTGTGTGTTTTTGTTGTTTGTGTTGGGTTTTTTTGTTTGTTGTTTGTTTTTTGTTGTTTGTTTGTTGTTGTTTGTTTTTTTTGTTTGTTGTTTGTTTGTTTGTTTGTTTTGTGTTTGTTTTTGTTTGTGGTGTTTTTTGTTGTGTTTGTTGGTGTTTGTGTTGTTGTTTTGTTGGTGTTTGTTTGTTGTGGTTGTTTGTTTGTTGTGGTTAATTTTGTTGATTGTTTGTTTGTTGTGGGTGTTTTAGTTTGTTTGTGTGTGAGTTGTGTGTTTGTGTGTGTGGGTGTTTGTTTGTTAGTGTGTTGTTTGTAGTTTGTGTGTGGTGGGTGTTGTTTGTTTGTTTGTGTTTGTGTGTTGTGTGTGTTATGTTTGTTGTTTGTGTGTGGTGTTTTGTATGTTGTGGTTGATTGTTTGTTTGTGGTGGTGTTTTTTGTTGTTTGTTTTTGTTTGTTTGTATGTTGTTGGTGTTTGTTTGTTTGTGTGTGTGTGGTGGTGTTTGTTGTGGTTGTGTTTTTGTTGTGTGGTGTGTTTTGTTTGTTTTTTGTTTGTGTGGTGTTTGTATTGTTTGTTTGTTTGTTTGATTTGTGTGTGTAGTGTGTTGTGTGTTGTGTGATGTAGTTTGATGGTGTTATTGTAGTTTGGTAGTTTAATGTGGCTAGGGCTTCAGGGAGTTTAGATTGTGAGGTTTTTGTGTTGTACACTACTGGGCCACCGTAGTCTTGGCTCAATTTGAACATGTTGCAATGAAAGTCAATGGGATTTTTATGGTTTTTAATATTAATTTTTAAGAAATCTGAAAGTCACATCAAAAAGAAAAGTAATAGCACACAAGTCATTTAAAAGCTGAACATTTTGATAGTTGAATGGTTTTTGTAGCACAAAGTAGAGAGGAGAAGAAAGCGACCACGGAAGAATACGGAATAATAATAAAGATTTGGATTTCAATAGTGTGAATGCTTGAAGCATTCACACTAACTAGAAAAATTGCATTTCCTGCGGAACATGCGTGTGAATGCTTGAAATGCTTAACTGAAATGCAAGAAAGAAAGACAGAAAAATAAAGAAGGATTAGTTAGAAAGAAAGAACGATGGATTAGTTAGAAAGAAAGATGGATTAGTTAGAGAGAAAGAAAGAAAGATAGATTAGTTAGAAAGAAAGAAAGATAGATAGATTAGTTAGAAAGAAAAAAGATAGATTCGTTAGAAAGAAAGATAGATAGATTAGTTAGAAAGAAAGAAAGAAAGATAGATTAGTTAGAAAAAAAAGAAAGAAAGATTAGAAAGAAAGAAAGATTAGGTAGAGAGAAAGAGAGAGAGAAGAAAGAAAGAAAGAAAGATAGATTAGGTAGAAAGAAAGATTAGGTAGAAAGAAAGAAAGAAAGATTAGGTAGAAAGAGAAAGAAAAAAGAAAGATTGGTTGCAAGGGCGTTGCTAGGCGGTTGCTAGGGTATTCTGGGTGGTTACTATGGTGTTGCTAGGTGGTTGCTAAGGTATTCTGGATGGTTGCTAGGTTGTTGATAGGCGGTTGCTAGGCTGTTCTGGGTGGTTGCTATGGTGTTGCTAGGTGGTTGCTAAGGTATTCTGGATGGTTGCTAGGTTGTTGATAGGCGGTTGCTAGGGTGTTCTGGGTGGTTGCTAGGTGGTTGCTAGGGTGTTCTGGGTGGTTGATAGGCGGTTGCTAGGTGGTTGCTAGGGTATTCTGGGTGGTTGCTAGGGTGTTGCTAGCTGGTTGCTAAGGTATTCTGGATGGTTGCTAGGGTGTTGCTAGGGTGTTCTGGGTGGTTGCTAGGCGGTTGCTAAGGTGTTCTGGATAGTTGCTAGGCGGTTGCTAGGGTGTTCTGGGTGGTTGCTAGGCGGTTGCTAAGGTATTCTGGATGGTTGCTAGGGTGTTGCCAGGTGGTTGCTAGGGTGTTCTGGGTGGTTGCTAGGCGGTTGCTAAGGTATTCTGGATGGTTGCTAGGGTGTTGCTTGGTGGTTGCTAGGGTGTTCTGGGTGGTTGCTAGGCGGTTGCTAGGGTGTTCTGGGTGGTTGCTAGGGAATTCTGGGTGGTTGCTAGGGCGTTGCTAGGCAGTTGATAGGGTATTCTTAACATTTCTTGGCATGATTTAGCACTTACCTAATCGCCATTAGCATGTAGCTATTCACAGCTAGCATGTGTAGCATGTTGGAAGTCCTGTTTGCTAGCATGAGTCAAAAGAGCCAACCTCCATCTCTATACGATGTTCTGATGCAGAGATATAGGTCTTGCAAAATGGTTGCTAGGGTACTCTCTTTGGTTGCTAGGGAGTGGCTTGGCAGCTGCCAATCATAAAACTCCAAAGGCTGATTGTCAGTGTGAATGATATAAACCAACCCCCATCTCTATACGATGTTTTGATGCAGAGATATAGGTCTTGCAAAACGGTTGCTAGGGTACTCTGTTTGGTTGCTAGGGAGTGGCTTGGCAGCTGCCAATCATGAAGCTCCAAAGTCAATGTGAATGTATAAACCAACCCCCATCTCTATACGATGTTTTGATGCAGAGATATAGGTCTTGCAAAATGGTTGCTAGGGTACTCTGTTTGGTTGCTAGGGAGTGGCTTGGCAGCTGCCAATCATGAAACTCCAAAGGCTGCTTGTAAGTATAAATGATATAAACCAACTCCCATGCCTCTGTGACATTCAGAATGGAAGATATCCCTCTTTGGATTTTGGTTGCTAAGGTGCTCGACAATGGTTGCTAGGGCGTGGCCAGTAAGTGTTGAGGTGATTCAGGATTGGCTGTTTGCTGGCCCGAGTCAAACGAGCCCACCCTCATGTTTCTATGACACTTATATCCTGAGATATCCCTTTGATCTCTTTTAATGGTAGTCAGAAAGAAAGAAAGATTAGGTAGAGAGAAAGAGAGAGAGAAAGAAATAAAGATAGATTAGGTAGAAAGAAAGATTAGGTAGAAAGAAAGAAAGATTAGGTAGAGAAAGAAAGAAAGAAAGAAATAAAGAAAGAAAGATTAGGTAGAAAAAAGAAAGAAAGAAAGAAAGAAAGAAAGATTGGGTAGAGAGAGAGAGAAAGAAAGAAAGAAAGAAAGATAGATTAGGTAGAAAGAAAGAAAGAGAAAGAAAGAAAGATTAGTTAGAAAGAAAGAAAGATAGATAGATTAGTTAGAAAGAAAGAAAGAGAAAGAAAGAAAGAAAGATTAGTTAGAAAGAAAGAAAGATAGATAGATTAGTTAGAAAGAAAGAAAGATAGATTAGTTAGAAAGATAGATTAGTTAGAAAGAAAGAAAGATAGATTAGAATAGAAAGAAAGAAAGATAGATTAGGTAGAAAGAAAGATTAGGTAGAAAGAGAAAGAAAGAAAGAAAGAAAGAGAAAGATAGATAGATTAGGTAGAAAGAAAGATTAGGTAGAAAGAAAGAAAGATTAGGTAGAAAGAGAAAGAAAGAAAGATTAGGTAGAAAAAAAGAAAGAAAGAAAGAAAGAAAGAAAGAAAGAAAGAAAGAAAGAAAGAAAGAAAGAAAAATAAAGGATTAGTTAGAAAGAAAGAAAGATGGATTAGTTAGAAAGAAAGAAAGATGGATTAGTTAGAGAGAAAGAAAAAAGATAGATTCGTTAGAAAGAAAGATAGATAGATTAGTTCGAAAGAAAGAAAGATAGATTAGTTAGAAAGAAAGAAAGAAAGATTAGAAAGAAAGAAAGAAAGATTAGGTAGAAAAAAGAAAGAAAGAAAGAAAGATTAGTTCGAAAGAAAGAAAGATAGATTAGTTAGAAAGAAAGAAAGATTAGAAAGAAAGAAAGAAAGAAAGAAAGAAAGATTAGGTAGAAAAAAGAAAGAAAGAAAGAAAGAAAGAAAGAAAGATTAGTTAGAAAGAAAGAAAGATAGATTAGTTAGAAAGAAAGATAGATTAGTTAGAAAGATAGATTAGTTAGAAAGAAAGATAGATTAGATAGAAAGAAAGAAAGAAAGATTAGGTAGAAAGAAAGATTAGGTAGAAAGAGAAAGAAAGAAAGAAAGAAAGAAAGAAAGAAAGAAAGAAAGAAAGAAAGATTAGGTAGAAAGAAAGATTAGGTAGAAAGAGAAAGAAAGATTAGGTAGAAAGAAAGAAAGAAAGAAAGAAAGAAAGAAAGAAAGAAAGAAAAATAAAGAAGGATTAGTTAGAAAGAAAGAAAGATGGATTAGTTAGAAAGAAAGAAAGATGGATTAGTTAGAGAGAAAGAAAAAAGATAGATTCGTTAGAAAGAAAGAAAGATAGATAGATTAGTTCGAAAGAAAGAAAGATAGATTAGTTAGAAAGAAAGAAAGATTAGAAAGAAAGAAAGAAAGAAAGAAAGATTAGAAAGAAAGAAAGAAAGAAAGAAAGAAAGATTAGGTAGAGAGAAAGAGAGAGAGAAAGAAAGAAAGAAAGATAGATTAGGTAGAAAGAAAGATTAGGAAGAAAGAAAGAAAGATTAGGTAGAAAAAAGAAAGAAAGAAAGAATGAAAGAAAGAAAGATTAGTTAGAAAGAAAGAAAGATAGATAGATTAGTTAGAAAGAAAGAAAGATAGATTAGTTAGAAAGATAGATTAGTTAGAAAGAAAGATAGATTAGATAGAAAGAAAGAAAGATAGATTAGTTAGAAAGAAGAAAGAAAGAAAGATAGATAGATTAGTTCGAAAGAAAGATAGATTAGTTAGAAAGAAAGAAAGATTAGAAAGAAAGAGAAAGAAAGAAAGAAAGAAAGAAAGATTAGAAAGTAAGAAAGAAAGAAAGAAAGAAAGAAAGATTAGGTAGAGAGAAAGAGAGAGAGAAAGAAAGAAAGAAAGATAGATTAGGTAGAAAGAAAGATTAGGAAGAAAGAAAGAAAGATTAGGTAGAAAGAAAGAAAGATAGATAGATTAGTTAGAAAGAAAGAAAGATAGATTAGTTAGAAAGATAGATTAGTTAGAAAGAAAGATAGATTAGATAGAAAGAAAGAAAGATAGATTAGTTAGAAAGAAAGAAAGAAAGATAGATAGATAGATAGATAGATAGATAGATAGATAGATAGATAGATAAGTTCATTAGTACATATAGAATGGTAGTTTAATTGAGTCTAGGGCTTCAGGGAGTTTAGATTTGAGTTTTTGTGTTGTACACTACTGGGCCACCGTAGTCTTGGCTCAATTTGAACATGTTGCAATGAAAGTCAATGGGATTTTTATGGTTTTTAATATTAATTTTTAAGAAATCTGAAAGTCACATCAAAAAGAAAAGTAATAGCACACAAGTCATTTAAAAGCTGAACATTTTGATAGTTGAATGGTTTTTGTAGCACAAAGTAGAGAGGAGAAGAAAGCGACCACGGAAGAATACGGAATAATAATAAAGATTTGGATTTCAATAGTGTGAATGCTTGAAGCATTCACACTAACTAGAAAAATTGCATTTCCTGCGGAACATGCGTGTGAATGCTTGAAATGCTTAACTGAAATGCAAGAAAGAAAGAAAGAAAAATAAAGAAGGATTAGTTAGAAAGAAAGAAAGATGGATTAGTTAGAAAGAAAGATGGATTAGTTAGAGAGAAAGAAAGAAAGATAGATTAGTTAGAAAGAAAGAAAGATAGATTAGTTAGAAAGAAAAAAGATAGATTCGTTAGAAAGAAAGATAGATAGATTAGTTAGAAAGAAAGAAAGAAAGATAGATTAGTTAGAAAAAAAGAAAGAAAGATTAGAAAGAAAGAAAGATTAGGTAGAGAGAAAGACAGAGAGAAAGAAAGAAAGAAAGAAAGAAAGAAAGAAAGAAAGATAGATTAGGTAGAAAGAAAGATTAGGTAGAAAGAAAGAAAGAAAGAAAGAAAGATTAGGTAGAAAGAGAAAGAAAGAAAGAAAGATTGGTTGCTAGGGCGTTGCTAGGTTATTCTGGGTGGTTGCTATGGTGTTGCTAGGTGGTTGCTAAGGTATTCTGGATGGTTGCTAGGTTGTTGATAGGCGGTTGCTAGGCTGTTCTGGGTGGTTGCTATGGTGTTGCTAGGTGGTTGCTAAGGTATTCTGGATGGTTGCTAGGTTGTTGATAGGCGGTTGCTAGGGTGTTCTGGGTGTTTGCTAGGTGGTTGCTAGGGTGTTCTGGGTGGTTGATAGTCGGTTGTTAGGTGGTTGCTAGGGTATTCTGGGTGGTTGCTAGGGTGTTGCTAGCTGGTTGCTAAGGTATTCTGGATGGTTGCTAGGGTGTTGCTAGGTGGTTGCTAGGGTGTTCTGGGTGGTTGCTAGTCGGTTGCTAAGGTGTTCTGGGTAGTTGCTAGGCGGTTGCTAGGGTGTTCTGGGTGGTTGCTAGGCGGTTGCTAATGTATTCTGGATGGTTGCTAGGGTGTTGCTAGGTGGTTGCTAGGGTGTTCTGGGTGGTTGCTAGGTGGTTGCTAAGGTATTCCGGATGGTTGCTAGGGTGTTGCTTGGTGGTTGCTAGGGTGTTCTGGGTGGTTGCTAGGTGGTTGCTAGGGTGTTCTGGGTGGTTGCTAGGGAATTCTGGGTGGTTGCTAGGGCGTTTCTAGGCAGTTGATAGGGTATTCTTAACATTTCTTGGCATGATTTAGCACTTACCTAATCGCCATTAGCATGTAGCTATTCACAGCTAGCATGTGTAGCATGTTGGAAGTCCTGTTTGCTAGCATGAGTCAAAAGAGCCAACCTCCATCTCTATACGATGTTCTGATGCAGAGATATAGGTCTTGCAAAATGGTTGCTAGGGTACTCTCTTTGGTTGCTAGGGAGTGGCTTGGCAGCTGCCAATCATAAAACTCCAAAGGCTGATTGTCAGTGTGAATGATATAAACCAACCCCCATCTCTATACGATGTTTTGATGCAGAGATATAGGTCTTGCAAAACGGTTGCTAGGGTACTCTGTTTGGTTGCTAGGGAGTGGCTTGGCAGCTGCCAATCATGAAGCTCCAAAGTCAATGTGAATGTATAAACCAACCCCCATCTCTATACGATGTTTTGATGCAGAGATATAGGTCTTGCAAAATGGTTGCTAGGGTACTCTGTTTGGTTGCTAGGGAGTGGCTTGGCAGCTGCCAATCATGAAACTCCAAAGGCTGCTTGTAAGTATAAATGATATAAACCAACTCCCATGCCTCTGTGACATTCAGAATGGAAGATATCCCTCTTTGGATTTTGGTTGCTAAGGTGCTCGACAATGGTTGCTAGGGCGTGGCCAGTAAGTGTTGAGGTGATTCAGGATTGGCTGTTTGCTGGCCCGAGTCAAACGAGCCCACCCTCATGTTTCTATGACACTTATATCCTGAGATATCCCTTTGATCTCTTTTAATGGTAGTCAGAAAGAAAGAAAGATTAGGCAGAGAGAAAGAGAGAGAGAAAGAAAGAAAGAAAGATAGAAAGATAGATTAGGTAGAAAGAAAGATTAGGTAGAAAGAGAAAGAAAGAAAGAAAGAAAGAAAGAAAGAAAGAAAGAAAGAAAGAAAGAAAGAAAGATTAGGTAGAAAGAAAGAAAGATTAGGTAGAAAGAGAAAGAAAGAAAGATTAGGTAGAAAAAAAGAAAGAAAGAAAGAAAGAAAAATAAAGAAGGATTAGTTAGAAAGAAAGAAAGATGGATTAGTTAGAAAGAAAGAAAGATGGATTAGTTAGAGAGAAAGAAAAAAGATAGATTCGTTAGAAAGAAAGATAGATAGATTAGTTCGAAAGAAAGAAAGATAGATTAGTTAGAAAGAAAGAAAGAAAGATTAGAAAGAAAGAAAGAAAGAAAGAAAGAAAGAAAGAAAGAAAGATTAGGTAGAAAAAAGAAAGAAAGAAAGAAAGATTAGTTCGAAAGAAAGAAAGATAGATTAGTTAGAAAGAAATAAAGAAAGATTAGAAAGAAAGAAAGAAAGAAAGAAAGAAAGAAAGAAAGAAAGATTAGGTAGAAAAAAGAAAGAAAGAAAGAAAGAAAGAAAGAAAGAAAGAAAGAAAGATTAGTTAGAAAGAAAGAAAGATAGATAGATTAGAAAGAAAGAAAGATAGATTAGTTAGAAAGATAGATTAGTTAGAAAGAAAGATAGATTAGATAGAAAGAAAGAAAGAAAGATAGATTAGGTAGAAAGAAAGATTAGGTAGAAAGAGAAAGAAAGAAAGAAAGAAAGAAAGAAAGAAAGAAAGAAAGAAAGATAGATTAGGTAGAAAGAAAGATTAGGTAGAAAGAGAAAGAAAGATTAGGTAGAAAAAAAGAAAGAAAGAAAGAAAGAAAGAAAGAAAGAAAGAAAGAAAGAAAGAAAAATAAAGAAGGATTAGTTAGAAAGAAAGAAAGATGGATTAGTTAGAAAGAAAGAAAGATGGATTAGTTAGAGAGAAAGAAAAAAGATAGATTCGTTAGAAAGAAAGAAAGATAGATAGATTAGTTCGAAAGAAAGAAAGATAGATTAGTTAGAAAGAAAGAAAGATTAGAAAGAAAGAGAAAGAAAGAAAGAAAGAAAGAAAGAAAGAAAGAAAGAAAGATTAGAAAGTAAGAAAGAAAGAAAGAAAGAAAGATTAGGTAGAGAGAAAGAGAGAGAGAAAGAAAGAAAGAAAGAAAGATAGATTAGGTAGAAAGAAAGATTAGGAAGAAAGAAAGAAAGATTAGGTAGAAAAAAGAAAGAAAGAAAGAATGAAAGAAAGAAAGATTAGTTAGAAAGAAAGAAAGATAGATTAGTTAGAAAGAAAGAAAGATAGATTAGTTAGAAAGAGATTAGTTAGAAAGAAAGATAGATTAGATAGAAAGAAAGAAAGATAGATTAGTTAGAAAGAAAGAAAGATAGATAGATAGATAGATAGATAGATAGATAGATAGATAGATAGATAGATAGATAAGTTCATTAGTACATATAGAATGGTAATTTAATTGAGTCTAGGGCTTCAGGGAGTTTAGATTTGAGTTTTTGTGTTGTGCACTACTGGGCCACCGTAGTCTTGGCTCAATTTGAACATGTTGCAATGAAAGTCAATGGGATTTTTATGGTTTTTAATATTAATTTTTAAGAAATCTGAAAGTCACATCAAAAAGAAAAGTAATAGCACACAAGTCATTTAAAAGCTGAACATTTTGATAGTTGAATGGTTTTTGTAGCACAAAGTAGAGAGGAGAAGAAAGCGACCACGGAAGAATACGGAATAATAACTAGAAAAATTGCATTTCCTGCGGAACATGCGTGTGAATGCTTGAAATGCTTAACTGAAATGCAAGAAAGAAAGAAAGAAAAATAAAGAAGGATTAGTTAGAAAGAAAGAAAGATGGATTAGTTAGAAAGAAAGATGGATTAGTTAGAGAGAAAGAAAGAAAGATAGATTAGTTAGAAAGAAAGATAGATTAGTTAGAAAGAAAAAAGATAGATTTGTTAGAAAGAAAGATAGATAGATTAGTTAGAAAGAAAGATAGAGAGAGAAAAAAAGAAAGAAAGATAGATTAGGTAGAAAGAAAGATTAGGTAGAAAGAAAGAAAGATTAGGTAGAGAAAGAAAGATAGAGAGAGAAAGAAAGAAAGAAAGATAGATTAGGTAGAAAGAAAGATTAGGTAGAAAGAAAGAAAGATTAGGTAGAGAAAGAAAGAAATAAAGAAATAAAGAAAGAAAGATTAGGTAGAAGAAAGAAAGAAAGAAAGAAAGAAAGAAAGAAAGAAAGAAAGAAAGAAAGAAAGAAAGATTGGGTAGAGAGAGAGAGAAAGAAAGAAAGAAAGAAAGATAGATTAGGTAGAAAGAAAGAAAGAGAAAGAAAGAAAGATTAGTTAGAAAGAAAGAAAGATAGATTAGTTAGAAAGAAAGAAAGATTAGAAAGAAAGAAAGAAAGAAAGAAAGAAAGAAAGAAAGAAAGAAAGAAAGAAAGAAAGATTAGGTAGAAAAAAGAAAGAAAGAAAGAAAGATTAGTTAGAAAGAAAGAAAGATAGATTAGTTAGAAAGAAAGAAAGATAGATTAGTTAGAAAGATAGATTAGTTAGAAAGAAAGAAAGATAGATTAGGTAGGTAGAAAGAGAAAGAAAGAAAGAAAGAAAGAAAGAAAGAAAGAAAGAAAGAAAGAAAGAAAGATTAGGTAGAAAGAAAGAAAGAAAGAAAGAAAGAAAGAAAGAAAAATAAAGAAGGATTAGTTAGAAAGAAAGAAAGATGGATTAGTTAGAAAGAAAGAAAGATAGATAGATTAGTTAGAAAGAAAGATAGAGTAGATTAGTTATGAGTATAGTATGTTTGATTGTTAGTAGTTGAAGATATGTTAGGTTAATGTATAGTATGATTAGATGTTGTTTGTGTTAGATTATGTTAGTATGTAGAAGTTAGGTATGATTAGTTAGAATGTATGTAGTTAGTAGATTGTTTGATTAGATGATGTATGAGTTATGTTAGATTTGTAAGTAGTGATATTGTAAGATTTGTTAGAAAGTAAAGATAAGTTTAGGTAGTATTTATGTATGTTAGTTAGAATGATGATTAGTTTGTGTTGAGTGAGAGAGATAGTATGATAGTGTGTTAGTTAGTTGAGAGTTAGATAGTATTAGATAGAATAGATGAGTGTTTGTGATTTTGTATGTTTGTTAGATAGTTAGTGTTGTTTAGTATTTGAGTAGTATAGAGTGATTGTTGGTGTGAAAGTAGATTGATGATGTTAGATATGTTTGTTAGATTTTGTGTAAGGAAGTATTGATTAGTTTGTTAGTAAGTGTTGAGTATGTAGATTGTTAGTAGTAATGTGTATGTTTGATGTTGAGTTTGTTTGTTGTGTGGTGTTTTGTTAGTTTGTTTGTGTGTGTGTTTGTGGTGTTTTGTTTGTTTGTTTGTTTGTATGTGTGTTGTGGGTGTTTGTTTGTTGAATGTTTGTGTGTGTTGTGTTGATGGTGTGTTTGTATGTTTGTTGTGATTGTGTGGTGGTTTTTGTTTGTTTGTTTGTTTGTTAGTTTGTTTGTGTGTGAGGTGTGTATGTTTGTTTGAGTGTGTTGTGTTATTGTTGTTAGTTTGTTGTATAGTTTGTGTTAGTGTTTGGTGTTTGTTTTTGTTGGATTAGTTTGTGTGTTGTTTGTTGTGTTGTATGGTGGGTTTTTGTTTGTTTGTTGTTTGTGTGTGTTGTTGTTTGTTTGTTTGTTTTTGTTGTGTGTGTGTTTTGGTTGTTGGTGTTTGTTAGATTTAGTTTGTTGTGTGTGTTGTTGTGAGTTTGTTTGTTTGTTTGTTTGTTGTGGGTGTGTTGGGTTTAGTTTGTTTGTTTATTGTTGTGGTGGTTTGTTTGTTTGTTTGTTTTTGTTTGTTGTGTGTGTGGTTGTTTGTTTGTTTGTGTGGTTTGTGTGTGGTGTTTTATGTTTGTTTGTTTGTTTGTGTGTTTTGGTTTGTTGTGTTGTTGTTGTTTGTTTGTTTGTTTGTGTTGATTGTTTGTTTGTTTGATTGTGTGTTGAGTTTGTGTGTGTTTGTTTGTGTGTAGTGTGATGTGTTAAGTGTATGTTAGTAGTTAGAATGGTTGTGTAATTGAGTCTAGGGCTTCAGGGAGTTTAGATTTGAGTTTTTGTGTTGTACACTACTGGGCCACCGTAGTCTTGGCTCAATTTGAACATGTTGCAATGAAAGTCAATGGGATTTTTATGGTTTTTAATATTAATTTTTAAGAAATCTGAAAGTCACATCAAAAAGAAAAGTAATAGCACACAAGTCATTTAAAAGCTGAACATTTTGATAGTTGAATGGTTTTTGTAGCACAAAGTAGAGAGGAGAAGAAAGCGACCACGGAAGAATACGGAATAATAATAAAGATTTGGATTTCAATAGTGTGAATGCTTGAAGCATTCACACTAATAATAAGTATGTGAGATAACAATAGTGTTGCTTTGCAAAGCACCACTAATAATAAGTATGTGAGATAACAATAGTGTTGCTTTGCCATAGGCAAGCACCACTAATAATAAGTATGTGAGATAACAATAGTGTTGCTTTGCAAAGCACCACTAATTAAGTTTATTGCAAAATATGGTATGTTTTGCTTGTATCGATTCTCTGATTGGTGGAATTTTCTGTACAGCATCATGGGTAATGTAGTTTTCACTGCAAATTCCTCTGTTCAACATGATTATTTTAAAACTAAGTTGAAATAAAGTGGTCTGACGGCTTCAACAGAAGCAAATACCATTGGTGAACAACCTTGTAGCTCACAGTCTATCTGCCTTTAAAGGTTTATCAGTTATCATTAAAAATCAATTTCACTATGGAGAAAATGAGTAGAGTTTACTTCCCGAACCCGACTGTTGCACTCTATTGGTTCACCAGTGTAAATGTAAACACCCACCGGATGTTATTTTGGAATTTGAATGAAAAAAATACTGAATAGAAATGTAAAACAAAAAAATTGTGAATACTATATTTGTTCTCTGAGATGTAAATGACATTTTTCTCAACTAATATTGAACAAATTAAACTTAATCAACTTAAAATTTGAATACTGATGTAATTCTATTATGTAATTATTATACTGAAATCTGGGAAATGAACAGTTCTTCCAACATGACCTGAAAAAAATAATAATATTAGTTTATTAAATGTATAGAAGAGTACTCCTAAATGATTTTTTCCCTGTTAAAAGCAAACTAAATTCACATTGGAGGTGGAGTTTATGAATGTGAAAGGCATGTGTGGAGGCCCGGGCCGGCGAGCTGCTCCTCTGCTGGGGGTCTGCAGGAGGCTGAATGTTTCATCAGCGTGTCTCAGCTCTAGATGATTGATGAAAGACCACAGAACAATGAGCCACAGACACTGAGCTCCATTCTCAAATAACACCATCTGTGTCTCATGTTCCACAAACTACATGTTCGTCACACTCCCCAAACCCCTGTTTCTGAGATGCTTAAATATCAGTGATGGACGTCAAATAACACTTCCTATTTATTTACCACATGTACACATTTCACAAGTGTCTTAGTTCAAACACAGTTCTGCTAAGCACAGCTTACACAAGTCTGTCTGGAGGGTAAACCAATTTTTGCTGTTTGTTTGTTTATTAGCAAAGTTGATTGGCAGGCTTTGTACTTTTCAAATTAAGGGTACGTTTACACGACGACGATCTACTAAAAACGGAAAGGTTTTTCCTTTGCGTTCTTCACGTACAGACGACAACTTTGTCAAAATGATCTCCGTTCACACTGTTCTACGAAAACGACTGTATTATCAGAATCAGAATCAGAATCAGAATCAGAATCAGAAAGAGCTTTATTGCCAAGTGTGCTTGCACACACAAGGAATTTGTTTTTGGTACTGAGGCTTCCAGTGGACATATATAAATACAAATACAACAAGAAACATAATACTACAAATTATAAGAATAAAAAATAAAAATATAAATATATGAAGAATAAAAGTATCACAGTTGGGTTTTGTCAGAATAGACATTTTCAGATTTACAGATTATGAACATATTTACAGTGTTTTGAATATTATGAATAAATAAATCTACATATAAGTATCACCTGAGTTGTAGGGTATTGCACTAAACAGTGGGAGTATTGCACTTAAGGCATATGGCTTGGGAGGAGTGTTAACTGTTCAGGAGGGAAATGGCCTGTGGGAAGAAACTGTTCCTGTGCCGAGATGTTCTTGTGGCCAGTGATCTGAGTCGCCGTCTTGACGGTAACAGTTCAAACAGGTGGTGTCCAGGGTGAGTGGAGTCTGTGATGATTTTACCTGCTCTCTTCCTCACTCTGGAAGAGTACAGGTCCTGGAGGGTTGGCAGGGGGGCACCAATGATCCTCTCCGCAGTCCGGACTGTCCGTTGTAGTCTCCTGATGTCTGATTTGGTAGCTGAACCAAACCAGACAGTGATGGAAGTGCATAAGACAGACTCAATGACGGCTGAGTAGAACTGAATCAGCAGCTCCTGTGGCAAGTTGAACTTCCTCAGCTGGCGAAGGAAGTACAGTCTCTGCTGGGCCTTTTTCACAATGGAGTCAATGTGATTGTCCCACTTCAGGTCCTGAGAGATGATAGTGCCCAGGAACCTGAATGACTCCACTGCTTCCACAGTGCTGTTCATGATGGTGAGTGGGGGAGTGCTGGGCTGTTCCTCCTGAAGTCCACAATCATCTCCACTGTTTTGAGCGTGTTCAGCTCAAGGTTGTTATAACTGCACCAGACAGCCAGCTGTTCAACCTCCAGTCTGTAAGCAGACTCGTCACCGTTTCGGATGAGACCGATGACAGTGGTGTCGTCGGCAAATTTCAGGAGCTTGACAGTGGGGTCTTTAGAAGTGCAGTCATTAGTGTACAGGGAGAAGAGCAGTGGGGAGAGAACGCACCCTTGAGGGGCGCCAGTGCTGGTGGTGAGAGTCCTGGATGTGTGTTTCCCCAGTCTCACTCGCTGCTGCCGGTCCGTCAGGAAGCTGGTGATCCACTGACAGATCGAGGATGGTATGGAGAGCTGGGTCAGTTTGGCTGTGAGAAGACCAGGCATGATGGTATTGAAGGCCGAACTGAAGTCCACAAAGAGGATCCTTGCATAAGTCCCTGGTCTGTCGAGATGTTGCAGGATATAATGCAGTCCCATGTTGACTGCATCATCCACAGACCTGTTTGCTCTGTAAGCAAACTGAAAGGGATCCAGCAGGGGTCCAGTGATGTCCTTCAGGTGGGCCAGCACCAGTCTTTCAAACGACTTCATGACCACAGACGTGAGAGCGACAGGTCTGTAGTCATTAAGTCCAGTGATTTTGGGTTTTTTGGGGACAGGAATGATAGTGGAGCGTTTGAAGCAGCAGGGAACTTCACACTGCTCCAATGATCTATTGAAGATCTGCGTGAAGACCGGGGCCAGTTGGTCAGCGCAGGCTTTTAAACAAGCAGATGAGATGCCGTCTGGGCCTGAGGCTTTCCTAGTCTTCTGTTTTTTGAAGACTCGGCTCACGTCCTCCACACAGACCTTAAGCTCAGGTTGGATGGCAGGAGGGGGGAGTAATGGGAGTGCAGGAGGTGATGGTAAATGTGTGAAGTGCAGGTCAGAGCCGGTGTGTGGTGTGAATGAGGGCTTTTCAAACCTGCAATAAAATGAGTTTAAATCATCAGCCAGGTGTTGATTGTCCACAGATCGGGGGGATGGTGACTTGTAGTTGGTGATGTTCCTCAGGCCATTCCAGACTGATGATGGGTCGTTGGATGAAAACTGTTTTTTCAGTTTATCAGAGTAGCTTCTTTTAGCAACTCTGATCTCCTTTGTCAGTCTGTTTCTGGCCTGGTTATACAAGATTTTATCCCCACTTCTGTAGGCATCCTCTTTGGCATGACGAAGGTGTTTGAGTTTCCCAGTAAACCATGGTTTATCATTAGTAAATGATAAGAATGTCCTGGTAGGAATGCATGTATCCTCACAGAAACTTATATATGATGTTACAGTATCTGTGAGCTCATCCAGATCGTTGGTAGCAGCTTCAAAAACAGTCCAATCAGTGCAATCAAAGCAGGCCTGTAGATTCTGCTCTGCTTCATTAGTCCATCTTTTTACAGTCCTTATTACAGGTTTAGCTGATTTAAGTTTCTGCCTGTAGGTCGGTATGAGATGAACCAAACAGTGATCAGAGAGCCCCAAAGCTGCTCGTGAAACGGAGTGATACGCATTTTTTATTGTGGTGTAACAGTGGTCCAGTATATTACTGTCTCTGGTGGGACATGTAACGTGCTGTCTGTATTTTGGTAGTTCACGGGAAAGATTTGCTTTGTTAAAATCCCCAAGAATGATTAAAATAGAGTCAGGATACCTTTGTTCTGTTTCAGCTATTTGTTCAGCCAGCTGTTGTAGCGCCGCGCTCACGCACGCGTCTGGAGGGATGTAAACATTCACGAGAATGAAAGAGGAAAACTCCCGAGGCGAGTAGAAAGGTTTACAGTTTATGAAATGTGCCTCTAAATTAGGAGAGCACATCTTCTTCAGTGTTGTTACATCTGAACACCAACTTTCGTTAATGTAGAAACACAATCCACCACCTCTTGTTTTCCCCGTTAGCTCCACGATGCGATCCGCTCGGAACAGCTGGAAGCCCGGCAGATGTATTGCGTTGTCCGGTATGGCTTCACTCAGCCAGGTTTCAGTGAAGCACAGAGCAGCAGAGTTTAAAAAATCCTTGTTAGTGCGGGTGAGGAGAAGAAGTTCGTCCGTTTTGTTAGGAAGGGATCGGAGATTCGCGAGATGAATACTGGGGAGTGCAGTGCGCAGGCCGCGCTCGCGGAGTTTAACCAGCGCGCCGGCTCGCTTCCCGCGTTTGCGTCTGAACGCGCGTTTGAACAACAACGCTGCCCCACCGACGAGAATGTCCTGCAAGACGTCCGAATAATCAAAAACTGTAGAAAAGTTATCTGGTGTGTGTTTCCTAATGTCCAGTAGTTCGTCTTTGGTGAAACTGATAGGAAAAGAATGACTAAACGCAGAACAAACAAACAAAAACAACACAATAGCTGGAGAGCCCCACACAGAGGCAGCCGTCTGCGGCGCCATCTTGGATGTAATCCATAAATTATTCATGCCAGGCCAGTAGATGGCGATGTCACTTTGTAAAGAAACACTACGCACCTATAGACTGAACACATAATACACATGACGTCACAGTTTTCACAAATTCACATTTTGTAGTTTACACGGAGACGATAACTCGATTGTTTTCAAAAACTTGCACTTTGAAACCCATTTTTTGCATTTTCAGGCCTCCATAACACAGTTGTCGTGTAAATAAACGGCCAAAACGCATAAAAAGTAATACGTATTTAATTGTATTTATTTACGTATTTAAATGGTGTCATATAAAAGTCTAATAGGTGCCAGTCAAAAGTTTGGACACACACCTACTTGTTCTTCATTATTACTATGATCCACATTTAGTAAAATGAAATAAACCTCATGGTTATGTAGTGACCAAAAATCCTAAAAAATATATATTTGATATCCAACTTATTTTTTAATGCGGAAGAAAACTTTTTTCGGTGAATTTGTGAGACTTCCGATTCACTAGCTACTATAGGTAAATACCTAGAAGAATAAACTGTAAATGGTAGTAAACGGTAAAAATGGTAAAATTGTTTGCACTACAAACCAGTGTGTTTATAATTACTGTTACGGTTTGCAGGAAAGAGAAGAAAGGCGAGGATCTAATCACAAGCAGTCTTTATTCCACAAACACGCAAGCAACGATAATACAAATGGGAAAACAGATGGCAATAATCCAAACTAGAAAACACAAATCCAAAAAGGAAGACAATAATAATCCAACAGGAAACGCAACAGCTTTACAACATACATGTAAAGACAATAGCTGGGTTTCCATCCAAACGTGAAGCGAATCTTTTCAAAGTTTGCAAAAAAACAAACGAATACGAATGAGGTGCGTTTCTATCAAGTTGTTCGAGTGGATGACGGTGGTATTGGTAACCTAGTAACCAATAGTAAATAAAACGATTAGTCACGTTAGTTTAATATTCGGTACGTCAGAATTTATTATCAGAACTCTTTTTCAAAAACCACCTCAAGCGAACATAAAAAAACTGTTTGCAAATTATTTTTTTTCTTGATAATTAAAGATTAAAATAATCTTGAAAAAAATGTCACGGTTTCAACAGAAATATGAAGCAGCACAAATCCTTTCAACATTGATAATAAAAAGAATGATTGACTGGAGTAATGATGCTGAAAATTCAGCTTTGATCACAGGAATAAATGACATTTTAATATAATATTACAATGGAAAACTTTTTTAAAATTGTAATAATATTTCACAATATAACTGTTTTTACTGTCATTTTTATTAAATATATGGTAAGTATTAGAGATTTTCAAAAAGACACACACAAACACAAATTGTACCGACCCCAAACTTTTGAACAGTAGAATATGGAAAATTGCTTAAATGTACATCTTGAGTTACACTTGGCAATAACAACACCTGTTAGGTATAAAAAGGGCATTGCATAAATAAGAAGCATAAAATTATCTGAATATTTTTGCAATAAATCTGCAAATTAAGCCTTTTAATTTTGCTGTATGTTTTACTTTTATGGCAACAAACAAAATTCCCAAATTATTGTAAATGTATAATACTAAATATTTATAATAAAATATGTCACACATTTCAGCATTTTATAATGTGTGTGTGTGTGTGGTCGTGATTGTGCTCAGCTTTTTGTTCAAAATTTAGCTTTTTTATTAAACTTACCCACATTCAAGTGTTGATAAAAAAAATAATGCATGAAGCTAGAATAAACCTTTTCTATTCTATTCTATTTTATTTTATGGTGTATCTAAGCGTTTGTTTGGTTGTGAGTGATTCACTCATTTGCCACACCAAGTTTTCAGGTTTACATACATAACTTCCCCTATCTATCTTAACTGTAATAAGAAGGTGGAAGACATTAGTATTGTAGCACTGATACGTCTCGCATGACGCTGAGTCTGGCTTTAGCTGCGATCACGTCTTCATCCATCCACAGTAATGAACCTCCCGCAGAGCCGCCGGTGCACGGGGAGGTCCTGCTCATCTTCTTAATCATTAATGTTTGGTTTGGACATGTTTGGAGTCACCCATGGTTATCCAGTGCCCTCAGTTGACCCCCACCAGCCGAATCCGGGGAGGCCGAACAGGAATGAGAAGCACGGGTGACGCTCAGGCTATCCACAGCAATGCTGCCGTCAAACATGTGACACGCAGAAAAAAACACGGTGCATTGGAGTGATGTGTTCAATGAGGAACGTCAAGGGGGGTCTGGATGGTAATGATTCCCGGTGGGGGGGGGGGGGGGGTTGGTGTGGTTGCATTAACCGATGGATTCAGGCCGCTCATCACATGCTCTTTCCCAGGTGTGATGAGGTTAGGGTGTTCCCTATTATATTCACTTCTGTTGTTTTGACTGAACCAGTAGAGCCCTGTGCCCTGATACCGTGTCATGGTTACAAAATGACGATGCTGACTAGGTGATAAGCCGTGACAGTTTGAACTCTCCTGTGACGATGACTCACGTCGTTAAAGAACAAACGATGACTGACTTGTTAAACAGCTTGTGTGTGTCGTTTATATTTGCTGTGAACAGCTGGACTAAATTCTTATCTTACCTAATTACCATAAACAAATGGGCTGTCAGGTTCATAATGACAAATTGTCCCTTGCAAAACGGACCGCGGCGGGATTTATAGTACATGATGTGTTCTCTGATACACTGCTGTTCATAAGTTTGGGGTTTAAAAAAGGCTCTTATGCGAATTCTGCATCCAAAAATACTATAAAACTGTCATATTGTGAAGTATTATTATAATTTATGATTTATTTGAATATATTTTAAAATGTAATTTATTCTTTCTGATTACTCCAGATCCTTCAGAAATCATTCTAATATGCTGATTTGATGCTCAGAAACATTTCTTACAGCGTAATATTTTTTGTGGAAACCGTGATACCTTTTCTGCCCACGATTCTTTAATTAATAAATGTTTTTAAAAAAACAACAGCATTTCTTTGAAATAGACATTTTTTTAATAACATTATAAATGTCTTTACTGACACGTTTGATTCATTTAATGCATCCTTACTGAATAAAAGTGTTACTTTCTTAAAAAAATATTTTACTGACCTCAAACTTTTGAACCGTAGTGTATGCATATCTCTTATCTAATTGAAATAGCACAGCATTTCGACATATATCTTATATCACTTCAATATACAGTCATGTGAAAAAGAAAGGACACATATACGTAAAAGCATAATTCTATGCTTTTACGTATCAGAACATAAAAATCATCTGGTCTTTAGCAGGTCTTAAAATTAGGTAAATACAACCTCAGATGAACAACAATACATGACATATTACACTGTGTCATTCTTTATTTGACAAAAATAAAGCCAAAATGGAGAAGCTATGTGTGAAAAAATAAGTGCACCCTATGATTCAACTGCTTGTAGAGCCACTTTTAACAGCAATAAGTTTAAGGAATCGTTCTCTGTGTAACAGTATCAGTCTCTCACATTGATGTGGAGGAATTTTGTCGTGCTCTTCTTTACAACATTGTTTCAGTTCATTGAGGTTTGGGGCATCTGTTTATGCACAGCTTTCTTAAGGTCCCGCAACAACATGTCCCTTGCAAAAGTCAGTCGGGTTGAGGGCCTGGACTTGGTTACTGCAAAACCTTGATTCTTTTCTTTTTCAGCCATTCTTTTTTAGATTTGCTGGTGTTCTTGGGATCATTGTCCTGTTTCGGCCAAGCTTTAGCTGTCGGACAGATAGTCTCACATTTGACTCTAGAATACTTTGGTTTACAGAGGAGTTCCTGATCGACTTATGACTTATGTCTTGTGGTTTGTTCAGATTCAACTTTGCAAACCTAAGCTGTGCTTCTTTTTAGAGAGAAGATTATTTCTCCTGGCAACCCTCCATGCTTGTACATGCCATGCTTGTACTGTCTTTTTCTAATTGTACTTTAATGAACTTGAACATGTTAACTGAGGCCTGTAGAGTCTGAGATGAAGCTCTTGGGTGTTTTGTGATTTCTCTGACCTGGGGTGAATTTGCTGGGACGTCCACTGCCGTGAAGTTTAGCAACTGTCTTAAAAGTTTTCCACTTGTGAATAATCTTCCTCACAGTAGAATAATGGACTTCAGATGGTTTGGAAATGGCTGTATAACCCTTCTCAGATTAATGGCAGCAACAACTGCTTCTCTAAGATCATTGCTGTGGTCTTTCCTTCTTGTTATTGTGTGAACACACACACCTGAATGATCCAGACCAGCAAACTGACAAAACTTCTGCTTTTATAGAGCAGATCATACTTGGTGATGATCAATTAATCAAAGACATTTGATCAGCAGTGAATGATTGATTCTTACTCTCTTAATTCCTATAGAAACAGTAAGGCTGTACTTAGTTTGTCACACATGGCTTTTCCATTTTGGCCTGGTTTTTGTTAAATAAATAATGACATGGTGTAATATGTCATGTGTTATTATTCATCTGAGGTTGTATTTACCTAATTTTAAGACCTGCCAAGGTACAGATGATTTTTTATTATGCCCTAAAACATAAAACCATAGAATTCAGTAGGGTGTCCTTTCTTTTTCACATGACTGTATATCATAGTAATAGAATTCTAAATAGAATTTTACATGGTAATCCCAAAAGCTATAATAGTATCATGGTGCTTTTTGGTACTGTTTGTTCCCTATCAGTCTCTCACGTTCGACGTTAAGTTGAGGGTAAGTCGCTGGGAAAGCACGACCTGATCGTCAGGTTCCAGAGGGGGGCGAGGAGACTAAATCCGCCTCGCCCACTCTCTATACCCTCTTGGGATTTGTCTCTGGTCCTTTCGGCACTTCAGAGACCACCCTTTGAGCCTTTGCAATCAGCTGAGTTAAAAATTCTGTCCTGTAAGACAGTATCCCTGGTTGCATTGGCCTACATCAAGAGGATAGGGGACCTGCATGCATTTTCGGTTGACAAATCGTGCCTGGAATTCGGCCCGGCTAACTCTCAGGATCACGTGCCCAAGGTTCCTGCCACTCCCTTCTGGGACCAGGTGATGAACCTGCAAGTGCTGCCTTCGGAGGAGGGAGACCCAGCCCTGGCTTTTCTCTGTCCCGTTCGTTCTCTGCGCCTATACGTGGACAGAATGCAAAGCCTCAGGACATCAGACCAGCTCTTCGTCTGTTACGGAGGCCAGCAGAAGGGAAAGGCTCTCTCCATGCTAGGGATGGGACGATTACCGGTATTACTATAAACCACGATAAAATGTACTAACGGTTAGTATTATCGTTTAAAATTTAATTATCATTAAAACCGTGTTTGATTATCGCGATTTTAATAACTCACTGTATATCCTGTCCAGCCAGCAACAGTCCAGCAGCGCGCAATGTTGGTTGTTTTTTTATTCGAGAAGGAATGGCGGAAGGCAGTGACCGTGCTCGGGAGATATTTCAGCCTTTAAAGAGGACCAAATCTGAGGTGTGGTCCTATTTTGTCTTTTACAAAAGTCCTGAGGGAAACTTAATCGGGGATGGTCACCCTGTCTGCAGAACATGCACAAAAAAGTCGTGTAAACACTTTAAATCTGCCGAGTCGTCTTGTGTGACCATCACACTGTTGTAGCGAACGCAAGGCAAGTTAACTTTGACCTCAATACTAATGCCGCGTTCCAGGCAACCTGTAACCCGTGTTTTTCCAACCTTATACCCGTGAAAGTGCACTGGAACGGCAGTCAAACCCGTGACTTCCCACCCGTGAACTCGTACTAGATCGATGTACTCCCAGTTACGAGCTCTGACGTCACATAGCCCTCGAAACCATACAAAACAACAGCCCCCCCCAAACCCCAAACACGGTGAGAATACACTTTAGGACAATATAACATTTCAGTCAAATTAATAATAATATAATAATGATAATAATACACACACGATTATGTATTACAATTTTATGTGTCTCTGAAACAATAAGTATATATTGCGCTCAGGTAGTTTGGCGTGACTGGCCTGGAACGCTACAAAGTCGTGAGTCGTGGTTTGAAGTCGTGATTTACGTGCTCAAAAACCTGCCTGGAACTCAGCGTAAAACTACGTCTGGGAAATAACTGGGCACACAATGTTGTTTTGAGTTGAAATATTTTATCTCACTCACTTGAAATAAACGTGAAGCTTCCGCGAAGAAAAGTTCGCAGCAAGTGGCTTTGAGCCAAAAACGAACAAACAAGTTCAAACAAGACTATTTAGAGTGACATTTAAAATAATGTCATTGTACAGTTATTACACCGATTTTTTTTTTACCACATAATTAAGGGGACATATTGAATTGATAGATTAATGTTTTAAATCTTACCCATTTATAAATCCATTTTGAACAGCATACAAAACAATTGTCCAGACAAGAGGATCACAACAATATTATCAAACTCTGTAAACAATAAAACAACTCTGATTTCACTTTCAATACAATCAAAAACGGAGACGGCAAGTTGTATTTAAATGAAATGAGAGCACGCGTCCGTTGTGATACATGGATGTGCATTGTGTTATAATGCGTTGCTATTGACGATTGTCATTATAAGGAAGGAAATGCCACAAAATATTATCTTCCTTAAAAAAGTGCATAGAGCTGCTTGTTTTATTTGTTGTTTGTTGATTTTCAAATATAAAACTTGTTGAAATGTTTTCAGTGTGAGCATCAGTTCTTTTTGAACACTTTCATCTCGTTTTAACAAAACCGTGATAATATTGATAATCACGATAATTTTGGTCACTATAATCGTGATATGAAATTTTCATACCGTCCCATCCCTACTCCATGCAGAGGATGGCCCACTGGATAGTGGATGCCATCACCTTGGCTTATGAAGCCCAATGCGTGCCTTGCCCGTCCGGGTTGAGAGCCCACTCCACTAGGAGTGTCGCTTCTTCTTGGGCGCTGGCACACTGCGCCTCGCTGACAGATATCTGTAGAGCTGCGGGCTGGGCGACACCTAACACGTTCACTAGGTTATCTTCCTGTGTGCTCGCTTCAACCAGCCAGGAACACTGAAGTTCCCACTCTAGTGTCGGCTTGCTGCGCCACTCCCCTCCACATGGAGCGGATACGTGTGCTTTTTGCTCCAGTCGAGTTCCCCACTTAGGCGAACCCTGTAGATTTTCTCCGTACCCCTTCAGCAGTCGGATATTGCGGAGCATCCAACGCCAGGCAGAGTGCTCGTATTTTTGTGTAACTTGTGCTAGGCTGGGTTCCATATGTTGTGATCCCTGCGGCGATCCCATATGCGTATTCTTCCACGATCAGCTCCCTGCGGTGAGCCCGTGTCTTTCCCTTGGCAGAGTCCGCTCTGCCGTCACTGCCCGGTGTTGCCTCCCCCTTCTCAGGCTGGAGCCAACCCAGTGACATTCCATATGTTGCATTGCCCCTAACTGGCCAGTCCATGTATTCTCCACATGAGACGGGGGACCTTACGTCCCCTTCGGGCAGGATGTGGCTTCCGTACCGTCCCTCTCCCCTGGAACGGCACGCTTTCCCAGTGTCTGAGAGTCTTGCGTACGGCACTGGATGTGGCAGCAACCGTGGTGTTTTCCATAGGAATCCCAATTACGTCGTCACGTTGAACGTGTGCGACTGATAGGGAACGTCTCGGTTACTAATGTAACCCTCGTTCCCTGAAGGAGGGAACGGGAGACATTACGTCCCGTCGCCACTTTTGCTGACCATCGCTGTAAGGGCCGTCACAATCTCGGCTCCTCAGCGAAAAACAATGAGTGCGTGCGCTCGCTTCCTGTTTATACCCGCACTGCAGGGCGGGGCACATGACGTGATTCCTGCATGCCAACGTTCATTGGATCGTTCTGTAGACACTCGAAGATGATAGGGCTCCCTGAAGTGATCCCAATTATGTCGTCACGTCAACGTAATGTCTCCCGTTCCCTCCTTCAGTAACCGAGACACTTTTAGGTGTACTATTTGGTGTACCATCACATAATATGGAAATGGAACTGACTAATTACTATATTCATTAACCATAGTGTTTACAAGGCACTCCAAGGTTCTCTGCTTTAACAGCCATAGTATTTCCATGGTATTTTATAAACATAAAAAAAAAACTGTATTACCATAATACATGTCCAAAAAAGGTCCAGAACCATAGTCTTTCCATTGTAATATGTCCCAACACCACCAAAATAGATAAATTAATAAATAAAAAGGGTATCGCCGTAATTTCTAAGAAAATTCCAATATAACAAAAATATATGTTCAAAAACATGGTATTACCATTCCATCTAAAAACAAAACCTTATTTTCATGGTATGTGTCCAGAAACACTGAATAACTATTGTACTATTGTAAAACACGTTAATAGGTGGTACTTTTTCTTAGTGTTGTATTTTTATTGACAAGGAAGGATTGAATAGTCAGTAACTGACTTGATAGTCAGTATAATAATCTAATTTATGTTTGTCATCTACACATCTTCCTCCACGGAATAAAACAATTCAAAAGATAATTGCGACTTTTTATCTCACAATTCAAACTTTTTTTCCCTCAAAATTGTGAGATATAACTTGCAATTTTGACTTTATAACTCGCAATTCTGACTTTATAACTCGCAATTTTGACTTTATAACTCGCAATTCTGACTTTATAACTAGCAATTTTGACTTTATAACTTGCCATTTTTACTTTATAACTCGCAATTCTGACTATAACTTGCGATTCTGACTTTATAACTCGCTATTTTGACTTTATAACTTGCAATTTTGACTTTATAACTCGCGATTCTCACTTTATAACTCGCAATTTTGACTTTATAACTCGCAATTCTGACTTTATAACTAGCAATTTTGACTTCATAACTCGCAATTCTGACTTTATAACTCGCTATTTTGACTTTATAACTTGCAATTTTTACTTTATAACTCGCAATTCTGACTATAACTTGCGATTCTGACTTTATAACTCGCTATTTTGACTTTATAACTTGCAATTTTGACTTTATAACTCGCGATTCTCACTTTATAACTCGGAATTATGACTTTATAACTTGCAATTTTGTCTTCTTGTGAGATTGTCACAATTGCGAGTTATAAAGTCCAATTCTGACAAAAAAAAACTTTTTTTCTCGAATTGCGAGTTTATATCTCGTAATTCTGACTTTATAACACACAATTGCGATATCACGCAATTCTGAGAAAAAAATCTGAGTTGCGTGATGTAAACTCACAATTGTGAGAAAAGTCTGAATTGTGAGATTAAAAATCGCAATTACCTTTTTCATTTCTTATTCTTTGGCAGAAACAAGCTTCCATACTCTGTACGCTAGTCATTCCTTCAGTTTAATAAAGGTACATCCAAGATAAATTTGTCCCTCTAACAGAGCCTTACAGGGAAGCAAACAGCACTAAGAGTAAGAGTCTAACTAAGAGGTTAGACATCAGGGGTTACGCAAACATATCAGAAAGTGGGCGGACAGCGATGCCACATCCTGTTTGATTCAAGGGTGATTCCCAGGGCTGTGTGCCGTCATGGCAACCTCTGGTGGGGTTAAATGTCAAAAGTTCTTGCCTTTTCAAAGAAAGAGACACGGAGGATGTGCTTAACTGATTCAGCAGTGCTCTTATAGAGTTTATCCCTCTTCAAAGTTCAGGCAAAAGGGATTATGTGCTTTTTCTCTGAAGAGCGTGTTGATTTCCCAGTTACTGTTGACCAGTAGCGGAGCTGTGAAATAAAAACCAAGTAAATCTTCAAAGACTGTTTCTTCCTCAGTGTATGGACTTAATCCAAGACCTGCTGAAGGAAGTCCAGGCTCTCAAAGAGTCCAGAGATGATCTGAGACAGGAAGTTCATGCTCTGAATGGTCAGCTCAGCCAGGTGAACGCACACACACACACACACACACACACACACACACACACACACACACCAGTATCACTCACATTTCTGCTCATATATATTCAGCATTTGATAACATGTTGTCATCTTCAGCTGAACATGAATGAGTTGGCTGACCGTATTGTGGCTATGGAGCAGTATTGTAACCGAGTGCAAGATCTGGACAACACCACAGTAAGTAAGGAATAGTTCAACCAAAAATAACTTTTCGATTCACCGTCATGGAATTTCACAAACAAAGAAAGTCCACTGTCAAAAGTGTGCCAATGTATGAAGCCCCTTGTACACAGAAGTCACTTTGCATCCAAGTAGCTTTCTGTTGGTCAACACAGCGAATTCAAGCAAAATCTGCATAGGGAAATTTTTCACCCTCACGGGATCTCCAGATCACGCAGATTCCTATTGAAATTCCCATTGAAATAAAAGTATTAATTTCATAAAAAAAATTTACTGACCCTAAACTTTTGAACAGTAGTATACATGCTAATCAGATTGTGGAAGTCATGTTGTGAATATACCTTTTCCAACTCACTAAAACACAGACAATGAATAACTAAAGCATGAAGAATTCATAATTTTGCATTATAATAGTGCTGTCAGGATTGTTTTGTTCGTTCTGTTTCCCTGTCATGTGTTCCCTGACCTAGGCTGTGTCCGAAATTGCCCCCTATAACCTTAAATAAGGCACTATTTGAGGGAACGGCCATTTGTAGTGTTGTCCAAAACCATAGTGGACATTATCGAGTGCACTCATTCAACCCCACAATGCACTGCAATAACAAGCATCATGGGTCTGGATGAGTAAATTATGACGTGAGTTTTCCACTTTAGGGTAACTGTTCCTCCAAAATGATCAAGATTTGTGCTGAAACAACAATAACAAGGACTTCATGTCGTCAGAGACTTATTGTATCATGTTTATTTAGAAAATGCAGAATTACATTTTTCCTCTCTCTCAGAAAGAGCTGAAGGACAAGATGGCCCAGTACCCTGTTCCAGAGGATCTCACACAGTGTGTCACATGGGATGAGATGCAGGCGGCGCTCATCAGCGAGAGGCAGACGATCCAGGAGGCACGTCCAACTGTAATCACTCAATACACAGCGGGAAGTCAATTTAGTGTGTCCTGTAGCTTTCAGAAGCCAGTAACCTTTCACAACCATCCTAAATCTCACAGGTTCTTATCACAGTCATTGTTTTGTCAGAGCAGGCGGCAGCTGCGGTTGAGGCAAACATTGACCTGAATGAATGATTTGCTAAATGTAAATGCATAACCAACATCTACAAACAGAAACTGAGGCCAAAAACGAAGACATTCATCTCAGCCTCAGGTGGCATGAACTGTGCTTTTGTAAATGACATTCCCTCTTGCGTTCCCAGGGGTTGCAGGGCACAGTCTCCGCCGCTAAAGACACCATACCCGTCCTCCCTTTGAACCTTGGTAGCCCGATCAAGGATGATAGAGCAAGTACAGGTGGCACAGCTGGTGTAGATCTCTCTCCTCCACCTCAGTCCCGGGCTGACGAGGCTCTGTGCGCTGCGTCGGGCCGCCCACTGTCCCGGGTCAGCGTTGGGGCCGAGCGCTACCCGGAGACCGTAGAGGCTCTGAAGGAGGTGGGCAGACTGAGAGACAGGCACGAGAGTCTGGAGACCCGTGTGGGACAGCTCGAAGCAAACAAGGCTGATCGGACCCAGCTTCAACATCTGCAGGATCTCCTCACTGCAATGGGTACGACATACACAGCAGCGTCTCAACCGACAACATCCTGCATTATTTCTATTGTTCATTAATAATTCTAATCACATTTATAATTCATGGTGACCACACAAAGAGGCTTATTGCTTGAAAAGATGCCAATAAACAAGTTTTATCCCAGACAGCAACATAGTGTCGGCTCAGATCCGGCGCACATCTGGTACACGTGGAATCCACATGTACCAGATGTGGCCCAGATTAGGGATGGCGAAAAATAAAAATTTTCTTGACCGACCACCGAGCCTCATTAGCCGGTTGAAACCGGTTAACCGATTAGTTTAAAATATGCTATGCTATTTGAAATAACAGCCATTTCGAGCCGCGCCTGCAATTTCGCAAGTGGACAACATCCGGATACAGGTCGCATGTTAATGCCAAGTGTAAACGCAGCCTCTGTCGCATCTCTCTGCCGTTCTGCCTCCCGCTCACACACACACTGCACCAGCGCCGCCCTTCCACTCACGTCACTTTTTTTTAAATCCCCTACAGTGCGAAACATGAGTCCCGCAAACGCGGCGCCGAGGAGCTTTTAAGTAATCTGAGGACAAATGGCTCCTTAGTTTCGAAATGGTTTGGGTACAAGGTGATCGCATTGAAAATAAAGGTGTTAGTATAGCGTTTGAAACATTGCCGCGGCTCATTTAAGAAAATGACAGCTCCGAAGAGACGCCGCTTTAGTTTGAGGTAGTGCTAACAATAATAAAGAAAGGTGATCATCATCATCACCTTATCTGTTACCACTGAAATGTAGATGTAATGTATTTCCAAATCTAAGCCCATCTTATGCGGAATGTTGCCTAATAGACTGCAACACGATAAAACCAATGGATAAAACAGGCACCTTCAAAATGCGTAGAAGACTCACCGGCCAAGGCAGGTCTAATTCACTGTGTGCCTTCTAATAACGGACAGAACAACTCTTTTGTATAATTAATATTAGTTTTTTATTTTTCAAAAAGACAAGTGTTACATCTGTGTCATTCTTTTTGGTGAAATGGTCCCACACACTACTTTTCTTTGCACGCTTCATCCTGTCGTCTGCCCTGGCTCTAACCTCGAGTGTTTTAGCCTGTAGCCTTTACTTTTCGCAAACCTTGTGAGCACGCGAACCCAAACGCTGTGACCTCGCGCCAAATGTTTTTATTGGTTTATTAAGTACAAACAGGCTACCGACAACTTTGATCGGTTAACGTTGATACGGTCAACCATCGGTCAAACGGTCATCGGTTAACATCCCTAGCCCAGATCTGGGCAGACACTTCGTTGCTGTCTTGGATTAAAGGGATAGTTCTGTCATTATTTACTCATTCCATATATGTCATTCCAAACCTGTATGGCTTTCTTTATCTATGGAAAACAAGATATTTTGAAGACAGTTTTTTCCATTTAATGGAAGACAATGGGGTCCAAAACAATATAAAATTTAATATAAAAATATAATATAAAAAATATAAAATGTAATATAAAATGGGCATTACAGGTGCCTTCATCTGCATTTTACATCTGCAAATCAATCAAATATCCATCAGTCCCACTTTATATTAACTACTATGTACTTGCATCAAAAAATATTTGTTATGTACAATGTAATTACAATTATTGTAAAAATTACTGTAAAATTACAATTACTGTAAAATTATTTACAGCTGTAATTACATGCAGGTATTTTTAATAAATATAAGGTCAATGTAAAAACATGTATGTATACAATAAGTGCATTGTATCAAATTATTAATTTAAAAGTTAGTACTAGTTAAATACACTTAATATGAAGTGGGTCCCAATTTTTATTCACAGGCAAGTTACTTTTTGTTAATATGCTTGTGTAAGTATGTTTCTGACATTTTGCTTGACATTTTTTGTGATGTCTGCAGGAGAGCGGCAGATTCCTGACCATGTGCCAGAGCAGCTGAATCATCTGAGGACTCTTGTGGACAGTCTTCTAGAAGATAAAGAGAAGGTATGAGAGAAAATAATCAAAATAATTATAAATACTACACCCTAACCTTTCCTCTCACCCTCACCCTCTCTTTAAAAACACATTTTAGGGTTATCAGAGTGTATGATAGTCAAGTTCCTCTAAAGGCTGTTTTCATCGTTACAGTTTATGTAATTATCTAAACAGAACTTCCCCTAGACTTCTATTGTTGTAACAGATGAAGTGTGTCATTTGTGTCAGTCAAACACATAGTCCAGCCCAAAATCATGCCGGTGACTGAGCAACCAATGTCAAGATGCTCAAACAAACAGAGCAAAGTATTGATTGAGCCACAATGACACAGTGTACACTTTTCAGCACAATCAATCTAACTGGGATAGGAGAATATATTTGAAGGTACACTATGTAACAACATTTAAATAATGAGTCAATACATCATCAGTCCTTCCTCAAAACATGTTTTTGTCTTACCCTGATTCACTATGGTAACCCAGACATCAACATAGTGTCGGCCCAGATCCGGGCCACATCTGATACATGCGTACCAGATTTTGGGCCGGATCTGGCTCCGACACTATGAAGCATATTATAAGTGTTTATATTTTAGACCCGTCAGGATGTTTTTGGTGGGAAATTAATATTTGACAATATTTTTACTGTATTTTTTATCAAAAATACACAGCCTTGGTGAGCAGAAGAGTTGTATTTTCAAAAACATTTTAAACAGTTCCCAACCCCAAACTTTTTTACAGTTGTGGAAATGGAAAACAACTTTTATAGATGGCATTTCCAAATATGATTTGGACAATTTGTTAAGTTCTGTTCCGAATTGTTGTTTTCCACCTCATAACCACCGTTTTCAACTAAAAACATAAAACTTTTTATGCGTTTTGGCCGTTCATTTACACGACACCGGCGTTTTAGGTGCCTGAAAACGCAACTTTTGAAAAAGGGGTTTCAAAGTGCACGTTTTTGAAAAACGGTCTCTGTGTAAAAAAAAAAAAAAAGTAAATCTCTGAAGATGATGATGTCATGCACATGTGTATTACGTGTTCAGTCTATTGTGTTTCATGGCCATCTAATGGCCTGGCAGCAGAATACAGGGATTTTATTCGTTTTCGTGGATCCGTGTGAATGGGGATCGTTTTGACAATGATGTTGTCTGTACGCGGAAAAATCAAAGGAAAAACTTCTCCGTTTAAAGCAGACCGTTGTTGTGTAAACGTAACCTCACACTCAAACTTGCTTTATATAATTATGTGACTTTCCATTAGACATAATGATTTTTATACTGTACAAACTGTATATTCTTTCCCCAAACCCTAAACCTACCCATCACAGAAAACTTTCTGCATTTTTATAATTTCAAAAAACATTTAGTATGACTTATAAGGGTTTTTCCTCATGGGGATTAAAAAATGTCCCCACAAGGTCAAAGATTTCTGGTATTGCCATCCTTTTGGAGACGTTTTGTCCCCATAACGTAGGGTTCACCAGGCCACACACACAAACACACACACTCGCAGAAGCAGCATGTGACAGTGTAGATGACTCCTGTAGGTGTCAGAGGTGGAGAGTGTGTTGATGAACATGAGCTCAGACACTTGTGGACGGAGCACAGGTTCAGCCAGCGATCAGGACACAGACGTCTCACAGATAGAGCATCTGACCCTGCAGACGTCTCACATCAGGTACTAGTGATTAACCAGAGACATGGGACAAATCACATGGCATCAGTTTTTGAAACAGCAACATTTGCATTTAGTGGTCAGAATTGGTCATTAAAAGCATGTAGCATCAGTTGTAGTAATGAGAGTGCAGTGTGAGAAACAAGATGTCCAGATATACAGTGGATATAAACATTACACACACCTGTTAAAACAGATGGTGTTTGTCATAAAATGAAACACAGATAAATCATATCAGAACTTTTGTTTAATGTAAAACTTGTAATGTAAAAATTTATAACCTATGCAATGCCATTAAAAACCAAAGTGACATTTCAGAGAAAAAATATAAAAACAGAAACTTAAAGTGCCCCTATTATGCTATTTTAAAGGCTCCTGATTTTGTTTCAGAGTCTCCTACAATAGGGTTACATGCATTCAAAACACTTTAATTTTCTCATAATAAACATTTTCAGTGTCTGAAACGGTTCAATAAAGAATTAAGTCTCTCTAAACCCCTCCTTTCCTTGAGTCTACTCTGCTCTGATTGGTCAGATGACCCAGTCAGTTGTGATTGGTCTACTCTGCTCTGATTGGTCGGATGACCCAGTCTGTTGTGATTGGTCTACTCTGCTCTGATTGGTCAGATAACCCAGTCTGTTGTGATTGGTCTACTCTGCTCTGATTGGTCGGATGACCCAGTCTGTTGTGATTGGTCTACTCTGCTCTGATTGGTCAGATGACCCAGTCTGTTGTGATTGGTCTACTCTGCTCTGATTGGTCAGATGACCCAGTCTGTTGTGATTGGTCTACTCTGCTCTGATTGGTCAGATGACCCAGTCTGCTGTGACTGAATTACTGGCAACTTGTTTCAGGCAGTTCAGGATCGATTCCTTCTCTTGACAGTCCATAACTGCATTTATCTGCACTTTGATCCTTGAAACTTTGCAGACCTTTTACATTCACAAACAGCTATATTTCACACTACATGAAATATAATATTTCCGAAAAAGCATAATAGGGGCACTTTAAAATAACCTAACTGCATAAGTGTGCACTAATTGGGTATATGGCTGTGTTCTGAATGAACTAATCATCAAGGTCATGTGAAATGGTACACATCTGTCTTCACCTGAAGTTACTCTGATAAACTCCAAATAAGCTCAGCTAGGTTCTGAAATAAAATCAAAGGGTGCTTAAGTATTAGTTCAGACCAGGGGTGTGACCACTTATGCAGTTAGTTCGTTTTTTATGTTTATTATTTTCTCTGAAATATGTCTGTAGTAGATGAAATGTTCAGACAAAGGGAAGGAAGAGGACAGGGTCAGCTTCAGATGACGGTGGGTGTTTTATTTAACTCAAAATATTCAAGCAGAAACAAAAGATGCGCACCACGTGCTGGACAAAACAGACGCTACTCAAAGTCACTCGCTCTCAGCGTTCTCACTCTCTCCCGTCACAGTCCAGTACACCCACGCGTCTTTGCCGGTCTCTCTCCCCATTCTCTTGTCCTCGTGGCTTTTATCCGTCTCCCCACGCCAATTACTGAAACAAGACACAGGTGTTTGTCATTCACACTTAACCCACTCACACCGCACCTGTCTCCCGATCCTCTCTCCCGTCACAGACTTCGCTGAACCACGCCCCCCTTGCCACAATGTCATTGCGTAGGTTATTTTTACATTAAAGGTCCAATTCTTTTGTTGTTGACTTTTTATATCCACTGTACAATTATACATTTTTTTAGATGTTTTCTTACTTTCTCACTTTGTGAGGACATTCTCATTGCTGGTAGAATCTGTACATAATGATGCTATATCAGAATCAATTTTCTCCTCAATCTTCTGGAGAAACTCATCAAACTTGTTTTTTGCACTGCAGAAGTGAATTGAATCTGGACCTGATTAAATTAGAAAAGCAAGTGCAATTTCCTTTCACTGGTGGACATTTTGAGCCCTTTGATTAAATTAGAAAAGTAAATCACACACACTCATGCAGGATTGCAGTGCTGAAGCTGGATGAGAAATTACAGGTTCTGATGAGAGAGAAGAGTGACAGAGTGGAAGAGAGAAGCAGCCAAGACAGACACATACAAGAGCAGGTCCGACAGACAGAACTCCTCCATCCATAGGGATGTTGTTTTAATACCCTAACATTGGGTTATTATTTTTCCCTAACATTATTTTCATTTTTTTCTTTACGGTTCACCTGTAGTTAAACAGCCTCAGGGTTATGATTGAGGATGCGATGTCCTCCTCATCCTCTCCACTCTTGAAAAGTCAACAGCAGGAGGCAGTGGAGTTCAGCAAAGCAGCGGCACGTGTCCAAAGCTCAGGCCAGGATCAGGTTCAGAGTTCAGGTCAGGGTGAGAGTTCAGGTCAGGATCAGGGTCAACAGCAGAAAGAAGGTCACGATCTAAACCAGGAGGTCAGTCAGTTGCCCAAGAGTTACTACAAACCACCGGAGGACAAGGCCACTCACATCAAGAACCAGGAACACCGGGAGAGGATTAAGGTACACGACAGGCAGGGACAGAGATTAAACAGAGATGAAAAGAGTCTATATTTATTCTTCTTAAGACATTTTAAGAAACAAAGTTGCAACCCAGACAGCAACATAGTGTCGGCCCAGATCCGGCCCACATCTGGTACTCGTGGATTCCACACGGCCCAGATGTGGGCCGGATCTGGGCCGACACTATGTTGAAACTGAAATGAAGCCGAGTCTCGCGAGCTCCGACAGATCGGTGAAAATGTCCTCTGTGTGTATGTGATGTTGTGAAATGTGTGTTTTGCTGCAGAACACTGATGTGGCGAGTGATGTGGAAGGAGTCTTACTGCAGCTGCAGGCCGACAGCGAGAGACTCCACAGCACATCCAGACGCCTGATGGAGGAACACAGCGAGAAACAGATCCACATCGACGTGAGTGAGAGCAGCACAGCTTGTGTTCATCGAGACACAGGGGCATTTACAGTACATTCAGACTCAGTTACTGATTTTAATACTCGGTAATATTAAATTATTACCCCTTTGAATAAGAAGTACACTTTAGCGTATACATACTTAAAGGGGTCATATGATGGTTCTAAAAAGAACATTATTTTGTGTATTTGGTTTAATGCAGTCTGTTTACGTGGTTTTAGGTTAAAAAAAGTGATTATTTTACACATACTTTGATTTTTACAAAGCTCATCATTCTGAAAAGCGCAGTGTGCTCTGATTGGCCAACGATCCAGTGCATTGTGATAAGAAATATTTGCATGTATATACTGTATATATATTTAAACTAGGGCTGGGCAAGTTAACGCGTTATTATCGCGTTAACGCATTTATTAATTAATGCCGACAATTTTTTTATCGCACGTTAACGCAGTTTTTTTTTTATTATTATTTTGAAAGCCCGTTGCTCACTGGCTCTGAATACACATAGGCCAACAGTCAAACCATGATCACAGGAGGGGTGGGATGTTGGTCAGCCAGCAAATAACCCACCCAAACAAGCAGTGGAGAGAGGCAGGTTCTCTCCGGTGAACAGTTAAAGGGTTGCGCTCCGCGAGTGAATGACAGGCGCTCTATGGATAGTACCTATAAAACCTATAGATAATAACTATTTAGATTCTGGAAACTCACTAACAGCGAGCCGAGGATCAGTCTCTCTTCTAATGATTTGTGCTGCGCGTCCTTTATAAAAAGTTATAGACAATTCAACTTCGGCAACGAGCGGGCGCGGGCTTGTGCGTGAGGCGAGCATGACCGCAACAGTTTCACAGGAACGCACCCGCTTGTCGCTGCACCTTGTGCTCGACCACTTCACCTCACTCTTGGCTGATTTATACTTTTGCATCGGACTTACGCCGAAGACTATACGCTATAGACTACGCGTTGGTTTTCATTTATATCTCTGCGTCGTTGTCCACGTTGACGCGCAATTACACATGCAGAGGGAGCATGTGAAACCCGGGGAGCGGTTCTAGCAATCACAGCGCTTGCGGTACGCGTAGAATTGACGTTACATTTTTGGAGAGGTGCACGTCAGGGTACGCCGAAGTGTACGCGCACTACACAGCTACGGCGTGAGTATAAAGTATAAATTGTTTTTTTACTCTGTTTAATGTAATCTTACGTAGGAAACCATGGCATGACCAAACCTAAGCTACTATAAGTAACGTTGGTCGACTTATACCTGTAGTAGTGATCATGACCTCTGACTACTACATAGACTGTTTCTGCTGCTCCCTGATAAAAGATACCTGTTGATACCTGTTCAGAAAAAAAAAAACAAACAAGAAAACTGGACTCCTTTTAACTAACTAGATAAAAGGTAATGCCCTGGCAGTGGCAAATAGCTTTGTTTAAATATTTGATTTGATTACATAATGTTTAAGTTGAGATTTGAGATTACTGTGTAAAGGGAATACTGCTGGTATAAAAGCACCTTATTTGTTTAAAGTTATTGCACTTTTGTGTAGCAGTACATTTAAATCAAAAGTGCGCAATACACTACTTTAGAAGTCATTATTCAATTTTGCGCATAACAATGCGATTAATCGCGATTAATCGCAAGAAAATCGTGCGATTAATCGCGATTAAAAATTTTAATCATTGCCCAGCACTAATTTAAACATAATTTATATTATATATAAATATTTTATATATAATTATTTTTTTTTTATATATATATATACATGCATGTGTGTGTATTTACATATACAAAATAATTATACAAAGCACACACACATATATTATGTAAACACAAACTCTTATTTTGGATGCGAATAATCACGATTAATCGTTGCCCAGCACTAATTTAAATATAAAGTATATTAACTTTAAACATAATATTGAAAAACACACTACAGTTTTAATTATAATCAAGTACTTTACATGTGCTTGAGTATGTTAGTCAACACATCAAGATAAGTGCACTTCTTTTGAAGCATGACACAATATTATTAAACTATTTCTTTTGTAATATTATTTAAAATATTATTATTATTCAAAACCTAGTGAGCTACTATAAGCAATACTTTAAGGCATCATAGGCATCTCAACCATAGGTGGAGGGTGAACCAACGCCAGGGTAAGGCTAGATGCGCTTCCTCCTAAAAACACTTTTAAATAGAATTTCATGAAATAGTTTCAAGTTACGTGACACCTAGCAACAACCTACACACCCCAGCATAAACGCTTATGTGTAATTAAAGTGACTATGTTCACAAACCACTATAATTAGAACAAAAAAGTAGGGGTGTAAGAAAAAATCGATACACTTGAGTATCGCGATATTTTATTTTGCAATACTGTATCGATTTTCAAAAACGCAATATCGATTTTTTTTTAGTTTACGTGCAAAAATAGGATAGGAGAGAGTGCGCGAGGGAGAGAGAGAGCGTGAGAGAGCGCATGAGGGAGAGAGAGCGCGCGTGAGAGAGCGCGCGTGAGGGAGAGAGAGCGCGCGAGGTAGTGCTGCGCGAATGATCTACGGCGCTTTGCAATCAAATACGATTTTAAATACGATCTGAGCCTGCATGCGCCCGCTCAGTGTGGTTGAAAACGAAGGTTTCCGTTATATGGTGCAAACAATGGAGCCTTTTTTTAATGACAGATTGCACCTCAGATTGCACCTTATGTGTTATGCATTAGCCTAGATGTCACAGTCGGGGCTAGGTATTTTCTTTAACTGACTATTTACATTTGTTATAGTCATCATGCTCGTGTTTTTGCAACACAAAACGTGTTGGATGTACCCTACTAGGAATAGTGCAAGCATTTTTGTTTATTGACATAGACAGATGTCTTTTCTTTTTTTCAGATTGCACATAATGTGTAGGCTATGTGTTATGTATTGTGACAGGGGCTATGTATTTTCTTTTATTATGACCTACTTGAGCATATAACAATTTGCTCACTAAGAACCTGTGAACCACAATCCAAAACTGGCAGTTTGATTTTCTGTGTACTTAATTGTTTACCTAAAGTACCTTTGTTTGACTTTTATGCACATCATGTCTTTTTTTAAAATAATATTTTCTAAAATTATAGTCCTACTTTAAAAAAAATCCCAATATATAGCCTTATGCACAGTATCGAAATATATCGCAATATATTGAATCGTGACCCATGTATCGTGATACGTATCGTATCGCCAGATTCTTGCCAATACACAGCCCTACAAAAAAGCAAGTATATTGTATGCAGGATTTGGCATGACAGCCCATTTAAATAATAAATAACCATTGCCTCACCTAATGCAGCAAAACAAAAGTTTTATTCATATTTTAAATGGATTTTATAATCACTAAAAAGTTGTCCCTCATCTCAGTTCATCGTAATCAAAGTTCCATTATAATCAATGAAAGTGACTGCACAATGAATCTCTTATTTAGCCTACATTATGTCTACACTTTGTTTGTTGTAAATTAACTTATAACGAGGGGATTTGCGAGCGAGCAGAACTCAGCACTGGACAAAAAGTCTGGCGTTTAGAGTTGTGAGTGGACTTTTGTTTTTGTAATCAGGCTCTCAAAAATTAGATTCATCAGCCAATATACCGGTTATCGACTTTCAAATATAAAGAGTTATCGGTTATCGGCCAAAGTTTTCATATCGATGTATCCCTAGTAAAAAGTGCTTACACTGATGGTAGGGACTTCCTGCTGACTTTATTTGTTCTTAAATTAAGCTAGTTATAATTATTTCACCCTCGCCCAACTCAAACCCTTTCAGAAACCTTTAGCAGTTATATATGTGAAATTCTGTACGAAGCACATAGACTTAAGTTGTGGCTTTTCCAGCGTCTGTACAAGGTTTTGGAGGAACTGGATGAAAAGAAAGCGGACAAGGAACTGGTGGAGATGAAGATTGAAATTGTGAGTTGTTTCTTTATACCGTTCATAAATATTCCAAGTCCATCAGCCCTCTGTGGTCCCAGTGGGGCCGCCACAGTCACTCTCAGTCAGTGGACGTCGTCTCTTTTCTCCTCAGAAAGCAGACAAACGGGCTCTGGAGGGCAAGGTGAGCCGCATGCAGTTTGACAGCATGATCGAGCAGCTCAATAACATGTTACAGGAGCTGCTCGGGAAGATCAGCGGGCAGGAGAAGGACTGGAACAAGCTCATCGAGAAGATCTCCACTGAAATGGACTGCAAGGTGAGAGAAGGATGGACTGAAGCAGTGCTGTTGGTACTATTCTTCCTTAAAGTCATTTAACATCTCTATGGTGTGAGAAATATTTTTTCCACCGTTAGGATCCTGTACGTCTTAAATTACTCACTGATAGGATTGTTCTAAACTTTGCATTAATATAACAGCTTTTTTCTATAAGTTCAGAGTTAAGTGTGCTATTATGGTCAGTTTTCCCATTACAGTAATGAGAATTTGAGGGAAATGTGCTTGATTGCCTTGATTGTAATGTCACAATGCATCCTAAAATAGGCATAATTTCTTGTTTCGGCCCCACTTTATATTGAGTGTCTTTTAAACTATTTTAATAATATTTTAAATGAACAATTTAAAATAATTTGTGTTATTTTATTTTGAAAGATTCAACCAATTGCACATTATTTATGTATTTATTTATTTATTTTTAGCCTCTGGGATTCCTTGCGCGGCAGTCAAAAACGTTTTTACCAATTCCGTGCTATATTTTTATTCAATAAAGTTTTTATTTAATATTTTGTATTTTTAGGCAATTTTATGGTGCTAAATTATGTAGTTTATATATTTAACTTAAACTGTGATAAATCTTGAATGCTTTTGGAGCACAGACTTGAGTTTGACTTACAGACGTCTCTTTTCGAAGACGACACATGGCAGATTATTATTGTAGAGTAAAAAAAGAAAAAAACGGAACTTAAAAAAAGTTATAAAAGTTTACGTTTATTGTTAGGAAAATGCACAAAAATACTATTTTCAATATTTATATTAAATATTTATATATTTTACAAAATGTGTTTAAAAAAAAAAAAAATAAAAAAAACCTGTTAAACTGCAAGGAAATCAAAGCCATAAATCATAAGCCATAAAGTTGTATTCCAAATTTGAGGTTGATATTACCAAAAATGAGCTTTCAGTCAGATTTTGTTTGGGCGCAGTACCAAACGTTTCCACTAGATGAAATTCATCTCCCGTTCATTTCCAATGTGTCACTTTGATTGCGAGGAGCACAAGTGTGACTATTTTTTTAGGACCATTTAACATTTTCGAATTATGTCCACGATTCTTTGTGTGTTCACATAGCAAAGTGCCAAAATTTTCCAAGTTTTGTATAAAAAAAGAAAAAAAAGAAAAGGAATGCAAATTACCGAAGGTCACCAGAGGGTTAATCTAGCATTTCTGTTCTCTCCAATCTTAAAGACCCCCTGAACTTCCATCATAAGTGGTAGGATAGAAACAAGTATTTTGTGTAATATGTATGTGTTGGGCTTTAGTTAAACCGGATTGAGCTGGATCCTCTGAAGAAACAGCTGGATGATCGCTGGAGGAACATCCACAAGAATCTGCAGACACAGTCGCTACCCGAGCAGGACGACGCCGCTGGACTCAGGAAGTGAGCGACCACATTCACTGTTTCTTAGACATATAGACCTCATGCGCTGCAGCCATCTTTAGAATTTTGTCTTTGAACTTTTATGTGGTAGCTCTGTATATTATTTCTATTGCATCGCTGTCGAAGAGTGATTAGCTGGTGAAGTGGATTTACTTATTGTAGAGTTAACGAAAGTTATCATTGTAATGATTGAAGTGGATGTCATAACAAATGTCAGTAAACCAGGCAGATTTAAAAACGAGCGGTTTCATTCATAAATCTGTAAGATCTTACCTTCATGCTGTGGAAATACAAACCGGAAGAACACAATGAGTGCAGCGCTGAAAACCCCTTACATATATGGTCTATATATCATTTTTTGGTCTATTTTCCTGGCAAGTGGTTTTTGACCAGAATGTGGAGCAGACTTTAAAGCTTGACCTAAAACATAAAGTCAAACATATTGAATCCGTATATGCCCAAAGCCCTCTACGCAAGTGTGTCAATACAAAAACCAAGCTTGATTTCATGCGTTGTTGCATTCAGAGCTGAATTCATAATGCAACGCAAGTAAAGGACCACATGCTGGGAATTAGTTTACCAAGCATTTGCATCCTTGTTTATGTTTCTGAAATGTTCAGTCAGTCACTATCTGAATAACTGCCATATGACTCACATGATGATGGTTGTATGAAACAAACCTCACTGTCTTTGTGTCTTTTTCTCTCCGTCATAGACAATTAGTGGCCCGGTTTCACTGCATCTCCTGTGATCGTCCAGTGGAAATGATGACACCAGGACAGTACGTACTTATTATACAGGACAACTGACATGACACGCAGGACACACCTTGTTTTGTCACAATTCATTAATTAAGAATTAGTTATTTAAAAAATATATGAAACTGTTCATACAGACAATGACTTGAATACACTGTTTCTAATTAATATGTATTAATAAATTAAAAATAAATATGTCATAATAAATAAAAGTATTAAAATAAAAGTATAAATCAATAAATAAAACTAATATTGTCTTGAATAAAGCAAATTTGGGTTGAGTTATTAATCAAATCAATGTGATGCTACCTAAATACAGGGATTTTGTTGTTATGACATCAGTGTTGGGTAAGTTACTCTAAAAAAGTAATAAATTACTAGCTACTAATTTCATCTTCAACAGTGTAATTCGATTACTGTACTAATTACTCTCTTTCTATAAAGTATTGCATTACTAATTACTTTCTAAATCCCATTTCAACCTCAACCAGTTGAACAAAACAAGGATAGACTCTTTTCATTCTTTCAAATAAATAATTTAAAATTGCATAAATTATTCTTGCACTGACCAAAGTGTGCAAAGGAAGAAGGTTACATTAAAAACATACATTTTAAAATTAGACGTTACATGTTGATGTTACTATTGTCTTATATACAATTGTTGTATAGTCAATACAGTTTGTAATGCAATTACATCAGAAGTAACTGTAATTAAATTACAGAAAAATTAGGAGTAATCCCTTACTTTACTTTTTCAAGGGAAAAGTAATTAAATTACAGTAAAATGCCTTATACTCAACACTGATGACAGAATAAAGTAACAAATTGTAACCCATGTGGACCCTCAATACTGTTTATCAAGTTCAGTAAGTTTAAAAAAGAATATATATATTAATATATATGTATGTGTATATATATATATATATATATATATATATATATATATATATTAATGAAACTCCAAGTTTAATTCATGGCAACTGAAGTAACCCCATGATAGACTGAATTAATATCATGATTAAGAATTAAATATGTGTTTAATATTTTTTTAAGATGGTGAAAATATTTCAGTATATTCAAGATGTTACTTTATGGTTGCATCCCTTGACATTTTTAGAGGAATTCAATCAATATTGTGATTGAGATTCAGTATTTACTTTTCTAAGACCTTGTCACTTGTTATTTTGAATAGATATTTAAAAAGTTCCTGCTTGTCATATTCTCAAGACGTCTTTGTTTTGTGTCTGTGAATGTTTGCAGGCACATGTCCAGCCTGCCCTCGGCCCCAGGACTGCCCTCTCACAGGTCCAGCCGGCCCTACTCTGTGTACGAGCTGGAGCAGATGCGCCAGCACTGCAGGAGGTGAGACCGCTCGAATACACACACATTTACCACTGCTTGTCCACAAGAGGGACTCAACTTCACTGTGTTCTGCAGATTTCACACACTAAACCTGACATGAACCCCATTGATCTGTACAGCAACCTCCTGTACTCTAGAGGACAGGATTCCTGGAAATGACAGAAAGCATTTGGACACACTTAGAAGTAGTAAAATAGAAGCACTAGTACACTTTCCTAGCAAAACATTTCACAGAAACTTAGGTTTTAAATAATTCAGAGCTTCCCCAACAAATAGGAAGTATTTGTGTGTGCTATTAGTATAGGCTACTTTTTAAACTTAAAATAAGAATTTTTATGTACGTATCAGAGATGTTCTAACAAAATTTACTTGTATACTTAAGTGCTTGAGTGTACTTATTTTGACTAGTCTAAGTATATTTGGCCTGTACATGTACTTAATCGTTTGATCAAGATATATTTAAGTAAAGCATATTTTTGAATCGTTTATAGTGACCTTAGTGGAATAAAACTATACCAAAATGCATTTAAAATACATTTATTTCATACTAAGTATACTACAAATCCATTAACATATTTACTGACATATCGATGTAATTATAATAAAACTTTATGTGGAGTACTTATTTATTGCAGCACAATGCACATTTCTTAATATTAAGCCTAAAATGTGTTTTAATATCACTATTAGTAAGGAAAGTATGATCTCTGTATAATATCAGTCTTTAAATGAAAGATATTTAAAGTGTACCTGAAGTATACTTGCAATAGTTCCACTTAACCACAATCAAATATACTGAAGTATATCTCAACTTCAACACTATTTCTGGATTAAGCACAAAATTAGTTATTCCAATTTAGCAGACTTTAAGAATACCAATTTAGTAAACTAAAAGTACAATTGCAGAGTACTTACATTAAGTAGATAAATATGTAAATGTATTTGCACTGTACTTAGCATAAAATATATGTATTTCAAAATACTTTTTAGGATATTTATTTTTCACTTGGGAAAATAGCAAAAGCAAAAGGATCAAGTCTCTTTATCTTTATATACCTAAATCATTAGCATCTATATGCCTAAATAGAAACTTAGACTATTTTTGGTTAAGAAGTATTAAAATAGTACACTTACAAGTATACTACTAGCACATTTATATTAGTATGCATACTACATGAAGTATACTAGCAAAATATACTTTATTTAATAAAAGTATCCTTGAAGGGTACTTTTTTTTATTAGGGGTAAATTTTGTAATTATTGAATGAAACTACATATTTAAGTGCAGTGTACATCTCCCAATATTTGCCATGTCAGTGTAAAATAAAAATTGAAATTAAGCAATGAAACACTCGCCACATGAACAGTTGCAATTACTGATTAAGATGAAGTCTTAATAAATTGATCAATGATCAGTTTATTTGTCTCAGCCGGAAACTAGGTACTAACCAGGATAACTTTAGAATAGCTTGTTTTGAGAGAGGTTTGCCACAGGATGAGCGCAGACATGTTTTAATGTGCAGGCAGATAGATCAAGAGCCCAGTCAGTTTCCTACATCAAGGACACCCAAGCTCCCTTACAGCCAGGGTTTGCCAGAACTTTCCCGGACCCGCTACCGGCCCACTCCAGGCCCAGGAAAGAGGAGCAGCCGGACCCTGAGCAAGCAGTGAGTTAGACTCATGACACACAGAGACAAGGTTCCTTAGGTAGACGTCAGTTTACAGATTTTTTCAGAAAATGTATCTAGTCTAAAACTCTCCTGTAGTTATTACTCTGGTACATGTTCTGTGTATCTTCCCTCTAAAAAAAAAAAAAAGGTTCTTTATTGGTATCTATAGTTCCATGAAGAACCTTTTACAGCCATAGAATCTTTCCATTTCACAAAAGATTCTTTATAGTGGAAAATGGTTATTTAGATTATTAAAATGTTCTTCACGGAACATTTTAGAACTGTTCACTGAAAGGTTCTTTGTGGGACCCAAAATGGTTCTTCTATGGCATTGCTGCGAAAACCCCTTTTCGGGATCTTTATCTTTAAAGCCTTGTTCACACTGTCAGTCCAAATTAGATTTTTGTGCATATCCGATTGGAATCTGATTATATTTAGCAAGTGGGAATGCACGAAATACGATTTTTACAAATCCGTTTCAAGCTACATTCATTTCAATCATGACAACTCTCTAAATAGTTATAGCATCTTAATGAACATGGCAATTGTTCATGTATTTGGTCTCTGCGGACTAGATCTGATATCCATGCTGTTGCTGCAGAGCAAGTATGAACTTGCTACTGTTAATAGATACACAGACACACTGCTGTGAGCATGTAAGATATCCTGCTGTTGCTGCATAAAGAGACATACATAAATCCAGTCGCAGATCTAGACAGGTGGAGCTGGGGAGGTGGAGGGGTTCAGAGGAGCTACAGCAAACACTGAACCAGACTATTTTAATGCTGAGCAAGCAATCTCATTGGCTGCAGGATCAGCAGAGGCCAATCAGCTTGTGCCATGCGGTAATGATGTGATTGCTTGAAGATTGCATGTAAAGGACTGATCAGCCTGCGCCCTCTAGAGTTTCATGACTGAATAAGATTTATGTGGTTTGATATCCTATTCAAATCACATGTCTGTAAATCTATTTCAGCGGAGATGGCAGCACGGAATAAAGCCGCACACTTACATTTCTGCCTTTGCTTCATTAAAGGGATAGTTCACCAAAAAATGAAAATTACGCCATGATTTACTCACCCTCAAGTCATCCTAGGTGTATATGACATTATTCTTTCAGACGAATACAATCGGAGTTATATTAAAAAATGTCCTGGCTCTTCCAAGCTTTATAATGGCAGTGAATGGCTGTTTCTGTTGTGAAGTCCATCAAAGTGCATCTATCCATCATAAACCAACTCCACACGGCTCCGGGGAGTTAATAAAGGCCTTCTGAAGTGAAGCGATGCGTTTTTGTAAGAAAAATATACATATTTAAAACTTTATCAACTAAAATAACTAGCTTCCGGCAGACGGCATCGATTTACAGCGAAAGAGTAACACTTGACCCGACGCACAACGTAATGACGAATACGTAAGCGCAGAGAATAGAGTAACTCTGATAACTCTGATTGTATTCGTCTGAAAGAAGAATATCATAGACACCTAGGATGGCTTGAGGGTGAGTAAATCATGGGGTAATTTTCATTTTTGGGTGAACTATCCCTTTAAGCCCAGATTATACTTTACTTTTTACTCGTACGCTAGGAGTGTCCTTGCACAGTGCTTGTGGCGTGAGAAAATAAGGTCTGAAATGTTGTGATACACAGTGCGGACAGTCAATAATTCAAATCGGATACACAATTAATCAGATTTGGACTGACAGTGTGACGTAGTCTAAGAGTTGAATGTTGTATTCAGTGAGAGGATCCCAGAAATGGCGGATTACAGTTACCTGGCCCGTAGCTGCGGGGGCAGTCACACCCTCACCTATCCCAGCCGCCGCTACACCCGCATTCAGCACATCACACACCTGATCCAGAGTGACGAGGAGAGTCGGCCCGTGTCCTCTGGACCACCCACACAGGTCTGACACGTGACGCTCACACAATCATTCTGAACTGTGTGTGTGTATGAACCATGAGCTCTGTTCCTTCAGGCTGAAGAAGCGAACATCATGGGTTTGAACGGACAGGTCTATAAGGGCCGAATGAACAGCAGAGCGGTGAGGCTCTCCGAGACAAGATTACCCACCATCTCTCCTCGAGAAGGCAAGATCACACGTCAAAATCACAGCAACATCTAGTCTTAACATACACTAGTGGCCAGAGGGGATATTTACACTACATTTGCTTTTAATGACCCTTCAAGTTCGATTAAACCATCAAAATATAAGGAATATGTTATATCGGGGTAAAGACAACACACAGCTCAAGGAAAGTAATCATACATTAACAAAAATATAACCAGTCATTAATATTTCATTGGTTTTCATTACATTACCATTACCGTTCTCCTGAGCATTGGCTCAATAAACTTTGTGCATGTGCCATTTTCACTAAAAGCCACAAAATTGATTGAATTGTATGCTGGGAATAATGAGTGCGAGCTTTGTATGTCAGCTTGGCCAAAAATGATGTCTGCACAATTTGGCATGTTTTCATTGCATTGGTCCAAATAAAACCATTGAAACAGAGCGCGCATGCATTAAAGGAATACTTCACCCAAAAATGAAAATTCTGTCATCACTTACTAACCAACACATGTTGTTCCAAATCTGTATGAGTTTATTTCTCCTGTTCTTCCACTTTCGACCACTTCCAGAGGTAGTTGAAAACACATTTGACCGGATTGCTTTCGTAGTGTAAAAGCTCATGTGGTCGAATGCATTCAAACAGCCACAAAAGACTGTCTTCTCTCCGCATACTGACCTAATGCGTGAACATTATGGGAAGAGCTCTAGCCAGACGGGATTTAAACTTTGTCGGCTGGAGACCCGATTTTGGTTTGAAGATGAAAAATATATCAAGCACAATGTTCTCTCGCCATTCCTGATTTCGAACACACACTCACAAGCGTTTGGCTGGTCTTGCGGTGGTCAGAGCAGAAACGAAAGCTCCTGTTCTCCGTATGTTTTTCTGTCGTCTCTTGTGGTGTAAATTGCGTGAGCTTATTTTGTCCATTAGATCGAAAGATCTGAAAGAAACCCATACATTTACTCGCTCATAGACCCTCCCCTCGAAGAAATCAGGACAGAAGTGTTTGAAAGTGGACAAAAGAGACGGATTAAAACACCAGGTGTAAACGGGAATCCGTCTCCCTCGTATACTTGTGATCCGATCGACCAAAACGCATCTTAATACCAGGTGTAAACTGGGCCTTATTGTCTTAAGGACTGTTCCACAGGTACATGTGCAATAACTGTTTATGGTTAATTCAACAAGCATGGAAAACATTGTTTAAACCCTTTCCAATAAAGATATGTAAATCTTATTTGGATTTTACATAATTATCTTTAAAATACAGTTTAACGAAAAAGGGACGTTTCATTTTTTGCTGAGTTAGATTTTTGCTCCCACCTATTATTATTTCCTTCACAAAAGTTTCTTGAGGGAACGCAAAACTTAACTAAAAGCAAATCTACGTTTTCCTCGCATCTCATTCTTTCCCCATCGCTATGGCCATTTATGCCAGCTTTCTAGATCTGGAACTGACATGAGAACAGTTGAGCGCATGAATGATTGATTGTGTTGGAAACTGTTCATTGATGGTAGAAGCTTCTGTTGTGTTCAGGACATTGTGCAGACTCAATACGGGGGCCCTGATCATGCTGCACCTCACGACATGTTACGTAACACATCTTAACATGAACCCATCTGTACGCTTGGCCCACTTTATTCTCGTCTTGCAATGGAAGACTGTGTCTAGACTGCGGGGGAGAAGAAGAGCGCAGACAGAAATATACAGAAGATTGCGGAAACTTTGATTTATAGTTGTTTAGAGTATTGGTTGCGTTGTAATTTTATTCAGAATTGAGGTGAAAGGGTAAAAGGAGGGCAATAGGGCTTGGGACTGGATTTGGATGGGGGAAGGGGTTTTATGTTTCTTTGCTAAATTGCAGAGCTGCAATAAGAAACCATTGGAAAGTGACAACAGACCTCAAGGAAATCAAGGAAAGATGGTTGAAAGTCATACGAAAGACACCTGCTTGGCAGATGAGCCATGTCATGCTTGACCGAGCAAAAGTTTGGCAGCTTGTCCATGTCACGCAGTAAAGAGATGATTCATGAGAAAATGAGTCCAGTTTTTAAGGTCAGAAGTTGTTGTCTGTTTGCCAACAAAGCAGAAGTCTTTTTCTTGAAGATTCATAGAGGAACAATCATATATAAACCTTCTAAGACAGACCATTATACCGTTGTTTCTGATTCAATTACATGATTATCAGTGCTTCATGTGATAAGCGTTTCATTTCCTCATAAAAGATGTTCTTCTCACTGTCTTATACCTCAAGGCCTGGTTTCACAAACAGGGCTTAGATTAAGCCAGGATTAGTCCTTAGTTAAATTAGGAAATTTAAGTATCTTTTATAAATGTGCCTTAGAAGAAAAAAACATTAGTGGTGTGCATCTTGAGACAAAACAGTGGCACGGACCTATTTTAAGATATGCCAGTGCAAGTTGTTTTTAGTTAAAACAGCTCAAACATTCAGTTTAGTCTGGGACTAGACTTAAAGGGTTAGTTCACCCAAAAATTAAAATTCTGTCATTAATTACTCACCCTTGTGTCGTTCCAAACGCGTAAGACTTTCGTTCATCTTCAGAACACAAATGAAGATCTTTTTCATAAAATCTGAGAGATTTCTGTTCCGCCATTGACAGCTACGCAACTACCACTTCGACACTTCAAAAAGTTCATAAAGAGATCGTAAAACTAATCCATGTGAATTGAGCGGCTTAGGCCAAATTTTCTGAAGAGACTCGATCAATTTATATGATGAACAGATTTAATTTAGACTTTTATTCACATTTAAACATAGATCAGCGAACAGATGTGCTGCGTAACACAAGAATGAACATCATAGATTTCTATTAGAAACATACAAAAAAAACATACCACTCTGAAACGCCCTGTGATATCCGAGCTTGCAAAGTCCGTGCTTGAAATCCGTTCTGCAAGATCCTTTTGTTCGTTAACATTGTCAGGGTCTGAATCAGGTTCGAAATAGTTTGAAATTGACGCCATTGTTAATATTTACATCTGGGTAGAGCTTGCGGTTATGAAGGGGCGTGACAATTCCTGAACACACGCTAAGCGCTGCAAATTACAATACACTGTTCCAGCTGACCAATCACAGCACATTTCATATGTCGGAAGGAGGGGCTTCATCAAAAATGATGCGTTCAACCAGACTGGGGAGAGAGGAGCTGTAATAATGTACAATATGTGAAAAATAATGCAGTAGAATTTTGAACAATCAAGCATGAAAACATATTCTAGTACACCCCAAAAACAAAATCAAGACTTCGGAAAAGGATATAATAGGACCCCTTTAAACACACGCACAGCAGTGAAGAACGAAGTCATTTAAGTTGGCTGTAAATGAACACTGCATAAGCTATTTTAGTTACAAGGCTAACTGTGTTGAAGGGCTGGTAACACTGAGGTGCTGTTCTTGACCTTTGAACTTTAAATATCCTGTCTCTGTCCAAGTTGAGGCTCACAAGGTTATGGCCTGTGCTGTGTGTATATCTTATCCATGCCTAAACTAACGGAGACGTCAAATTAGTCAATGGTAAACAAAGTCAAGACTTTTTTTTCTGGGCGGCTCCCGAGTCCCAGCAGCAGCATGTGTGAAATGATCAGTGGTGTTGGTCAAGGCAAGAAAATGTCTCTTGACGTTTTCACACGACAAGTGAACATTCTTCCGTTTAGTACAACTGATGTGTGAGTTGATGAGCAACTTGTGAATAAAAGTAAACCTTTTCAGCATATAAAGCGATAGTCTCTTCAGCATATTTGGACTAAACCACTCAATTCATATGGATTAGTTTTACGATCTCTTTATGAAGTTTTTGAATTGTCAAAGTGGTAGTTGCGTAGCTGTCAAAGGAGGAGAAAGCTCTGACTTCATCAAAAAGATCTTAATTTGTAATCGGAAAATGAATGAAAGTCTTACGGGTTTGGAACGACATGATGGTAAATAAATGATGGCAGAATTTTAATTTTTGAGTAAACTAACCCTTTAAGCCTGCCTGTGAAACCAGGCACAAGTCTATTATTTTTTTCTGATTGGATGGAAGTTTTGCTTCAAATCAAAGTTTGGAATGTGATTCATCTGGAACCTGGTGGGTTTGTTCAAGAGTAAAGAAAATTCTAATTTAGAAATTAGAAACATGATCATCATAAAAAAGGTGTATCTTAGTCATTGCATGTATGAATTGCATTTGTAATATATTTCTGAATGAATTAATAGATCTATACAAACACCGCTGACTGACTTCAGGAACAAAGACGACTGATAAAGGTCAGTGTTGCTGTCACTGCCCTCATGCCTGACATGTTGATTGTTGATGCTGTTGCAGGAAACTGGAAGAGCAAAGACAAGGTGAGCCGCTCGCAGTCCCAGAGGTCCAGTGGAGTGGATGCTGGTCGTGGAAGTGCCAAGACTCAACGCAGCCACTCAGGTGGGTTATGAGGAGCCGGCTTTAAAGGGGTCCTATTATGCTTTTCCACTTTTTCAACTTTAGTTAGTGTGTAATGTTGCTGTTTGAGCATAAAAAAGATCTGCAAGGTTACAAAGCTCAAAGTCCACTCCAAAGGGAGATATTTTATTTAACAGAATCCTCTTTTCAAGAACTACAACGAACAACTCGTTTGGACTACAACGCAATTTTTCCGGATCATATGAAGTCATAATGTTCCTCATTTAAATAATGGTGAGGCCTGGTTGAGCTGCGCTATAGAAAATGAAGAGTGTTGTTGCTGTTTTTACACCCCGGTAAAAGTTTGTCCTAAGGCTGACGGACTTAGAGGTTAAAATGTACTTTTAACACTGTTCCTGAACATTATAAGCTCAACGTTAGTCTGTGCGCTGCACTTTTTACTGAGAAAAGCTTCCAGGAGAGAGTACAATGCAGGCTATACGCACAAAATCTTCTCCTGAAAGACGTAGCCATTCCTATTTTGTCGGGACAATCTGTTGTTTATGGATCACAACTTGTAAGTATGTCTTATTATTTGTAGTTGTGTTTTCTATTAACAGTTCCAATTATGCGTTTTATGTAGTTGCTATGATAGCTATGATGTAAACGAAGGGCAAAGCTTTGCCTCTGCTAGCCTGTTAACTAACATCAAATACATTTTAACTTGCATGCCCTAGAGGGGTCTCAAAGATGGCCGCCAAGTGAAATGTCAAATGCTGAATGCAAGTTCAGGTCCTATCTTTTTGAATGGGGAAACATCAAATTCTCCAAAACTGTCCGCCAAGCATACAATTAAATTTCATACCTGAAATCACCTATGAAATCTGACAACAACTGTCTCATACATTTTGTTTCTAAACGCTCGAATCATGACAGGAAACGACATTTTTCAGGCTGTATCAAGCTGTTTCTATAGGAACCGGAACTTCTAACGGCAGCTGCAGTGACGTGATGACTTTACCAATCGGCGACTGGCTCTTATTTAGAAGGCGGGACTTATTCCGCTATATGGAGCGTTGCACTTTTCACCTTTCAAAACAATACGAGTGACGCGTCTTTGTGTTATTCTAGTGTTATTCTATATCTTTGCTAACATTACAGTATTGATGTAGTGTTTACTTTAGCTTTTGTAAGCTCTTGCTTTTGTAAGACTGTTCACCACCCCTTAAGCAGGGGACACACTTAACAACTGTAAGGCGATTATGAATGTAATTTGATACTAACGATTGATCATGCACAAACGCGACGAGTCAGAGACAACTAGTTGCATTCAGTCGGTGTTCAAAATCTGCTCCAGTTGTTGGAAACAGTCTGTAAGTGTGTTCAGTTCAGTCTCAGAATGTCGTTAAGTGTCTCCGGCATTAGGAAAATTATCCTTGATTTTGTGATCGATTACTGTTTGTATTACCATAGTTTTCCAACAAATATGATTAAATGGTGGATAACATCATATCTATGAGAAAAATACAAAAACACACCACTCTGAAATGCCCTGTGAAATCCGTACTTGGAAAGTCCGTGCTTGAAATCCGCTCTGCACGATCCTCTTGTTCGTTAACATTGTCAGGGTCTGAATCGGGCGCGAAATGGTTTGAAATTGACGCCATTGTTAATATTTACATCAGGGTAGAGCTCGCGATTATGAAGGGGCGGGACATTTCCTGAACACGTGCTCAACCAAGCGCTGCGAATCCCAACACACTGTTCCAGCTAAACAATCACAGCACATTTCGAATTTCGGAAGGAGGGGCTTCATCAAAAACGACGTGTTCAACCAGACTGGGGAGAGAGGAGCTGTAATAATGTAAAATATGTGAAAATATTGCATACAATGAAGCATGAAAACATATTCTAGAAATGATCAGTGGTGTTTAAGGCAAGTATCTCTGTCACTGTTTTTCATTTTTAAAGTTAGAGATTATCAAATTTCATTGTGTGACTCGACCCACACTGTTCATTCTACAGAAATGGATGATTATTCTCTTGTAAAAAAAAGTACAATTCAGCATACTTTTAAAAAGAGTATTTATTATGGAAATAATATATATAATAGTAATAATATAATAGTGTGAACTGAATGTGAATGTGATTTGGGACACTTAACTGCATGTTTTTTCTAATATAAAAATGTATTACAGTTTACATTTATATTAAATGCAATTATCTGAACTTTAGATGACTTAAGTACATCTTTATATGTCATTTAAAAATTACTTCTACTGTCTTTGAAATATGGTTAAAGTTACTGCTGAATGAACTGACAAGCATTTATGGCAAACTAAACTAACATATACTTTAATGTAATTTCTAGTATAAACATCCTAGTGTCATGGTGGTGACTTTACTGCACAAAAGTACATTTCATATATGTATATATATAGCATTGTTAAAGGTCAGTGTCTGACAGATGCCTTACACGTTTGCCGGTTTACGACCTCCAGTTGTACCTGAAGCAGTTGAGTGATCTTTAACCTTTCACCTCTGCCCTCCACTACCACAGCTTCCAGTATCTCAGTGAGGGATCGCCCCCCGTCCTCCATGGACTGCCTGTCGCAGGACGTCCCGCTCCAGTCCTCATTCCATGACACCACCACAGAGTGCAACAAAGACCTCAACCAATTAGAAGATGAGCCGGTGACATCACTGTAGAGCTCCTCCAATAGGAGCCGCTCCATTGTTTGAATGAAATGTTTACAGCAGGACGAGACACAAGCTCTGTTCGTGAACAGAGTGTTCATCTGTAACGTCAATCTAAATAAGATTTAATAAACCTTTTTATGCATACACGTCAAGTTATATCAAATACATAAAATATCGTTGGTCGTCCCATGTGATTAGTAACTCGCTTTCCCGTTCTTAACCTTCTCGCAGTGTTGATCTGAATCAGACCCAGTGCTTTCAGTCAGTTCAAAGCAGTATGAAGTATCTGGAATAGATTGATGTCTGTTTCAGCACTGATCTACCTCTTGAAACGTAATAAACCAGCGCTTCTGTCAGTCACAGCGGTTTATGGTGGTAATCTGTCCCACTGTTGCACCAGTGTTGAAAGCATGTTTCTATATGCAGTGAATTATTGCACTGAATGTCACACATGTATAAAAAAAGTCAATTCATTAAACTTTCATCATAAACATAATTGAGGTCTTGTGTTGAATTACAATGCAGTTGTTTTAAGTTTTGTTTGGAACTAATAATTTGATGACCTTGTGTATTTATCCATTTTCACACCATTTCCATTTTCCTTCTTATAATCTGAGGTAAAAGGTACAAAAGTACAGTGTCAAGACATTTCTCACATGCAGATCACACACTCACAAACACACACGTCTGTCCGTCCATATATATTTTTCTATACATTTATGTATATACAAACATTTATATACATACTGTGCCCTCCACTAATATTGGCACCCCTGGTAAATATGAGCAAAGGTGACTTTTGATCTTTCATTCAAAAAATTCACAATTCTAACTTTTCATTGAAGTAAAAGAATTGAAAGTGAAAACAAAAAATCACATTATGAAATAAAGGTTTTTCTCCAAAACACGTTGGCCAGAAATATTGGCACCCCTAGAAATTCTTAGGAGTAAAATATCTCTGAAGTATATTACCATTAATATTTACACTTTTTTTTTTAGCACACCAGAGTGACTAGGAACATGAAATTGTCTAGCCATGACTTCTTGTTTCACAGGAGTTTAAATGAGGAAACACAAAGGCCAAATTCCCTTAATCATCCATCACAATGAGTAAAACCAAAGAATATAATGCTGATGTGCATCAAAAGATTGTTGAGCATCACAAAATAGAAAGTGGCTGTAAGAAAATAGCTAAAGAATTAAAAATCCCCATTTCCAACATCAGGGCAATAATTAAGAAGTTCCAATCAACTAAAGATGTTATGAATCTTCCAGGAAGAGGACGTGTGTCTATATTGTCTTAATGGACAGTGAGGAGGAGAGTTTGAGTGGCCAAAGACTCTCCAAGGATCACAGATGTAGAATTACAGAGATTAGTCTTTAATGAGTCGTCTTTAATGTGGGCCTATTTTTTTGATGGAGGTCCTGGACTTCTTTTTCAGATACATAGTATCATGGATTCTAGCAAATACCAACAGATAAAAAAACAAAGCCTGAAGGCTTCTGCTAGAAATCTTCTAATGGGCCTTATAATCGTCTTCCATCAGGACAACGGTCCAAAACAAACATCAAAATCAACATAAAAATGTGTCACTGAGCACAAAATGAGCTTCTGCCATGGCTGTCCCAGTTCCCTGACCTGAACCCTATGGAAAATGAGTGGGCTGAACTGAAGAGAAGAAGCGCCAACATGGATCTGGGAATCTGCAGGATCTGGAGAGATTCTGTATGGAGGAATGGTCTCTGATCTCTTGCCAGTTGTTCTCCAAACTCATCAGGCATTATAGGAGAAGACTCAGAGCTGTTCTCTTGGGGAAAAGGAGGTTGCAATAATTGGTCCCAACATGTTTTGAAGAAAAACATTTATTTCATAATGTGATTCCCCCCCCCACTTTCAAATGTTTTACTTCAATGAAAGGTTAGATTTTTGTTAATTTTTTTAAAGGGACTATGTGTAGTTTTTTAGGTATTTTATTATCTAAAATCAATATTTTTATTCATAAATATGTCCTCAATGGTGTACAAATACCTCTGCCAATTATCTGACTTATCCTCGTAAACGAAGAATTTATTATCTTTATATACATGTGACGGGTAGGTCCACGGAGGCTTCCATGTCGTTCCGCCATCTTGAAAAACTATAATAGCAGAGAGGGACAAAAAGTACTAGGCCAACGCGTTTCCACACCGCGTTTTCGTTCAGAGCCAGCGTCACGTAACTGAAAGCAGCAGAAACGGAGGAGCAGAGCAGTGAGAGGCGCTTGTCACTGACCCGACAAGTCAGTCAGTAATTCATACTGTAACATTCGTTTGTTCGTTGTGTCAAGTTGCAGTTTGTTTGAAATAACAAACCTGTCCACCCGAAGGAAAACTCGACGAAGTGCTATTAGAAGACATCCTGTCATAGCTTTTTGGTTCATAACAGCTACCGTAGATGCAACACGCATTTGAAAAAACGAGGCGCTGGAGAGCAAATCGTTTGAATGCAAAATACAATTTCACCGCTAGATGGGAGAAATTCCTACACAATGTCCCTTTAATGAAAGATCAAGAGGAAAAACAAATGATTTATTTTCACAGCCGCCTTAGCTAATATTTACCAAGGTTGCCAATATTAGTTGAGGGCACAGTACATACAAAATTATATAGGCCTGCCTAATATATATAATATATACACACACATTTTTTTTTAAGTGTGTGTGTGCGCGCGTGTGTGCGTGTGTGTGTGTGTGTGTGTGTGTGTGTGATAACAGTCATAAAACAATTTAGCCAAGAATGGTTTCATATTTTTTTTTATTCCATTTGCACTTAAACTCAACCCTAAAATTTAACCAAGAATGTGTAAACAGTTTGCAACTCCATTCTTGGTTAAATTGCACCATTGAACTTAAACAACCATAATGAACAAGTGAAACAATGTAAAAAAAAAAAAAAAAAATTTGTTCTCTGCGTTTTAATTCCGTGGTACAATTTTACAGAGGATCTGGAAATGGTTTACAAAACAATTCTTTGTATAACTTGAATTGGTGCAAATTTAATGCAGCAAATTACAAAAGAATGAACCTATGAATGATTGCTGTGAACAATTCGCCTAATGAAACAAGCTGAGCAAATTTCCCTCTTCAGAGCCCCATTCACTGTAACTGTCTGGAAAAGAGCAGCGTGAACGTTCATCAAAACATCTTCATGTTTGTAAAGGTTTGGATCGACGGTGAACCATATCATGATACATCAGGCTTACATCATCACACTGAACTTGCTTGCATGTGAACTTGTGTAAGCATGTCCTAGTTTCAGTCACAAGTCGAGTCACTTTCAAGACAAATAACACAAATCACACTAGTCATTAAATCTTTTATTATGACCTTAATATAAACACGATGACCTCCAAAATGGTTTCGGATCATAGCTTTTTTTGTCAGACATATAAATACAAATCTCAACAAGGGAAAAGAACAGAAAGTACAGGAGGGAAATCCATACAAAAGGTTGTTCGCCAATGAATTGGTTTCCTCGATGAAGGGATTGCTCATGACTCGTTGTGTGTGTGTGCGCGTGTGCATGTGTTTATCACAGTCCAAAACAAAAACGTTCCCAAACAACTGAATCACCGGCCAGTGGTGTCAATGACATCCCGGTGCTCTGAGATCTACGGCAGCCCAACTGTTCAAACCGTCAACGCTTGACTGGAGAGAAAGGCATTTGAGAGAGTTGGCCCTGTTGCTGTGGGATTCGGACAGAGCGACAGCTGGATGAAATGGAGAGCGTTCGGACCTCAAGGCACTGAAGTCAAACAAACGTCAGTGTCTGGAGACTCGCATTCCTCTTAGCAAGAAGTGACTTACTCTCTCACAACACGAATCTTCACCCTTCAGAGACCCACACATTTTAGGTTTCGTTCTACGTGGCAAACAACAGTGAAAACCAATCAAAGACCAAAGGGAAGACCAAACAATTATCTGTCATATCGATCCATCCATGTTTTCCAAAACCAAGGGTACTTTTCGCATTTCACATGCATTTTCTGGGCCGAAATGCAGAGGCTGGTCTATCAGCCCTTGATGATTAAATGAAAATGGCCAATGCTGAAAATCCTCTCAACGGAGCCATGCCAGAATTAGACACAGACGGAAATGAAGACAAAGATGTGAGGCGATTCAATGGACCTCATTTATCAAAAAACGAGCAGAGCAAATGCTTGTAAATTGTTCGTAAAAACATTCATGCCTAAATTATTGTGAAAGTTTACCCAAGAATGGTTTTATGAACATTTACAGATTAATTTAAATACTTGGATGTGTGGATGTGTGGATGTGTGTGTGTGTGTGTGTGTGTGTGTGTGTGTGTGTGTGTGTGTGTGTGTGTGTGTGTGTGTGTGTGTGTGTGTGTGTGTGTGTGTGTGTGTGTGTGTGTGTAAGAAAAACTAATTGTACATCAATAAATCCATTCTTACTACCAAATTAAAAATCTCAACTTACACAAGATTGCTTTTGTGAATAGCCTAATTTATAAAGTAATAAAAAAAAAATGTCTGGATGGATTTTTTTTTAAAGTGTGCCCAAAAGAACCCATCTAAACGACCGACACAACAGAGCGTACATGTATCGCCTCACAGCTTTGATTTCAGGCTCTTCGAATGAAATGAACGAACGAGGTCAAACGGCTTCTACAGATTCATACGAATCTAAAGAAACGGGCCAATCAACGTCTGATCTAGACTCGGCCTTCCCGCGCTATACCTTCAGAAACGCCAATAAGTGACTCTAAACCAGTCCTCGTCAACGGAGTCCAGTCGGATGGGTTTCACAGAATTCACACAGCGTGTTCAGCAGAGAGTGTGAGGTATTCGAGACACACACACACACACGATCAGAGGTAGTGTGGATCCCATGAGCTGGACCTCAAAACATCACACTGCTCTTTACATAGCAAACAGGAAGTTTTTTTTTGTTTTCTGCGAAAAAAAAAAACACTTTTTTTTTTTTATAAAGCTTGAGTCTGTATTTCTCCACCACAGTTTCAGTTTAAACAAGAATCTTTCCTGATGTACACGATAAAAGTTGGGAACTTATCAAACAAAAATAAACATTGTATTTCAAGTCATCATTACTGAAAAAATAAACCAAACGAAATCAGGGCGTCTTCATCTGAAACAATTCTGACCAGGATTATTGCAAAACTGTTCCTGGTCATTTCCTGTTTTTTTGTTTTTTTTTCTCATTTATATCTAGAACAAAGATTTGTTTTTTATGATTCACAATAACTTCAACTCAGCATCTCCGTTATGTCTGAGGCCATGTGCGTTTGGGAACAAACAGACGATAGTCATATAACAGCCTCTGTTAGGAACTCAACAGAACAACTACCTCTACAGAAACACATCCTCCTGCTTCTTCTTCTTCTTCTTCTTCTTCTTCCCGGGACGCAGAACAGCACGACCACATGATACGCCCTTCATCGTTACAGTCCGTCGGCCGCTTTATTGCGAGTGCGTGTCTCCGACACAGAGCGGCGACCGAAGATTCGCCGTTGGAGAGTTGAACGTCTCTTTTCATAATTTTTTTTCGTTTTTCTCATAGTGGTTCTTTCCCAGGATTGGAGTAGAAATGAAATCGACGGTAGATAAAAGAAAACGCACAAAAAAACAAAACAAAAAACGAGATCTCCGAAAGGAAGAGAGATATTGTTCATCTTTAGGAAACTGAAAGAAAGAGTACCGTGTCTTTCCCCCTCGGCCGTCCAAAAGTCTCTGAGTGTTTCCCCCGCGGGAGTCTCATCTCTGGCCGGTCAGGGCTGAGGCGACAGGCGTCTGCGGGCCGCTGGCGGGCTGGGACACGGGGGGCCACGTGAGCGGCTGGTGCATGTGGTGGTGGTGGTGGTGGAGTGTGTGGTGTCCGGTGGGAGAGGATGGGGGCAGCCAGACGGGCTGGTTGGGCGGCGAGGAGGCCCAGAAGGAGCCGAAACCCTGTGAGGAGGAGTGTGGGGGTGGAGGAGGGGAACACGCCATGGACACCTGGGCAGAAGCAGCGCCGGTGGACTCGGACGTCCTCAGCTTGGAGAACATGGTGATGGCGTCGGGGAAGTTGGGTGGCGTGGCTGGAGTGTTGCGTGGAGTGCACATCTAAACACACACACACACAATCATCAGATCAGTTTGTGAAAAATCCAGTTTAAAACATGTAGATTATTATAGTTAACTCAAGCTAAAACCATTAAAAAAAACGTTTAGTTACTTGAAATGAAAGAAACTGTGGTAACACGTCACAATAAGGTTTAGTTATAATGTATCAAAAGTCCCCCTGTGGTGAAAATCAAGCTTTTAAATGTGGTTTATTTGTCTATGTGGTGTTTTTAATATGATTTAAGACTAACCATGTGTAAATTCATAAGTCGACACCATTGCCGAGTATTTTCTCCTTAAAATTGCAGTGAACCAAAGACCGTCTCAAAAACACGGTTTGAAATCGCTGACGTCACAAACTACCTTGTAACCAATCAGATCAACGCGTGATCGTCAACGAGTGGATCTCTGAGCTGGTGTGTGTGAGTGGAGGCGGAGCTAATTTGCATATTCATAGAACCACGCATACTAAATGAGGCAAGGGTGTAGTTACATTCAAGCTATATTAGGGCATGAAGAATTTTTTTCAAGGAAAAAAATGTTTAAATATGTAATTTTGGTGATCAAAGGCGAGTTTTAAGCGATAAATTGATTGCATTTATTTATTTGGAATAAAATTAACAAATAGGACATCCAACAACAACAAAAAAAGATATCAGGGGAGAATTTTCTCCTGTACCTTTAAGACTTCCATTCGTAAATAACTCTTATGATTGGCTAACCTTTCCGTAAAGAAAAAAGGAATTTTCTCCAATGGTCTGGAAAAGGAGGTTTGTGCTGCATTATAATACGATGTGAAGTTTGCAATCATCTACATCACACACAGATGCGCATGTCAGACACAGATGAGGCTTTATGGGACCCTTAAACAAAAGTATATGCTCAGTAAGCAGGGTCAGATGTTCAAACTCAACAACATTGTGCTGAGCATCAGTCCCGTGATTCCCATAAAGCCTGAGTTTATGTTTGCACTGGTGGTCTTTGTCTCTCTGCTGTTATGAAGGAAAGTAGGACACATATAATTGACAGCAGTTTGAGCTCCTGATAACTGCTCCTTTAATAACCACACACAGACACACACACACACACACTGTGTGATCAGCTGACTGATATAAGAGGAGGAAGGGTTTGTAGCACAGGAGTTTATGGAGTTTAATTTAGGTTGAGCAGCTTTGATGAGGGTCAACGGGACAAAAACACTTCAGTCTGTTAAGTAGGTCATCAGTGTGGATATAAACACTGAAAGGTCAAAACATTGACATCAACACTGACTGGAAAACTACACTACACTCCTCAAACAGATCTTACATTCTGTATTTTGCTTCATATTTTAGTATCCAGTGGCCTGTATTTTACATGAAGGACTATTTTACATTAAAGTCACCATTAAATCAAAATTGACAATTCTTGTTTTTAATGGAATATTGCAGGGTTTATTATACATGATTTATCCATGCACATCATTATTCATTTAAATTCATGTGCCTCATTATCTTTAATCTAAATAACTTCCCCTCCCTCTTGCAGCTCATCTCTTCTCTGATGATGCGTTTACTGGCGTGGGGGCGGAGCAATCTGTCACTCACGTGAGATCAGCCAATAGCAAACCACAACCATCCAATCAAATCCACATGGACAATTTGAGAAAAATATTAGCGATTATTTGAACTAAAAAGCTGAGACGAGTCGTGATGTTTGAAATAGCCTTAAAGGGGCTATATGTAATCATTTTCATGTATTAATCAGCTTTAATCAGTATTAAAAAAAACTTTATTAAAAAAAAAAAGTAGACCTGTAGACTGATATTTATGTGAAGGTCTCAGGACGTTTTTGCCAGGAAAATCAAAAGGATATGACATTTACGCTATCCCGAGAGCCTCTCTTCCGTTCAGTGACGCATGAAATTAATGCTTATACAATGTTCAGGATAAAAGCGAAGGAGAAAGAGCTGTTCTGTATTGTAATGTCAAGGTTTCATGCTAAGAAAAAGGATTAATAAAACTATAGTCTCTCATATCCAGATCTATATAGTCTCAAATATACTTTATAATCAAACTATCATAACAGTGTGATTTTAATGACCTCATCTGTCGACATGATGCCAGTGAATCGCAGAGTTGATGCAAACATCCACATCTCTATGATCAGATGCTTTCTGAACTGCTGTTTTCTCACTGCTATCATTTTTCGTTGTGTTTATTTTCTTATTGAGAGGAAAACGTGCAGCACATATTAACATATTCATCTTAGTCGCTCTCAGCAGCGTGGATGGCGTCGGGATGTTCGCTAACAGTAGATCACTGCAAAGGTATTTACAACTTCTTTTTACTTCTAAGCGAAGAATGAAAAAGTGCTTCACAGTGATCGAATCACGTTCAGTCTCTTGTGCCTTATGCGTGTTCACGAGTGCTAGCAATAAGTTGCTGGCTGCAGTTCACTTAACGGCCACCGGTGTCGCTAATAACAAGAATTTTTAAGCAGCATTGTCACAAAAGCTATCAATTGACCCTTCGCTAAGCCCCGCCCTCCCTAGTTACTGTTGCTACGCCTGTCAAGCTTTCGCGCCTGGCACATCTATTACAGTGTGTATGCACCGGTGACAGACATTCCCAATGAGATAATTAGTAATTTTTGGTGAACATGTGAAATATCTTAGAAAGCAAGACAAAGGGGACTGCAGTGTGCATTCGAGGGATATATCCACGACATAATATGCAACCGATTAGAGAATAATTTCATAAAAATTTAAACTAAAACGTCCCAGCGCAAGCAGCAGCCGTCTCATACGCTGACCATTCGAAATGGGAAACACACAAATTGAGGAACAGCTATGTTTTGCGCAGCAGGGTAAGTGAAATAATTATCTAATAATTATAAATCAAACACTTTATCCATAAATCTTGTGGAATAACACTAACACCGGGAGAGCCGCGATCGGATTGGGGTAGTAACGTTAGGCCGTCGATTAACAAAATGCTGAAATATATTTTAAAGTATGTCAGTGAGCCTCCGTCTTGTCTTTAATCGTCTTATTTTACGTGAAAATATATGCATTATGAACAAAGAACCGTCATTATTTCCAACTTCCAAGCAATAACGTTAGGTGTTTTTGTTAATCCTGTCGACAGTTGTGAATGGGTTCTCCCACACTGCTTGATCCACGCACATCATTTCTCCCCTTGGCTTTTAGATTTTCGGGAAGGAAAAAAAATTCCACTCCCCCGTCCAAACTTTCAGGATACCGGGTATCAGATTTGCACAATCCATACGCACAACGCTTCGACATGTTTTCCTCGCTTGAAAGCTTGCCAGACCTCCCGCGCCTAGTTACGCTTGCTAAGACACGATTGGCCAGTGGCGGTTTTCGGGCGTGGCTTAGCGAAGGGTCAATTACCACAGTGGAAGTTAAGAGGGCCGACATAAAACAAACACTATTTGAGCTGACAAACAGTGTATAGGTTTACGGGCTCCAGTGAGTGGTTTGAACTGCGCAGGGTGGAGTGTTTTGCTACGAGACTCCCTTTTCAAGGACAGTCATGACAGTGTGATGTAAACATGATACAGCATGTCAAAGGACCTGTTTGAGACCAGAGGGACTCTCTATAGGGCTCTGCACTGCCTCAAGAGAGAGTTGAAGCAGGCGTGGCCAATAATAGCCCTGGTGCTGCTGACAACTCACTATTACTTACTAAACTTTGTATTATGTAAAACAAAACAAAAAAAAACATTCCACTTTATCATTACAGCAAATTGTAAAAAAAAAAAAAAAAAAAAAAACTTGTACTTCGGATAAAAACAAATAGGCTATTATTTTTCATTTATTTTGTGTTGAGAACAAAACGGAAGTGACATCTGTGGCCCTCTGGAAATGGATCCCATGTGTTTATAAATGCCTTTGTACTGACTGCATCCGTATCATACAGACACACTCTATAATAATAGCACAAACACACACAAATGCTTCTGATCCAATCAGATCCTGCTCTTGGCTTTGCTCCGCCCCCTTGTCCATATATGGTCCCCAGCTGCATGATGTAATGGCTGCTCTCAAAATAAAAACAAACAGAGCTACGCTTCCTGCCTCTGCTTTCCTCGAACACACTCTCTTCACATACAGCCAGATTAAAAGAGGGAGAGGAAAACACATTCAGGCACGCACATGTCGAGGGTGGAGGCTGACGCTGAGCTTTTAAAACCCAGCATGACTGTAAGAATCATATCGCGACATGTCCATGGGGACTGGTTCTGTGAGAAGAGAAACTGATTGCGTAACCCTCGGCAGACTGAAGAACAGCGGTTGCACGTCTGTTTTTGTTCGAGAGGAAATGGCTTGGCTCATGTTTCAGCCGTCTGATGAGGTCTAGAAAACAGCTGCGTGTGTGTGTACAGACACAAAAATCACTTCATCAAGCCCCAGACCACATGACTGAGGCTGAGATCTGCTCCCATTCTGGAGGGTTTTGTCCAACACATCCTCAAATCAGTGTTTAAATAATTTATAATATCATCCAGGAAGACAGGATACATGAGTGGGAGTCACGGCCGGAAGATTTTCAGGCTGTATTAGATACTCTTTTAAAGTCCCCATGAAATCAAAATACCCTATTCTTATTTTGTTTTTGGGAATATTGCAGTATTTATTAAAAAAAATTAATTCCCTGCACATCTTTCGAAAACTAGTCCCGTCCAAATAGGGCTAAAGTCTGAAAACAGGACTTCAACGCGGGCCAGAGACGGAACGTGTTCAGTGTGAACCAGTAAGTTTTAAAACAGATCCATAATAGAAAATGGTATTTATTCATAAAAATAAAATAAAATAAAATAAAAAGACTAATCCTGTGCAAACAGTAAAATTCACAACACAAAACTTCCTTCCTATTCCACACAGGCCATTTACTGGAATTATGCTGCAACAGAAATAAAGGTTGTGAATGGTCATGAAAAACAATTAACAACATTGTCTACGAAGCCCCGTCTAGTGTATTTCAGGCTCTTTAATAATATCTGTGGCCTTCGGGAAGTTCAGCCCCTCATTATTCTCTCAGATGCTATGTTGAGAACGGGGCCGTCTGATGACAATGACAGGATGTTGAACACGGCATTGCTTTTTTTTTTTTTTTTTTTCTTCTCTCTCCATGCTAAACACACTTACCATCTGGTGATGACTGGGGATGTTGGACTCCTGGAAAAACGAGCTCAAAGCCGTCTGTGGAAAGAGAGAGAGAAAGAGATGGGGATGAGACGGAGGAAGCTGCGTTACAACATGAATGGGCAGAGGAACTCTGGTTTGGAAACGTCCCTCTCTCCCTCCTCCCGGCCACGGGTCAGTCGGTTCAAGCACTCGGTGATCTAAAAGAGGGTTTCTAAATCGGCACATGCAATCTGTGCAGCATTCTAGCTACTGATACACTATGCGGGCTCAGAGCTCCAGAAAAATGTGAGATTGAAAAATACACAAACAAACAAACACCTGGGCAAACCAGTTTTGCTCCCCAAGACAAGCATCACTACTTCTACCAGTGTTGGAGTTATGTAATCAGATTACTTTTTTCAAGTAACTAACTAGCAAAGTGTTGCATTACTGTTAAATTTACAAGAAGTTACTTTTTCAAATAAGCTAAGTAAATGCAAGTAACTCGTTATTCATTAGGCCTTTACATTAGCCAAAAACAACTTTTTATTTGTATTATTAAAAAACAAGCAAGCCCAGCCTAGGTGAGAAAAAGCAATGCAAAAGTAATGTAACATTACTTTCCACAAAAAGTAACTAAGTAACGCAATTAGTTACTTTTTTAGGGAATAAGGCAATATTGTAACGCATTACTTTTAAAAGTAACTTTCCCCAACATGGATTACTACTGCTTACACTTGGGTTTTGTAGCGCTGTTTGTAGTAAGAACATCAATGATGCCTCAAATAATGCATCTGAGTCTCGTGGATGATAAACTGAGCAAAAACCCAGAGACTTTTGAGGGATAATAGCTCTTCTGACTCTAAACATGTCATTTTAATCAAGCAATTTCCCTTAAATATATGCGAGTGTACACATCTTCATCATACTTCCAAAAATATGTGTACACTCGCATATATTCAAGGGAAATTGCTTGATTAAAATGTATTACTTGACTCAATAATCTAACATTTTATATTTTATAATTATACTCATGACATTGTTTCATGTTTAATGTTTCTTTAGCAAGTTTCTCACATTGTATTATGCCAACGTACAAACAAAGGTTTTCTTTTCTAGATTTCCTTCATCTTTTTATGAACCCTCTTCCTTCATTATACCAGGAAAGCTGACTTTTGCATTAAAGTCATTGGATATATACACAATCTATTTTGAATAAATGATTCATTGAGCACCCTGTCAAGCCAAGAGTATCGTATCAATGTTTTCCGAGTAGGATTTGCTGATGATTCACGTATTCAGAGCATCTCTGAACTCAACGCATGGCCTTTAAATGGTCATGGTTTCAAAATATTGCCCAACACACGAGTGTCTGGCCTTCTGTCCCTCAACCCCTCGTCTGGTAACGCTTCCCTCACACGGAGCGCCCTCTTCTCATCCCCCACCCGGCCCCTTCCCCCTCTCCAGTCTTTCTCCTGTTCTCTCGTTTTGTTTAACAACAGCCACGGCTAGTGCAGGAATGTCTGCGGCTTGACGTGACACAAATATCAAGATGAACTCGCCAATCCGCCATTGTTTCCGCTGCTACAGAACCACACAGTTCTTTGTCATCAAATCTTCTCCGTCCCTCCCACAAACGCCATCATGTGTACAGAGATTGTTCCCATTTAAGTGCGGGACTATTGCTCACTTCCGACTGCACACACACCGTTATGGCTCGAAACAATGCTCGTTTGTAACACGGAGCATCTGTATTGTATTAACACTGGCACTAACTGCTAAAAGAGGGTTCCTCAATGTACAAACCCGGCATCCAATGAGTCGAACCCTGTTTGGTGAGATTATTTTGGATTATTCATGCACTACCTGATGCATATTTGCACACAAAAATGCTAAAACCTTACTAAAAAAAAAATCTGACAGCTGTAATCTAATTGGCTTGGAGTTCTGGGAATTAGGAAGTGGAAAGGTTTTTATTGGTCTTAAAATTCCAGGCTGTTACAATGAGCTTCCCAACGTAAACCCTAGACACCAAATTTGAAGGTTCGTAAAAATCTATCTTTGAAACTAGGGATGCACAGATATGAAAAATTTGATATTTGAAAGCCGATTAATCTAAATTCAATTTTTTTTAAATAATTTTTGAAAGCTTGATTACAAAAACAAAGTCTCACCATTAAAACCCATGTCCCAAACACACAATTAATGTTCTCATTATAATGTTATGTAGCCTATAAGGCAGACCTGCGCTGCACATGTTGCACTGAACTGTTTTTCTCCTTTTTTGAAGTGATTCCAATCATATTTCAAGCAATTCAAAAACACCACGGCGAACAGTGCGCATCTGAAGTGTCTCAGCTAAAGGAAATAATCCATTACTTATCGGCTTTAATATATTGACCAATTTTTCTTATCAGGACGATAACTTTTAATATTGGCCGATACCAATATGGTGGCCGATATATCGTGCATCCCTATTTGAAACACATTCTGATATCAAGCTAATTCTTCGCACATTACACCTGATTTCAGATTGTATAATGTCGATAAATATCACAATGCTCCAGTCAAATGGTCTCTTCCCATCTACATGGGCAGTTCTTGACGAGAATAATGCAATGTGAATCAGGCTGAAAGGTCTGGATTCATGGAAGCTGTACTGCAACAGATGCCGACCAATGACAACAGACACGTTTGTCGGGTTTTGTCAGATCAGTGCTTTACCCCTGTCGGGGTAACAGATTAAAGGTGCAGTCACACTGTTGTTTGGCGAATTTCAAACTTCATGCGTAATTGGACAAATTAAGTTGTGGAACAAGACAAGTTGTGGAATTGTTAAGTTCACATAACTTAATTAAATGAAGTTTATTTACTTAAAGACCCCCTGTAGTCAATAATTGTATCCCTTAAAACTCATCTTTGATCATCAAAATGACATTTAAACTTCATGCCTTAAAATAGCTTGAATGTAACTTTGCCTCATTTAATATGCGGTTCTATTAATATGCAAATTAGCCAGCTCAGAGATCCACTGGTTGACGATCACACGTTGACCTGATAGGTTACAAGGTAGTTTGTGACGTCTTTGGTTCACTGCAGTTTTAAGGAGAAAATACTCAGCAATGATGTCGACTTATGAATTTACACATGGTTTGTCTTAAAGCACATTAAAAACACCACATAAACAACATTAAAAACTTGATTATTTTCCACAGGGGAACTTTTAGGCATTTTAGGAATTTTAAGGCAACAAGTTTACCATCTTGAACCTGATGCAATGTGAAATTCCAGGCCACAACAAATTTTGGATTTCGATAAATATCACTGCAAAAAGTAACTGTAAATGTGAGCGCACCTTAAGCCTACAGTCAGTGACGGCATCAATTTTGTTGCATTGTCAATGTACAATTTCTTTACATTTCTGTTATTCATGCTAGCAGGACCAATGTGTAGTTGTTAAGCCGTTGTCTTCATTTACCGATGCATGAAACCGCAATAAACTAATTTAAATACGGTTCTCAGCATGTTTTTGATGTGTAGCCTACATAAAGAAAGCATTCAGGTAGCCCACAAAAGCATTATAATGCAAATTACAATCACAATATCAAGGGAAACAATTGACAATTATGCTTACTGTCAGTTTCTAGTCGGTTTTGAGTGTCGTGTCCAGTCTCCCTGCAAATGCTGCTGATTTCCGCCATTACGGTGGCCCACAGAGAGCCATCTAACCAACACAATAAACCAGGTCACTTATGTGCAGAAAGGGACGGCGAATCAAACTCAATATGCCGTCATGTGGACACTGCTCTGGGATTAGCAACAAACACTCGTAAATGTCAGTGAATCTGTTTTTACACTTGGTTTGATTGCTTGGCCCTGGCATACCTTTGATTTGAACCTTTCCAGAAGGTCTTTTTCCACATTGTAGTGTTTGTTTCTGAACTGTGATAGTACTAGCGTCAGATGTTTACCACTGTCACCAGGTTACGGCAACAGCTTCTCCGGTTTATTCAGGTTCATCATTCATCCTTTGGTTTTACCAACACAACAGGACTGCACTTGCGTCCGCCACAGATGCAAGAGACACAGGCCATGGAAATTCAGGTAATAGATTTATGGAATAAGTGCTTTCCAGGAAAAACTAGGCAAAACTTTACGTTAGGGGTGTAACAACATATCGTGTCACAATATATCGCAATACAAAAATGCAACAATATGTGCAGTATGTATCCTGGATATATGTAGCCTATTGTGTATAGTTCACCCAAAATAAATATTACTGTGTGTGGGGAAAAGAGTTTTAGTGTCAGTACTACATTATATATATATATATATATATATATATATATATATTAGGGGTGGAACGGTACACAGAAGTCACGGTTCGGTTCATACCTCGGTTCAGACGTCACGGTTCGGTACGATTTCGGTACAATGGAGTGAAAAGCAAAACAAAAATGCAGAAGGCATTTTTATAAATGTGTTAAGCCTTGTATTTTTTAAATAAGTTTTATTAATAAAGGCATATAACCAGTTTATTTGTAGTGCACTGACAATAGTTTTATATAATTCGTTTATTAATTAAATTATTAAAAAGACAAAAAGACCTTGAGATATGTTTGGTAATTGTACCTGAATTAATTTAAAATTAATTTGCTATATTTCAGATCAATATATTTGTTTTCCTTCATTTTAATTAACCCTAACTTTATTCTCATCTGAATTATAACTAATTGATTTCCGTATAAAATAATACTACTATTAAAAACACATTTGATTTTCTTTTTTAATCAATGTAGAATGTAATTTAAAAATAAACAGATTAGATTTTTGGTTGGGTGACAGTTGTAGGTTACAGTTTGACAAGAGTTTAGAGTGTGACAAAAGCACAATGTTGTGTTTTATTGTTTTATGTCCCTGTATGAACAAAATGACAGTATGTTTTTATGTTTCCACTGTTCGATCGCGCCCGCGCGCCTTTCTCTCTCTCTCTCTCTCTCTCTCTCTCTCTCTCTCCACACACGCACACACACGTTTGATCGCGCCCGCGCCTCACTCACTCTCTCTCTCTCACACACACACAGTTTGATCGCGCCCGCGCCTCACTCTCTCTCTCTCTCACACACACACAGTTTGATCGCGCCCGCGCCTCACTCTCTCTCTCTAGCCCCTTTCACACAGCGCTTTGAACCCGGCAAATTGCCGCCAAATTGGCAGAACGCCTTCTGTGTGAACGCAAACTCGACCCGGGATTTATCCGGGATCGATGCCGGGTTGGGGACCTAGTAACATTGCCGTGTTCAGTCCCGGAACGCGCGCTGTGTGAACAAAAGCCGTAATAATGCCGTGTCGTAGTGATGACGCTGATGCCGGGATCGTTCGCCAGCTGTGAAATGGTACGTAAAGCGCAAGTTTATGGTCGAATCAGAGAAAACATGCAGAAGCGTGGTTTCACGAGAGAGAGATCGCAGCTCATAATCAAATTTAAGACGCTGCTGAGATTACAAGTCACATGTCACGTGTCTTTACGGGATTTTTACGGGTTGTGTGTGAACGCACTCTCTGATTCCGGAAAATCACTGGCAGTGTGAATGAACCAAAATCAAACGAACCCGGGTCAAATCCCGGGTCACTTTATCCGTGTATTTTCCGGAATCTCTGTGTGAAAGGGGCTTCTCTCTCTCTCACACACACACACACACACAGTTTGATCGCGCCCGCGCCTCACTCTCTCTCTCTCTCTCTCTCACACACACACACAAACACACACACACAGTTTGATCGCGCCCGCGCCTCACTCTCTCTCTCTCTCACACACACACACACACACACAGTTCGATCGCGCGCGCACACACACTCCAGCATTGCAATCTTGACATTCATTATGCTGCGTTCACACCAAAGCGAAATTTATCGCTATTTAGAGTTTTATTTATTTTTATACCGTGTATTCTCCGTGCAGATTCGCGCACCGAACCGTGACGCCCGTACCGTTTCGGTTCAATACGAATACATGTACCGTTCCACCCCTAATATATATAAATAATGTTGAATATAATGTATAATAATGCATTGCATATTTGTGGATCCTGATAATGCCAAAAGTCTTATGTTACCAGTAAAAGTGGCCTACGTTATTTTAAATATCTAGTCAGTGAAAGAGTGCAAGCATATTCGTTTAAAATAATTATGTTTTCAGCTTCAGAATCATGAATATTTTTATTCTGGTGTCACTATTGTCCTGTGCATTGAGTTTACAGCGCCAAGTCCAAACCTATTCATTTACACCCCAATGTAAAACCAAATTTAGCATTTTAATCAACAGTATATTTTTTGTTAACATTTTATCATGTGTCTTGGAGTATCGCAATAATATCGTATCATGAGATCGTGATATGTATCGAATCGTGACATGAGGGTATCGTTACACCCCTACTTTACGTTGATATTCAAAGCTTCTCGAGACTAAAATACAGGCGACGGCGGATCATACTTCCACAGCGTGTAAGCTTTCGCTGTCCCGGGCTCCTGATGTTATCACAGAATGAGATCAGAAGGTTAAGAGCAAGATTTCTGACCCCTTCATCTGTCACCGAACCTATACGTTGTATAAGAGCCGCAGAGATCCAAAGGGGACACTTGTCCTAGACATGCACTTGGTACAATCAATCAAACCACTACTACACAACACCAGAGAGAGAGAGAGAGAGAGAGAGAGAGAGAGAGAGAGAGAGAGAGAGAGAGAGAGAGAGAGAGAGAGACCCTGTTAGACCACCTGTTCAACTCAGAAGGAGATACATTTGAGAAACCATCTGGACGTGGCCGATACTTCAGGATAAAATGGAGAACGTCAATGCTGAGAATGCAAACACAAGCGTGTCTGTTAGTGAAGGTGTGGTTGACTTCCTTTCTTTCACCATAAAAAAAAACACACCAGTAAAAGTTAACAAACACTAACCACAGAATATGAGGAAAGAGTTATGACAACATCAGTATGCCCTGATAAACAAGTGCTGTGCACCATGTATACTACGCACAGCATGAAAACATTAAGGCCCATTCACACCAAGAGCATTAACTATTAAGATAACTACATTATCTTATCATACACAATCAAACCAAAATGTATTCAGACACCTTCAACATTTCTCACATTTTCACAGTTTATTCGCTATAAGTGTGAATTAAGTTTCTTAGGTTTATGAATTGTTTCATCTCACAAATGAATTATGTTGAATATCTGTCAGCTGTTAAATTTAACTACACAATCAGATAATACCAATTTTAGGTCAAACAATTACCAAGCAATGCTTAATTTTGTTCAGTCTGTGGTGTAAAAACGTCGCATTAGCAATTAAAGAAAAAACACTTAAGAAAAACATGGTCAGGTCAAAGTGTCTGAATAATTTTTGGTCCCAAATTTTTATAAATTTTACCGTAGTCCACTGTATGAAGGATTTTTAGGTATAATGTGTCACAGTTTAGCTTACTTTATTTTGTGATCCTTACTTACATAAATGAACTATAGTCTCCTGCACCCACTATTAAAAAAAAAATATATATAAAATTATATCTGGTGTCTGAATAATTTTTGGTTTGACTGGGCTAAGTGTGCGCTGCAGTTTAGACTGAATCTGAAAACTCCCTGCTATGAAAAAATGCATGTGAAAAGAGTTTTTTTTTCTGCCTCTTTATTTGTTTAGTCTACCAAAAGAAATTATATTTTTTACATCAAGTTTAGATTGGCAAAATAACTGGACGCCACTTCCTAAATGAAATGTCCATGTAATGAGGTCATGTGATAACAGCATAGCATACTAGTTATTATACCGTTATCAATAAAAGCGGTTTCACACACTATTCTTTGTAAAAAACAGGCAGCATTCGAGTCCAAACACAGTAGAGTAAACTTTACCCTACTTACTAGGGTTGAGCTAAAGGGAACTGACTTTCTCATTGGCTTACTACACGTATGTGTACTTCATAAACAATACACACATTAACTAGTCAAACCAGTGTGTGTGTGTGTGTGTGTGTGTGTGTGTGTGTGTGTGTGTGTGTGTGTGTGTGTGTGTGTGTGTGTGTGTGTGTGTGTGTGTGTGTGTGTGTGTCGTGTGTCCTGTACTCAACCACTGGACCATTTCAAACAATCAACACAATGAACCTACTAACAAAAACCACAACAGGAACAAAACACACACACACACACACACACACACACACACACACACGTGAGAGAATGTGAATGATTAAAGTGTGCTTGGGTTATTTGGCTGAATTTTCACCAGGGAATGTAAATAAAAAAAACGGTCTCTCTCTCTCCCTTTCTTTCTCTGTGTGTGTTGCAACACTGCTGATGAGATCGTTTCTGAGGCATGTCCGTTTGTGGCAAACACTTCTTCCTTACAGGAAACACTCAAAACAACCACACGACACTTCAAATGTGAGCTGCCATAAAACTGGAAAACACTTCTTAATAAACCACCATAACAAATAGAAATTGACAAGAAATGCAACACTAAGCTGCACCATTTCTGTACTGTTCATCCGTCACGGTTGTCTGGCAGTATTTTGTCTGTTGCACTTATCTTTGATGTAAACATCTCTTTGTGTGATGTTGTGTTCACATACTTTCAGTAAATGTATGATGGTTATGTCTAGTCATATCGAAGTCTATCCACCCATTTCTATATCCATGTGTGCCGAGGTCATGGGTTCGATTCCCAATGAATGGATGCATGAACTGAGAAAATATACACTGAATTCAGTGTTGCTTTGGATAAAAGCATCTGGCACATGAATAAATGCAAATACATGTATAAATGTAACGTTACCTCTTTGACTAATCTTTTCATCCACCTAACCTTACCCATCAAATTGTCCATTCATCCATTTACCTTCTATCTCTGTATCAATCCACCTCTTTATCAATATATCCATTTACATGTTTGAATAAGTCTTCAAACCAGCAAGTTTCAACCCTGCTTCCTCCCTGACCACCTTCGCCTTAATTTACATAACTATAAAACACACACACACACACACACACACACACTTCCATCAGACAGATAATCTCAGAGAGCTGCTCGTGGCTTTATAAGGGATTCAAACACACAAAGCTCCTCTGCCTCGGACTGGCCCTTAGAAAGCCACGAAAACATTAGTCAACACGAAACGCTTTACTCATTCATTGTTTACAAGCAAACAAATGCGACGTGGCTTTACATAACGCGGTGAATGCAACCGGCGCGATGAAAAGGCGCTTTGAACGAACACACACATAGAAACATCTCAGTCCACCTCTAGTGATCTGCGGTTTTGAAGACTAGTATACAGTATATGGTGAATAGTGTTGGTGAGGATGATTGATCGACGGTTACCTCGAACTGCCAGTGCGCCGCTTGCAGAAGCTGCTTCGCCTGATCCGCCGCGCAGCCCGCAGTCAAAACAAACTGGTTAATCATCACTTGATGTCTCAGTTCGTCCATATTCACCGACATTCGCTCCTCCGCGACTCCCGTGAACGGAAATCTCCGTGCGATGTGTGTATGTTCGTTGAAAGCGAGGCCCTTGCTTGCTTCACACTCTCTTCGTCCTCGCTCTCCTTTCCAGTAACAACAAATATTTTCATGTCATCATCATCACTAACAACAAACCCGAGCGCGGCCTCTGATTGGCTTACAGAGCCAAAACAGCGAGTACACACGGGCGTCCCATTGGTCCATCGACAAATTACCAATCATCTCAAGTGACGTAATTTCAAGCAACCCATCGCGCGTGGTTGGACGCTAGCGATCGGCATTAGCGCTCTCATTGGTCAGAATAGCAGGAAGGCATCGCGGAGTTGTTGCTCAGATGAATACTTTCTGTTTACATTGCTTTCACTGGACACACGCGTATACTGTGCACTGCAGTCCATTGGGCATTGTGAGTAAAGTCTTTTAAACTAAAGTCACCATGAAATCAAAATTGACTATTCTTATTTTTAATGGTATATTGCAGTTTATTATAAATGATTGATGTGCCTCCTAATCTGTAATCAAAATAACCTCCCCTCCCCCTTGCAGCTCATCTCATCTCTTCTCAGATGACGTGTTTACTGGCATGGGGACGGGGCAACCTGTCACTCACATGAGATCCACCAATAGAAAACCACAACCACCCAATCAAATCCACATGGACAAAAGCAAGCCCCACCCTACTTCCCCCCCCCCCCCCCTTTTCACTCAGATATAGCCTATACATCACAATATAGTGAAGAAAAGACTTTTGCAGTCCCCATGAAATCAAAATTTAAGTTTTTATGGCTTTAGGTATATGAATATGTTGACTTTAAGCCCCTTTCACACAGAGATTCCAGAAAATACACGGATAATGTGTCCCGGGATCATTTGATTTTGGTTCATTCACACTGCCAGTGATTTTCCGGGATCTGTGAGTGCATTCACACACATCCCGTAAAGATCCCGTAAAGACACGTGACGTCTGGATGTGACGTGTAACGTACGCATAGAACGATCTCATCTTCAGCGCGGATAGTAAGGAGCTCCCTGGTCTCTGCTTCATTCCAGTTTGCAGACATTTTTTTCATTTTTTCTTTGTTGATGACGAACACAAACTCAAACAGAGTCACACGATAACTACGTCATTGCGATGGCACGTGCGTCATCACTACGACACACCCCTTACGGCATTGGTCCTGGCTTTTGTTCACACAGCGCGTTCCGGGACTGATCCCGGCAATGTTACTATAGGTCGCCATCCCGGCATCGATCCCAGCATCAATCCCGGGACGTGTTTGCGTTCACACAGAAGGCACTCTAGCAATATGACATGCTGTGTGAAAGGGGCTTCACTGTTATCTATGAGCTAGTGTGCTCCAAAACAATTACAAAATTTGCATTTAGAAGATGTAAGCATTCAAAACCTACAGTCTCTCACTTCTGCCAGTATGGATCGATGATTTTGATGACATCACTCTGCACTTCAGCTTCTCATCAGATTTTCTGTCCAATCAAATGCTCTCTAGAATCAGAAGCCCCGCCCCCTACACTATAAATAGACACTGAATTAGCGGCTGAAATCGGTCACTTGTTCACACAATTACATGGTGAATGGCACATAGTGCACTATATAGGGGATAGGGAACGATTCAGACAGTATAAATATGCTTTCCATTGGGGCGATTGAAGTCTGGTTTCACGTTAGTGTCACACAAAAACCGCAGCGTGAACACAGTCTGTTCCAGAGACACGATATCACAGAGCGGATCATATGCGCATGTCACCGCAGACCAGAAAACGTATCGAACCCATTGAATTCTGCACAGAATGCTATTTTAAAGGGATATGGAAGGTATTAGGAGGAGAAACGGTTAGAGATTAGGAGGAAACTGCGGCTTTATCAAGCTCAACAGCTCTGGCCAAGATGTGATATAAACGAAACGCTATTGGTTATTTTTTTTAAAGGGGAGGAGCTGCTTGATATGCCCCGCCCTGTCTTCCTGTTTCAGTCAATGCTGCGCGTTTCAAGGCACATAAGTCTTAATATGTAAAATTGGTCTTGTCTTTTAAAAATTGTTCTTTAAGACAAGACCAATTTTACATATTAAAACCACAAGCCTATAATAAGCTAAATTAAAATGTAATACCTAAAGAAACGAATGCCACATCTATGTCCCAAGCTCACAAAGGCTTCAGCCAGGTGTAAATTGGGACATTGTTAGCCACTGCTTTGAAATGAATTCAGGAGTTTCAACCCACCCAGCTGAGAGAGTGTGAATAATTCAGAGCGGGTGTCAGAGAAAGCCTGTTATGGAGAAGGCTATCTATAATGTAATGCAGCTGGGCGTTTCTCCTGTGATCTGTGTGTTGAGTTGTAACACAGTGATCTGGATCTGAGATGCACGAGTATCAGCACAGTGAGCGACTGCATGCTATATATGGCAAGGTGATAGAAACCACACCTTCAGTCATAATAAACTGCTTGGAGAAATGCCGTAAAAAGGCTTTCACAACTTTTATCGACCGTCTCGCACCAAGCACTGAAAATGATGTGAATCATCAGAGACCGTAAGTCATAGAGATCCTTCCATTTAGACATTTACATCGATAGTCTGGCGTTATAATTTATTTGCTTTTGGTGTACTGTGGAGTGGGTAAAACTGTTTTTAATGTCAGGCTAGCATATACCGTTGACTCGTGCTAGCCTAGCACCAGCGAACTATGCAACTGGAAGGACTGGATGAATTTTTTTGAAAACGGTCTCCACTGATAAATAACACCCAGGCTAACTTGGAAATGAGGTCCGATGTCCGAAATCCTGAACCACCCCTTTAAGGCAGCAACTTTTTTTATAGTGTTTTTTTTTTTTTTTTGCTGCTTTTCTACTTTTTGTGTAATTTATCTACTTAAAGGCGGCATGAAATGGAAGTCTTTTTGTCTCTATAGTGACTGTATATATGAGTGAAACGGCTTCTTGAACAAGAACAGAAGTAGGGCGGGGCTTGAGTTTGTCCACATAGATTTGATTGGATAGTTGTGGTTTGCTATTGGCTGATCTCATGTGAGTGAGAGGTTGCCCCGCCCCCACACCAGTAAACGCATCATCAGAGAAGAAATGAGAGGAGCTGCAAGAGGGAGAAGAGTTTATTTTGATTAAAGATTAAGAGGCACGTGAATTAAAAAATGATGATGTGCACATATAAATAACTTATAATAAATACTGTAATATTCCATAAAAAATTGTATTTGTCATTTTGATTTAAAGGTGATTAAGAGACACTCAGAGCACGAGAGAAATCCACCACTACATACAGCTTTCTTCAGAATGACTACTTTTTCCTACGTTTTCACACTTATCAACTTAAATTATGGGTGGCACTTCAGGAAAATTATGTCATTGTTGTATAACAAGAATATCTGTGATAAGAGCTGTTTTCAATCCACTGTACTTCCTGATTATCTTATTTTTCTCTTAATATGGAACAGATAACAGATGCTGCACTTTTAGACTAATATCTGAAGGATCATGTGACACTGAAGACTGGAGTAATGATGCTGAAAATTCAGCTTTGATCACAGGAATAAATTACATTTCACAATACAGTATAAGAAATCAGATATTTTAAATTGTAATAATGTTTCACAATATTACTGTTTTTACTGTATTTTATATCAAACATATGCAGCCTTGGTGAGAATAAGAGTCTACTTTCAAAAACATAAATAATTATTCCAAACTTTTGATTGCCAGTCAATGTATATATTTTTAAACTGGGGTTTAAAAAGATGATTCACCCTTTTTTTTTTGGATTAAATACTACACATATTAAATCTTGAATGGTTCTTGTATAGTATTTTTGGTCTGTTTTGAAGTTTGACGGATGTAAACTCATCACTGTTTGCCTCTGTTTTGTCTTCACGCCGCTAGAGACACATGTTTGTACAACTTTTTTATCTCCATAATCATGAAGTGTTTTTGGGGCCTTGAACTGCACTTTCCCTCGACTCCTGATTCATTTGTTTTCACAGGAGCTTTATGCTCATCTCTATCTGTGAATGACTGATCAAAGTGAAACTGAAAACTTCTCTTTACTTTACACAGGCCTATAGGATAGTAAATAATAGGTTTATTTTTAATAATTCAGACATCATATTAATTAATAGACTGTTAATATTATATTAAAAACTGTAAAAAAACAGAAAAGGGAAATATGATGGATATAAGTAAATAAGTATGTTATGAAATAATGAATCGTTGCAGTAGAATGACACGTGACTCATTTGTGACCAGCTTTATGCTCGCGCCCTCTAGTGGTTAAAGTCAATCTGAAAATTTCTGATAGTCCTACTACAAAAAAACACATTTCATTTTTAAAAAATAAAAGCAAGTTGAAGAGTACAGATTGGTAGCATTTGACATTGATACTGATTACATGAAGTTAAATGTAGACTAATATGTCAATGAAGAATAGCAATTTGACACAGCTTTTCTTTTTAGTCTCAAAAAAGATTGATTCAAGCAGGCTCATTATCATTAACTAAAACCAGAATTGAAAATAAAACCATTAAAAAAATATATTTCTTGAAATGAAGTAGCTACCTGAAAAAAAAAACTTTTTTCATTTTAGATTGCCTTGTTGCCAAAGCAATATGTTACATCAAAAAATTGTATACATATTAAAAAATGTATGTCTTTTTGATCCTAAATTATTAATAATATTTTTTCAATAATACTAAAATAACACTGATTTTTGTTCAAACATTTGATATCATAAATTGGTCATTTTGATAATCATTTCAAAGCCACCAATATCAAGCCTTTTTTACATTTAGTCATTGACAGGATATGTTTATATATATATATATATATATATATATATATATATACAAACAACTTGGCAACATTTTACAATAAGGTTTCTTTAGTTAACATTAACATGAAAGAATGACCTGCACTTCTAAAGCATTTATTAATATTTGTTAATGTTAATTTCAACATTTTCTAGTACATGATTAAAAATCAAAAGTTGTATTTGTTAACATTAGTTAATGCACTGTGAACTAACATTAACAAATGATGAACAGCTGTACTTTTATTAACTAACATTAACAAAGATGAACAAAAACAGTAACAAATGTATTGCTCATTATTAGTTCATGAAATACATTAACTAATGTTAACCGGAAACGCTTCATTTTACAGTACAGTACTTACAGTGTACTTACCTAGAAAGTACTGGGTAATATAAGGTAAGTACATGGGTTAAGGGTAGGTTTAGGGGTAGGTTCAGGGTTAGTAGTTATTACCCAGTTATTGTAATTACTATAATAAGTACATAGTATGTACATGGGAAACAGGACTGTAAAAGGAAGCGTTACCTGTTAACCAATGAAACCTTATTGTGAAGTCTTACCAAAATCTTAACAATTAAAGGGGCATTTGCAACTATTTCAGCTTAATAAAACCGTTTAGAAATCATTTGGATGGTTTAATAACCTGTTCTGGTGAGAATGGTGACTTTCCCCGCTCCCCCCAACGTTCCTAGGCGGAAAACCAACCTTGCAACATGGGGACTAACGTCCCGGTAAGTTGGAAATAGGAAGTCTCGTGAGAAGCGAGAACGAGCGAGAAACACAAACTGCTTTACGGCAATTCGACATTAACACACACGCCGCCCTCAATGTGTATGATGTATTACCCACCTCGGTAGACATAGCTCCACGCGATAAAGTTGGCCGGCTCCGATAATAACAAATGCACATGAGCAGCGGTAGAATGGGGGAGGAGGGGCCGCAAGTGAGTTTTCTTACGACATTGTTGTGAAATATACGCCCCACAGCTGTAGGGGGAGCTCGTTGAGAAAACATGCGACAACAAAAGTGAAAATCAGCGAAGAAATAGCTAGAGTTGCCGAATGCCCCTTTAAATTATCACTATAGTTAAAATGCTAAATAAAGATACTGTGGTAAAACCATGGTTAATTTTGTAGATTACTGTGGTTTTACTACAAAAATCATAGTTGAATCATGGTTATTATGGTAAAACCATTTTTGTAGTTATTGTTTTACTACAAATTACTGTGGTAAAACCATGGTTAATTTGTAGTTTACTATGGTTATACTACAAACATTTTACAATGGTTTTACTACAAAAATCATAGTTGAATCATACTGTGGTAAAACTATGGTTAATTTGGTAGATTACTATGATTTTACTACAAAACTCATAGTCGAATCATGGTTACTGTGGTAAAACCATGGTTCATTTTCATTCATCGTCAGGATGATTCAGTTATATTAAATTATTGTTTTTTGGACTCGAATAAAACTTTTAATTTGATGTTACCACATGAAAGGTTATCTGACTTTTCTTGTGGTCATATATGGTGGTTTCAGCACTGCTTGTGAATTATGAGTTTGGTCTGATGTCCAAAGCTCGATTTGCTTCTTTTTCTCTCATCCAGAGCCCGTCTGATTGGCGTTTGTCACATCGCATGTGAAGCAGAAGTGCTTAAAGAAGGACGAGCTCAAGAGATGCTGAAGCTTTTATTGCTATGGTTGCTTTTGTAGAGTTTCTTTAGCGGGAAGCCACTCAGCCACACTAACAGAAGAGCGCTCAAGAGGACAATCCCTCTTGTATCTTTTTTATCCTCCATTTAGTCCCTCTATGTTACCAACAAAAAGTGCATTCCTTCAAAAACAAGCCCTTTAGATGCACTCAAACTCTTAACACTTATCGCCTTAAATCTGTCCTGAGAGCAAGTCGAGTTTGAGCCTCATCTCTTTAACTGTCAGTTTCGTTCATTTAAACACATCAATGACTGTATAATGTGGCATTTGTGTGGAAACAATGCTAATACGTGTTACATGGTGCTGTTGAATGCAGTCTGACGCCTGAACTCTTGTCGAGAGGCTGCAGACTGTCCCGCTCCCATTAACAGGCATTGTATTGAGAGTAAAGAGACAGTTCCTGAAGCCCTTTCCTCTCTTGCCTTAGTGCCAGTCACGCGTGAAATCACTCTAAACGCATTCCTTATTGTTTGACCCCCGACATGTTTGTTTTTGGTCTGATCTGATTGTTCAAGACAATTTTAGACCTGTTCTTTCTCTTCAAGTAAAGAAACAGGTGGCTTGTGACACATCAGTACCAATTTCTACAAGTCAAAATTACAGATATCAAGAATAATAGCTTATAATAATAGCAAATTAACCATCGTTTTTCCACAGTAACCATGGTTCAACTATGATTTCTTTTTTTGTAAAACCATAATAAACTACTAAATTAACCATGGTTTTACCACAGTAATCATGGTTCAAATATGATTTTCGAAGTAAAACCATGGTAAACTACAAAATAATGGTTTTACCACAGTAGGCCTAACCATGATTCAACAATGTTTTTTTTTTAGTAAAACCATAGTAAACATACATAACCATGGTTTACTACAGCATTTGCAGCAAAACCATAGTAAAAAATGAACCATGGTTTTACCACAGTTCAAACTATGATTTTGGTAGTAAAACCATGGTAATTACAAAAATGGTTTTACAGTCATTACTACAGTTTTAGTAAAACCATGGTTAAGTTCAATAAGGGTCAGGATGGCCAAAGCCATTTTAATTTGTCAGATAAAGTAGAAATAACTATTTTTTAAATTGGTTATCAAAAAGGACATAAAAAAAACATTACAAAAATAATTTACACCAAAAATCATTCAACTCGTTGAGTTCAAAAGTACACAGGTGACAATACTGCGCATTTCACTTTGTTTTCGTTTGCAATTTTTATTTATTACATACAATAAATTATACAATGTCATTTTACACAACATAATGATGTGTTTTTCTCGTTTGTAAAGTATCCTTTCCGTCGCTCTTTCTCTCGAAGCGAACGTGTGTAACGTTCACAAACCTGTCCTGTGCGCTCGCGATTATGAGCCCAGTCACCATAACAACCAGCCGACCAATAGAAGAACGGGAAGCTGTTTACAGGGGGGTGCGCCGTTGCTAGGGTGACCGGACAAACGTCCTGCAGCAGCAGGTATTAAACTGGCCCCGGAGCTCCTGCTACCCCGGAGACCTTGAGCTGAGACGCGCAGAGAGGCACATTCTCCAGCAGCTGCACCTCTGGAAGTCACACACACTTAATCGGATACACTTCTCCTTTCTTGAGTTATTGGATGTTATTTCCCTGTCACTCAAGGCTCCTATCGGTAAAGACAGGTGAGTTGATGCAAGGTTTTCTTCATCGAGTAGCCTACGTTAGACATGACGTATTATCATCTAAAAAAAAAAAAAAAGTATTTTAAATGTGTCCGTTTTACAGTGTAATTATACATTTAAGTACTGAGTAATAATAATTAACTACGTATGCAATAGGGTTAGGAATAGGGGTCGTTTAGGGTTATTTGGATGTAATTATGCATAATTTATAGTTATTATTAGTAACTACATGTAACGTGAAACAAAGAAAACTGTAAAATAAAGTGTTACCGAATGTGTTTATAAGTATTAGTGAAGATTATGTGTGTGATTAAATTACAAAATGCGTTATCTGGTAATTATTAATATGATATCTAAAACTAAAAAAAAAAATTAAAAAAATAAAAAGGCTAAAAAGGGAAACTAAGTAAACTGCTTTATAGTAGCAATACTAGTTTATTGAGTTTTGTTAAACTAAACACATTGGTTACACTTTACCTTGTTACACTGCAATTATACATTTAAGTACTGAGGAATATTAATTAACAACATGTACTTACTAGGGTTAGTTGCATGTTATTTCTGTTAAGTAACACTTTATTTTACATTGTTACAGTACATGTAGTTACTAAAGTATTAACTATGAATTATGCATAATTACATGCAACTAACCCTAAACCAAACCCTAATCCTAGCCCTATAGTAAGTAGGCTATGTAGTTACTTGATATTACTCAGTACTTAAATGTATAATTACAGTGCAACAAAGACACCTTCAAATAAAGTGTAACCTTGTTGTTATTACTAGATAGTAAGTACATGTAACAAGGACGCTGTACCAACATCTTTGAATATCAAAGGCAAAACATAATATTTTGTGAGCGTCCTAATGCACCTGCCATGCTGAGGAATGTTAGAGGTTTGGGATCTGCTCTATTGTGTATCCAGTTATGAGATGTCGTAAAGAGTGACCTGTGAAGTTTCCGGAAAGTTCTATGACCTCTATAAGCCGGAGAATCCAAATAAAGCAACACCATGGTAATCTACAAAATTATCCATGGTTCTACCACAGTAACCATGGTTCAACTATCATTTCTTTAGTACAATTTATAGTAAACAACAAAATTAAATATGGTTTTACCAAACTATGTTTTCTGTCGTAAAACCATGGTAAACTACAAAATTAACCATGGTTTTACCACAGTAACCATGATTCAACTATGATTTTTATAGTAAAACCATAGTAAGTACAAAAATAACCATGGTTTTACCACAGTAAGCATGGTTTAAATATGATTTTGCAGTAAAACCATAGTAACTAGCCATGGTTTTAACACAGTAACCATGGTTTACCTATGATTTTTGCAGTGAAACCATAGTAATTACAAAACCATGGTTTTACTACAGTCATTGTTAATTTTTATAAGGGTTAGGATGGCCAAAGTAATTTGAACTGTCAGAGTATTACTTTAGTAACTACATGTACGTAACAATGTAAAATAAAGTGTTACTTAATAGCAATAACATGCAACTAAACCTAACCCTATAGTAAGTACATGTTGTTAATCAATAATACTCGGTACTTAAATGTATAATCACTCTATAAGCCGGAGAACCCAAATAAAGCTTCCACAGTTTCCTGATAATGAAAACCATCAGTTGGTCTAATCTTCATTGTGCCCTCAGGATTTGGCTGGGAAAGGAGCATGCTGTCCATGAGTTACACGGACGACCCTGGCCCGAGGGTTCGGTGGGGCTGGAGGAGGAGGTGGTCACAGCCGCTGCTCAGGCCGAGTGCTTGGACCGCGGTTCAGTCGAGTGCAACGGCGCCGAAATCCTGGACGACAGCCTGACCAGCCTCCAATGGCTCCAGGAGTTCTCCATCCAAAACGCCAGCTCGTCCCAGTCCACCCACCAGCACAGCCACTTCTTCGGGAGCCGAGTGGGCTCGGATGCGCCCACGTCGCCTTTAGCGGGAGACCCGGCGTCCATGGGCATGCCTCTGACTCCTGGCAAACCCACGGCGGCTTCTTTCTACAGGGTGCCGTCCTTGTCGGCTCTGCCCAGCCTGGTGGCCCATGGACACTGTCCAGATGAAGTCGATTATAAGACCAACCCTCACATCAAACCTCCGTACTCATACGCAACTCTCATCTGCATGGCCATGCAGGCTAGTAAAAAAACCAAAATCACCCTCTCGTGCATCTACAAATGGATCACGGACAACTTCTGCTACTTCCGCCACGCTGACCCCACTTGGCAGGTAAGACGCAATATATAGGCAAACATCACAGCTGTTTCGCTGTTATAAAAAAGCATTCACTTACACTGCTCTTCGCATGTTGTGTGTCAAAAATGGGCGAATTTTTAATTTCAATTAAATGAATGTACTATACTTTAGTTTGATAATGTTTTTTTATTTAATATTTTGTATTTTTTATGGCACTAAATTATATTTATGCTGTATTTATAATCCATTTATTCACTTTTTGAGCATAGACCTGAACATTTAATTTCCAACTTAAATTGTCGTAAATCTGACAGATATACTTAAGTTTGATCTCTTTTCAAAGACGACGCTTGGCAGATTATTGCTGAAGTGAAAAAATTGTTAAAAAGTGAACTTAAAAAAATGTGAGAATTTTACGTTTATTGTAATGAAAAATGGTACAAAATTACTTTATATTTAAAATTTTACATGAAATATAAACATTTTCAAAAACATGTTTTAATCTAAAACGGTGAGAAAATCAAAGCCATACATCTAAACGAGTTGTGTTCCAAATTTGAGGTTGATATCTAAAAAAATTAGCTTTCAGTCAGATTTTGTTTTGGCCGCAGTACCAAACGCTTCCACTAGATGAAATTCGTCTCCCATTAATTTCTAATGCCGTCATTTTTGACCGCGAGGAGCACAAGTGTGACTATTTTTTTTTTTTCAGGACCATTTAACCTGTTCGAAACATGTCCATGTTTTTTGTTTTTTTTGTGTTCACTTAGACCACTTTACCAACTTTCGTACTATTCCGATGAAGAAAAAACAAAACAAAAAAAATACAAATGTAAAATTTTTCGGTCAAAAATGACCAAAGAGCATCAGAGGGTGGATGCACCTAATAGATGGTTAACCATGAGACCGGCATCATTTGCATAGCTGGCAAATGCCAAAGAGGGGTGTTTTGCTATTGTTTGAGCGGACTGGAGCGAGAGAAAGGCTTCTTAGCACCTGCTGAAGTAGGTTGTGTATTGGAGAGAGACCGACAGAAACCTTTCAGAAGGCCGTTGATTAGAGGCTTGATATTTTGAGAGCTTTTGATGATAGTTGTATACTGCTAATGAAGTGCCCTCAGATGTAAGAATAGCAGCTAAAGTGTAATCCTAGCTGTCTACCGAAAGGTGTCGTGCAAAAAAAGATTAATTTGTCCCCTTTTGACACGTGTTCATGAGGCAAGGAGGAAGAATGAGCTCATAAGTTGGATATTTACAAAAAAAAGGCAAAAAAAAAAAAAAAAGCAGGGGATTTCTAAAAAGATTTAGTTGTTGGTAAATTATTAATTAACCCCTTAGCCATAACCTCCTTTTCTCTGAAGAAAACGCAGACATTCGCTCAGTTTTTAGATATTTTAACTCAAAGCAATGGTTAACCAGGGTTAGGAAGTCAGTGCTTTGTTTAGGCTAAGCGTAATTAGCTTGTGGTGGCTGCCGTGCCCGAAACATTGACATTGGACATTTGTGGCTATTAGTCCATCTTTATTAGCTTTGCAGTCTCTTGCATACTACTGCAAATTGACAAAATTATCATTTAGCATATGCATGTATTTCAAATATACAGTCTTCCTCTTCTAGGAAATGGTCCACAAAAATCAATGATGCATTTTGTACTCATTTGCATAATGCATAGCTAAATATATTTGTCGAATTAACTGCTGTTCTGAATGAGAATGTCCCTCACTATATACTACCTACTTAGCAAGTAGCAAATGAGGTAACACTTTACAATAAGGTTTAATTTGTTAACATAGTTAATGTATTAGGTATTAAGAAATAACATTTTTTACAGAATTTATTACTTTCATTATTGTTCATTTATGAACATACGGTTGTTCACTGCACCGCTCACACAGGAGTCACTTTCAACTCTGTTGGTGAACGTGGCAATTGTGAATGAAAAACTTAAACCAGATGGGAAATCTGCAAGGGGAAATGTTTCACCCCTACCAAAATTCCCAGTTATGCAAATTTCTATTGAAATGGCTAGATTTTGCCTGCCAAATTTTGTTGAGTAACTGTAAATGTAAATGCACCTTTAATACATACTAATTGAACTTTTTGTATATATGTTAAAAATGCTCAAACATTAAAAATGTATTAGTATTTGTAGACATTAGCATTGATCTAGACTGACTGATAAAAGATGTAAAAGTATTGTTCATTTTATATGATACACTGTAAAAACAATTTAATAAAACAAAGATTACCGAAGGATGTTTTACAAGAAAATACTTGGCTACTTCTTTAAAATGTAATAATTAATTAAATGTGTTAATGCCGTTTACGTCAAAGACGATTACTATAACAATAGTTGAGATTTGAGTCAAGATTTTGTCATGCTTACGAACTTTAAAAACAATGACACCCAATCAGAATCCATCCTTAAAGAGCTTGAGTATTTAAAGCGACAGACGACAAAACTGCAGCACACACTTATAATAAACAGAACATTCTCGTCCGTCGGTTTGGACACTAATATAGTCACCATTATTGTTATCCTTCTTGGTGTGAACTGGCCTTAAGTTGCCGTTTCTTTGTAATTATTTGTAAAATATAGTAGCAATTTCTTTTACTCAGTGTACTTAATGCATTAAAGGTGCCTTATGTAAAAATTGAGGTAAAAATATCCAAAAAATGAGCTACACGTATCAAAAGAATGAGAAGAAATAAGTGCAATGATGTCATTAAAAAAATGACAAGTTATAGTGCTGCCGAGATATAAACCTGAATTAGCATGCTAAATTACTAGCCCCGGCCCGGCCGGTGTCTTAATACCAGTTTCGGCCATGGGAGGCGGTATGCGGGCAACATACATAACCACCAGCCAAACTGCAACACACGAATAACTCGCACGGCTTGTATCTCTTTAATCTCTAAAAATCTCCAAATGCTCCACGTGAAACTGCGGTCTTACTATAGTGTCAATTGATTTGATTAATATGCGCGAGGGAGAGAGAGCAGGACCGCGCTCGTGTTGTTTGTAGACGTGAGAGTGCGCGCGCGCGGCCGAGCTCTCTCTCTCTCTCTCTCTCTCTCTGCTCGTAATGCGCTCTGTCAAGCGCAGCGGCAGCAGTCATTCTATTCTACATCCCTCACCGATCAAATTAGGCTTTGGCGGGACAAAGCGGACTATTTGACGGTTTTAGAAGATTAACAACCTGAAACTAAAAAACAGACTAGAGTAGGCCAACTTTCTGGAGGTATACTGCCCCCATTTGGTATGGAATATGTGGAGTATGAATTGATTTTTTGACATAAGGCACCTTTAACTAAAATTAACAAATTAAACCTTCTTGTAAAGTGTTACATGTCATCATGGATAATGGATGGGAAAACTAAAGCCTAAATTTAAGGATTAGTTCACCCCAAAATGAAATTTTTGTCATTAATTACTCAACCTCATGTCGTTCCAAACCCATAAGACCTTCGTTCATCTTCGGGACACAAATTAAGATCTTTTTGATGAAATCCGAGAGGTTTCTGAACCAGCCATAGGCAGCAAATTCAACTTTCAAGGCCCAGAAAGGTAGTAAAGACATCATTAAAATAGTCCATGTGACTACAGTGGTTCAACTTTAATGTTATGAAGCGACGAGAATACTTTTTGTGCACAAAACCTACGGTCCAAAATTACTTTATTCAACAATCTCTTCTCTTCCACGTCATTTTCCTACGCTGTTGACGTAGTAAACACAGTGCAGCGCTTCCCGTTTCTATGTCAGAATGCGTGGTTTCTCTCGTGGTGATCACATGACCAGCGTCGGCCAATGGTGAGGCGGCATCCTGAAGTATAAACTAGAAGCGCGGCACTGTTCACACTACGTCAACAGCATAGGAGAATGACGTGGAAGAGAAGAGATTGTTAAATAAAGTCGTTATTTTTTGGGGTGGGGGGGTTTCACACAAAAAGTAGCCTATTTAAAGTTGCAATATTGTTGCTGCCTATGTGGGGTCAGAAACCTCTCAGATTTCATCAAAAATATCTTAATTTGAGTCCGGAAGATGAACGAAGGTCTTGCGGGTTTGGAACAACATGAGGGTGAGTAATTAATGGCAGAAATTTCATTTTTAGATGAACTAACCCTTTAATTTAACGCCTAAAATCAGACAAGCACTATGATATATATCGAGAAATACGTCCACACAAGAAAAACTGAACTCAAGGTATTTCACAAGGTCTTTAATGCTTGACTTCCACGTGTTTAAGTGCATCATCCCAACACACAGGTGAACTATACATTACTAATTGAACTAGAGATTAATACATTTTCTCACTCATCATTGCAGAATTCCATCCGCCACAATCTGTCTTTGAACAAATGCTTTATAAAAGTCCCGAGACAAAAGGACGAGCCAGGCAAAGGTGGGTTCTGGAAGATCGACCCCCAGTACGCAGAGCGCCTCCTCAGCGGGGCCTACAAGAAGCGCAGGATGCCTCCTGTGCAAATCAACCCGGCTCTCCAGAACCGCCTCAGGATGAACTCCCACACCGGACAAGCTATAGCCACCGCAGGAATGGCTAGGAGCCTTTGCGTGAGTCCTGAGTCCCAGCAGCTCCTGGAAGAGTTTGAGGAAGCCACAGGAGCGGATCAGAACTGGGACCCTCGTTTGACTGAAGCCACCATGTTGAGTTGTTGGGTTTCAGGGAAGGGTGGAAAGAGGAAACAAGCGTACAACCACAGGATTGGTGGGAGCAAAGCTCCTCGACGCTCAAGCTCCCCGCTTCTGGCCATGGATGAGCAGGAGGACTTAAGCTCCCTAAAGGGCAACTTTGACTGGGACGCCCTCCTGGACTCGGCCCTGAATGGAGAACTGAGCTTGAACGAAGGGGGTCCGTTGAGCCCCATTCCACGAGACGAGGACTTGATGGTTAGGGGTACCCATATCAGCCCTCTCGAAGCAGCTCCTGGAGGGGTCGTTGAGAGCCACGTGTTGATGGAAACCCAGAGGAGCAGCGAAGTAGACTTTGATGAGGAAACTTTCCTGGCCACGGCGTTCCTGCAGAGTCCCTGGTCGGAGGTGGACGAGGGCAACCGTCCGGATTTCCTCTGTAGCTCAACGGTCAGCATCGATCAACTCTTTGACCTGGGAGACTCTCTCGGAGGGGACTTAAGCAGTAAGATCGAGTCTCTCCTTTGAAGAGACTCTTGAGTTACATTCGGCCCTTTGGAGACACAAACAAGTCAGCGAACAAAGAGGGTTTGGACTGTTTAGACCCCAAAGATTTCATTCTGGATTCCGTGAACTCCACGCGAAGATGTATTTTTAAAAAGCGTATCTATTTCTAATACTGATTTTTATGATTGTTTTTTTTGTTTTTTGTATTTGACATGTTATCTACCTGCATTAAAGTTAATCTAATCAAGTTCCTTAGCGAGTCCTCAAAATCATGCATCGTGTGGATTCGGTGACTGAACGCCAACCATGAACGGACAGCACTGGAAGTTAGAGATGCGCAAGGTTGTTGTTTACAAAAGAAAGAGTTTAATTTAAGAAATGAACAGTTATACATACGGCGTCATATTCAAACTAATTCTGTAAGATGTACAAATTCAAATGCGCAACTGAAAATATGACATGCCTTGTGACTGCAAACGATGTGCTTTCAGTGAGTTTAATGCTGTTTAGAGCAGTCGTTCTCAGGAAGTCCCCATGCAGGGATACACATTTTTGGATGTCCCACCTGATTTATATCATCATCATCCTCACCATCTCTCTGGCAGAGACTGCAAGATCTGAACTGGATGTGTGTCAGATCACTGACCACTGGTTTATAAACTTTCGGCTGAAATGGAATTATTTAGTTTTATAGTCAACAAATGAGCTGTTTTAGTGCTGAATGGCTGATATGAAACTGTATTCTGAATGGGAATGGGATTTCATGAATGGGATTTAGGGGTTCCTGCCCATGTTGGATTATTTGGTAGGTAAAACGTATGTGCCAAACGCTCTCTTTTGCAACTGAATTCTAGCTCTGTAGTCTACAGTACATGCACATCTAACCACTTTCATGCACATATTGTGTTTAAGAGTGTTACGCTGACATCATACAAATAATATTTTACACCAAGACTACTTTTATCTTCTTATTTAGATTGTTAGTACTAAGTAAATTTAAATGGGATGAGTTAATCGCTTGGGAAGACATGTCATTAAAGCAAATAATAAAAAGGCTCTCATATACCAAACCTTTTTTTTTTGTGGGTTTGTTTGTATCAGTAAAATTATTTTGAGACACCTTTTTTGAATCTGATGCCATTAGGTTTTAGTCTAACCTTCATGTTGTAAGTGCCAAGGGAAATGAGGTAGCACTTCATTTTAAGGTGAGAGTTACATGTTACATATACTCACTATAGTGATAACAGTAAATTATGCAAAATTATGATGCATAATTACAAGTAACTAACCCTAAACCAAATCCTAACCATAGCCCTATATTAAGTACATGTAGTTGATTCATTTGTGTAATTACACTGTAACAACGTCACCATAAAACAAAGTGTAACCGAAAAGGTTTGGCAAAACAGTCATATTTATTATGCCAAAAAACATATTCATGTTATCTACACTGTAAAATTATTTTTTTGCTGCAATTAGTTATTTTAATTAACTAACTAAATATCTAACTTAACTAAACTAAATTAAAGTTAACTAAACTTAAAATTTCAAGTCAAGCACGAACATTTACAGTAAGTTGAAACAACACATTATTACTTATTCTAATGTTGAATTTTAAGTTGTGATAAATCGCAGCAATATTTTTTTTTTACTGTGGGCTGTTTGTGTTGAATATATCCTCAAAGTTATTCAAATTTGGTAATGCACCTATACATATATAAATCAAATGATTGTTTAACAACAAAACTTCTCCCAAAGATACTAGTGGGTCAGTTAATGTTCTGTAGGTTTCACAAATTTATTGTGGCCTCAAGTTGTTCTAAACCTGTATAAGTTTCTTTGTTCTGCTGAACACAAAAGATGATATTTTGGAGACTATGGTTAACCAAACAGTTGATGGGCCCCATCGGAAGTCAATGGGGGCCATCAACTGTTTGGTTAACCATAGTCTTCAAAATATCATCTTTTGTGTTCAGCAGAAGAAAGAAACTCATACAGGTTTGGGTGAGTAAATGAAGACAAAACTTTCATTTTTGGGCAACTATGTTTTTCTTTCTTCATTTTTTCAAGGATACAAAATTAGTCTTCACACTGGACCTGTCTGCCTTATTTCAGAGATCACCCTATCATGTTTATTATGGACATACCGTACTTCAAATTAAAATACAATACAGATATCTCACGTTGTGTGTGTTGTTTAAAAGAGCTTACTGTAAAAAATATTTAAAACCGAATCCCCCTCTCAAAGCAACATCTCTAACTCAGCTCATGCTTGATTTCGCTCCACTTGTGCTCTTGCTTTTATTATGCGGTGGGAGGAACGTCAAATAGAGCAGGACAGTGTGTGTGTGTGATTTACACAAGCCTCTCTGCTGGTCTTATTTTGGGGGTGACACTCTGTGTGTGTAGGGGGTGTGTTAGGGCTTTGTTTGTGCTCAGTGAGATTCTCGTACCCCCCCGAGTTCCAGTCAGGCCGGCCCTCGTTTGGCCCATGTGGGGTCCACGGGGACGACGTCCCACGCCCTCATATATCAACCGTGCTTTTACGTAGGACCTGCCATTCATATTGGGTAGAACTGCTTCGTACCTCATAAAATGTTTTTGTTTTACATTGAACAGTCATTTGTTGGGAGAATCTCATAAAACCTGTCAACAACACCTATCAATCAAAATCCAACGAAGAATTGATTTTCGTACTTTAATTTTTTTTTTCATTTGATCAGTATAAATATGACCTGGGTATTATTTAATGTTATTTACATTTTGACGGTTTTGTACAACGCAATAACCAATTAAATTATGAGACATATATTTCTGTATCTTTCTGTAATGTTTCTATTTTTTTCCTGTCTGATAGTTATTAGCTGCATGGCCATAATTAATTCCCCCTCTCTGTTTAAAGAATATTCCTGATCAAATTTAGTAAAAAAAATAAATGAATAAGTAAATAATTAAATAACTAAATATGTAAAAAAATATACATTATTTAGATAGATAGATAGACAGACAGACAGACAGACAGACAGACAGATAGATAGATGAGATAGATAGATAGATAGATAGATAGATAGATAGATAGATAGATAGATGAGATAGATAGATAGATAGATAGATAGATAGACAGACAGACAGACATATAGATAGACAGATAGATAGATAGATGAGATAGATAGATAGATAGATAGATGAGATAGATAGATAGATAGATAGATAGACAGATAGATAGATAGATAGATAGATAGAAAGATAGATAGATGAGATAGATAGATAGATAGATAGATAGATAGACAGACAGACAGACATATAGATAGATAGATAGATAGATAGATAGATAGATAGATAGATAGATAGATAGATAGATAGAAAGACAGAGACATATAGATAGACAGACAGATAGATAGATAGATAGATAGATAGATAGATAGATAGATAGATAGAAAGACAGAGACATATAGATAGACAGACAGACACATAGATAGATAGATAGACAGATAGATAGATAGACTATAGATAGATAGACTATAGATAGATAGATAGACTATAGATAGAGTATAGATAGATAGATAGATAGATAGACTATAGATAAATAGATAGATAGATAGATAGACTATAGATAGATAGACTATAGATAGATAGATAGACTATAGATGGATAGATAGACTATAGATAGACTATAGATAGATAGATAGATAGATAGATAGATAGATAGATAGACTATAGATAAATAGATAGATAGATAGATAGACTATAGATAGATAGACTATAGATAGACTATAGATAGATAGATAGATAGACTATAGATAGATATAGATAGATAGACTATAGATAGATAGATAGATAGATAGATAGATTATAGATAGACTATAGATAGATAGATTATAGATAGACTATAGATAGATAGATTATAGATAGACTATAGATAGATAGACTATAGATAGATAGATAGATAGATTATAGATAGACTATAGATAGATAGACTATAGATAGACTATAGATAGATAGATAGATAGACTATAGATAGATAGATAGATAGATAGATAGATAGATAGATAGATAGATAGATAGATAGACTATAGATAGATAGATAGATAGACTATAGATAGATAGATAGATAGATAGATAGATAGATAGACTATAGATAGATAGATAGATAGATTATAGATAGACTATAGATAGATAGACTATAGATAGACTATAGATAGATAGATAGATAGACTATAGATAGATAGATAGATAGATAGATAGACTATAGATAGATAGATAGATAGACTATAGATAGATAGATAGATAGATAGATAGATAGATAGACTATAGATAGATAGATAGACTATAGATATAGATAGATAGATAGATAGATAGATAGATAGATAGATAGATAGACTATAGATAGATAGATAGATAGACTATAGATAGATAGATAGATAGATACATAGATAGATAGATAGACTATAGATAGATAGATAGACTATAGATATAGATAGATAGATAGATAGATAGATAGATAGATAGATAGATAGATAGATAGATAGATAGATAGACTATAGATAAATCTGTCCTGTGATCCCCCTGTCAGGAGAGGTCTGGAGAGTATATGGTGATTATAATGTGCTGGGTTGGTCAGACGAGAGGGCCTGTAACCAGAGACGGGGATTATCCTGCAGTCGTGCTGATAGCTACAGGTAAGGAGAGCACACTGGTGAAACGCTAAACCTCTCGCTGGGTTTCTTTCACTCTAACAATGTTCAAAACTAAAAGTGTAAAAAGCCTTATAAGCAAGAGCCAGTGTAACCAAAATACAACCGAGCAGCATCTTTAGGGGAACACAGCGCCTTCTGTGTGTTTAAACCAAGCTGAGAACGCATGTCTTAATGAAGCGGACTTACAATGGAGAGAGTTAAGAAACATTCATGTAGGTTTCATTCATTTACCTGCACACATCATACAACAAATGGAGATTGGCATGATATTAATGATCAATGTTTAAAATTACACATTAATGTATACTCTACTGTTCAAAAGATTGGGGTCAATATTTTTTTTAATGTTCAAAGAAATTAATACTTTTATTTAGCAAGTATGCATTAAATTGAACAAAACTGTAAAGACTTTTGCTCAAAAAATTATTCCAAATAAATGCAGTTATTTTTAACTTTCACAGTTGCCAGAATTTGCCACATATGAATATATGAAAATATGAAGCAGCACAACTGTTTTCAACTGTTAATCAGAAATGTTTCTTGAGCATCAAATCATCATATTATAATGATTTCTGAAGGATCATGTGACACTGAAGACTGGAGTAATGATGCTGGAAATTCAGCTTTGATCACAGGAATAAATTACATTTTACAATATATTCACATAGAAAACAGTTATTTAAAATTTTGTAATAATATTTCACAATATTACTGTTTTACTGTATTTTTGATCAAATAAATGCAGTCTTGGTGAGCAGAAGAAAATATCAAAAACATTTAAAAAATCTTACGACCCCAAACTTTTTAACAATATCTAATTTGTATGTGTATTATAGTTTACATTAAATGTAATAAATTAAGTTTATTTTACAAAATGATCTAATCTACAGCCAATTTTGATGTCATTTCAAGAGCACATTTTTTCTCTCCAAAAAACAAATAACAAGATAGCAGTATTTGTGACATGTTGTAGTTCATTTCAGGGAATAAGTAGAAAAAATAATAATTGATCATGATTTGTCACATTTGTTTCAAATTTCCACAACAGTTTAACATGCTGAAAAAAATGGTAACCTAAAAATGGCATCTAAATTAATTGGTTTATTCAAGCCAAAAATATAATTTAACATCACTGAAACGACTTAAATTCATCAATCTATATCAACAAACCTCATTTTAATGGGTTAAATCAGATAGCAGTAGCTCTTTGTCCAATTCAACTCAAATTCACGCTGATTGAAACGGAGCCAATTCTCAAATCGAGCCCGTTTGACGTCACATCAGCGAAGCGTTACTCAGTTAAAGAAAGCCCTGAGAAAGGAGGGTAAATATCAAAAGAGGTCAGGCTTTTACTGTAACGGGAGGCCGAGTCGGACGTCAGACTCCGGGATGAGGCGGGTGCTCCACGGATGTCAATATGAGCCATTGAGCTTCAGGACGGGGTTTGCACCGTTTCCCGCACAACTCCATTGGTATTCTGCCACTGTGTACCACAAGAAGAGCCGAGAGCCGCTGATGTCCCAGACGGCCCTCATGTGCTTAACCGATCCCCATGATCCAGACACAAGAGACGGGGGTGGAGGGTGAAGGAGAGGGAATACATCTTTTTTATCACACGGACCATGAAAGGACAGTCTCCTGGGTAACTACTGGTGCTATTGTCATGAGGGCCGAGCACAAAATGGGCAAGGGTCCATAACAGCGTCTGCAGGCCGAGGTGGGGGTTTGATTAGGGAAGGCTGGCAGGACGCGGTATGAGGGGGTCTGGCGGACACCAGGATTTATTAAGGTGATGATGGCGTATGTCTTTGTGAAAGTGCACTTACCTTTCAGAGTAAAGCATGAAAAGGGAAACATGTTATTCCCTTCTCTTCAGGGGTTTAAAGCCCCGATATACTAACGGTGACGGGTTTTTCTTTTGGTCTTCGTTTAGGAAATAGCTTTGCAGTGATATACTATTAGCGAAAATCCCAATGCCATCCACGCTGCTGAAAGCGACGTTTAGATGAATATGTAAATATGTGCTGCGCACTTTCTTCTCGATAACAGAATAAACACACAACAAAAAAACGAGAAAACAGCAGTTAAGAAAGTCTGATCATAGAGATGTGGATGTTTGCATCATCTGCAATTCGGTCCCTCCATTCAAATTAAATTGAATTTATATATATATAATTTATAAACATTGATAATTGTCAGTGTCTCTTTCGATTAGAATTACAACTTCAGTTTCTACTATAAAAGAAATATGCTCAGTGTGTTCATGTTTTTACTTGCGTCTGACCTCGACGGACAGAACAAGAAATGAACCGGAGAAGATTTCTGTGTCAAAGAAGGCGGAGCCTCAGAGCCACGCCCACCTATTATGTCATCGTCACGGACCAATGGTAATTCGAAGGTTTTTAACCGCCAGAGTGAACTTTTCTGGAAAGTTTGCTTTGGCGAGAAGTTTCGAACTCCAAAAACGAACACCAAACAGACTTCATATTTTATTCGAAACGACGTCACACCAGTTCCTTCTTCAATTTAGCTGGTTGTACATCAGGGCCTTAACGTGAGCTTGAGTGGGCATAAAATTCCCCTTTGGTGAAAATCAAGCTTTTAATGTTGTTTATATGTCTATGTGGTATTTTTAATATGCTTTAAGACAAACCATGTGCAAATTCATAAGTCGACACCATTGCTGAGTATTTTCTCCTTAAAACTGCAGTGAAACAAAGTCAGTCTCAAAAACACAGTTTGAAATCGCTGGTGTTTCTGACGTCACAAACTATCTTGTAACCAATCAGATCAACGTATGATTGTCAACGAGTGGATCTCTGAGCTGGTGTGAGTGAGTGGAGGCGGGGCTCATTTGCATATTCATAGAACCGCACATACTAAATGAGGCAAGGGTGTAGAGTTACATTCAAGCTATTCTAAGGCGAATTTCAAGGAAAAAAAGTTTAAATATGTTATTTTGGTGATCAAAGTTTAGTTTTAAGGGATAAAATGATTGACTACAGTCTTAAGTTGAGTTGGAGTCTGGGATACTGATGTGGAAATAAACCCCTAATCAATTCAGAATGGAAATACTGTAAATGCTTATTCATCCGAGTCATATGGCCCTTAATCGTCATCAAATATCTCAGTTGAAACGACCACCACATGTTGTGTTTTGAATGCTGGTCTCCAGAATACGAGGCTGTGGTGCTGGCGTTCCCAGCAGGCCTTTAAAGCAGAGCCTGATCTCACCAAGTGAAACATGTTCCTGGATCAACATCTTTGTTGATCCAGGAACAACAATCCAAACAACCAATCAGATTTGAGGGACAAGGTTACAGTCTACGTCAAGTTTAGGCTTACAGCCAGGTTAAAATCAGCATTATTCACCATCATTTCCCTCTGGTTTTAGGGATAACTTATGGGTAGGGTTATAGGGATAGGGTTATGAGTACATTTTCGGACAGGGATTTTGATCCAGGATCTAACTCGGCAAAATCAGGACGTGCACTTGTAAACTAGCATACTCAGAAAGTTACGTTTTGCGAAGTGCATGTTTGCTTGAAATGATGAAGCTGTAATTTAGTAAATTTAAAACATACTGTATTAACTTTAAATACACACTACAGTTTATTATAATCAAGAACTTTAGTATGTTAGTCAACACATCAAAATAAGCGTACTTTTTTAAAACACGACAAAAGATGATTCAAACATAATGATTTAAATGTACTGTAATGAAAAACTTGTACTTTTTAAATGTGTACTTGAGTGTGTAAAGAAACAATCAAGCAAGTGTGCCTTTTATTTTGTTATATTATCTGCAAGTCCAGTATTTTTAAGTTATACAGTACTTTCAAGATGACACATTCAATATAATTTAGCACACTTCTTTTTTCACAAGGATTGACCCTATTAAGCTTCTATGACCATATTGTGCACTGATAAATCATTCAAAATAAAATAAAATATTTTTCCCCTTAAATTAAAAAAAAAGAAGAAGCAATAACCAGCTCTGCCTCTGAAATGATTTTCCTTTTTGCCAGACATGCGATATATATATATATATATATATATATATATATATATAATTGAAAAATATATGAGAATAAAATGGGTTGTGATTTTATGTCGACTTTGCTTTGATGTACAATACATGGAAATAGAGGCATGTGACAGGTTGTTTCTGCTAATAAGTAATAATGTTACGGCCAATCAACCATCAGCTTACTGTATGTTCAGTTTTATTAATATAAATGTTGTACTGTTGCACAGCAGAGACAGGGGTTATTGCAGTTATTCGACAAAAATCAACAAGTCCACACAATGATGATTAGCACATGAGCGCTGATATCAGAGACGTGGAGGTCAGGGAAGCAGTGGGCCGTGACATGCTGGGCTGTAGGTGTGTGTGTGTGTGTGTGTGTGTGTGTGTTCTCAGAGCCAGCGTCTCTTTGTTAGTGAGACACTAGTGGCTGAGTAATCCGACATCCATCACCAGCTTAGAGAGCAATACACACAGTGAGCGAGCATAGGGAAAACAATACGTAGTGAAACGGTGGGAGGCTCTTTGTTCATTACGCAGGCCTGTGATGCTCTTTTGTAGGTGTTTGGGGGTGGTGGTGATCCTGCAAAAGAGCCCCATGACAAAGCCATTTCCTGCTGTTTGGACGGCCCATTGTAATCAGCTCTAATAATGCTGTGTAACATGTTGCTCATGAGATGCATTTCAAATGAAGGATTTCCAAAGTGACGTTAATGTGTGTAAAAAAAACAAAATCTGTTAAATTTACAGCTGTGGTTGCCAGAAATTTACCGTAAAAAATACGGTAGCAACATTTTAGGTTTTACACACTTCACTTAAATTTACAGTAAAAAAACGTATTTCATTATGTGATATAATATTAATTTACGGACCGATTGATGTACTTATATCTGTTTTGTACGACTGTAATACACTGACTTCCACCAGTCACTGTGGTGATGAGAGTCACATGATGAATCAAAGCTCATCACAAGCAGCTTTTACACAAGAAAGCTAATACTAATATATAGAAGCTGCACAGGGTCCTTTACACAAACACTAAACACCATAATGGTAACACACATGCAATTTAAAAAATGCAATAAACATTAATTTAACAACATTAAATGTAACATAAAACCCTAATGTACATATCTGATTAGAAAAAAAAGGAAAAACTATGAAGAAAGTTATTTCAACAAAAAATACATCAAATGTGAAGTGTTACGCAGGGAATTGTGGGAATGTCAATTTATGCTTTTATTTATGAGGAGGATGAGGAAGAGGAGTATGAGGAAGAGGAGTATGAGGAAGAGGAGAATGAGGAGGAGTATGAGGAAGAGGCGAATGAGGAGGAGTATGAGGAAGAGGCGAATGAGGAGGAGTATGAGGAAGAGGCGAATGAGGAGGAGTATGAGGAAGAGGCGAATGAGGAGGAGTATGAGGAAGAGGAGTATGAGGAAGAGGAGTATGAGGAAGGGGAAGGGCAAGAAGACAAGCAGTCTCATATGAAGTGCGTGCCACTCTAGTTGACCATGTCCTTGTCCATGGTATGACTATGAGGGAGGCTTTATTGATAAAAACTGTAATATGCAGTAATTAGGCAAAAGTCATAGTTAATAGTTAGTTAATAGTGAGAATTGGACCCTAAAGTGTGACCCCAATTTTACAGTCATATTCTACATTGCTATAGTAATAACTGCTTAATAACTAGATAATAAGCCTAAACCCATGGCAAGTCCATGATGTTACTTTATATTATGCAGAACATTCTTAGATAAGTTTACTGTAACTAAACATACTGTCAAATATAATAAAGCTAATAACTGTCAGGAGTGTGTGCTCTGTTTCATTGTGTTTGTTCCTGTCTTGACCAAGTTCAGTTTAATTCAGTTCACCTGTTGTTGGTTAATTAACTCATTCGTTCCCTCCTTTAGTTCTGGTGTAAGTGCTCCCTGTTTTGTTCAGTTCTTTGTCCTGTCTCGTCAGTATTAAGAGGTTGTTTCCTGTGTTTCATTGTTGGATTAAAGATTAAATTCTCCTCCGTCATGTGCTTCTTTGCAACAGCCACCCGTGACAATAGCTTTTGGAACATGTAATTCAATATCACTTCAATAGATTGTGCCAAATGTCTGAGATTGTTTTATGATTTTTATTGTTGGATACATTGAAATGATTCGAGATTGGCGGGACAAATTCACCATTTTAATGTCTTGTAATTGGTGCGTATTTTTAGTTTGACACAGAAAAGCAATTTCATAAGTTCCATAAGTTTGTGAAGAAATGAAGAAACTTTTAGCTATAGCTGTTTATTTATTTATGCTTAAATAAAAACAAACCTAGTCATGTTTAGAAATGGAAAATGGAAATTTCTAACTGTCAGTCATTTCAAAAACTTCAAAACCTTGAAGTATGTTGTTGGAGTTAGTGCAAACTACACTTTAGTTCGTAATGTGTCCAATGATCCATGCGGTTTTCAATGATCAATATTTCTACTTATTGCTTCTTTTCTTTACAGATTGTTATGAATTAAAACAGAAATAAAAAACTTACAGACAAACTGTAAAAAATTATCGGGATTTTAATGGTACAAGACTGAAAAAATGCTACGGTGAAAAAATGCTAATTGGTTAACAGAAAGTTTCCGCAATATTACAGTAAAATACCATTAAATTTACAGTTTTTGGAAGTGAAAAAGAACAAGTCATTGTATAATTTACAGTGAAAAAGCATTGTATAGCTGTGTTTTCCGGTGTGTTCGTTATCAAACTCAAAAATTATTTTATTTTTAATTATTAAAAAATACCATTATTTTATATGAAAAACCTAACCCTATTGAGAAAATATTTTAGTTTGTCTTGTATATTATATTTTTTATTATATCAGATTGCATTTCAAGCTGTCATATGGTCATGTTGTAATGTACCCCACCTATGGGGCATGTTGTCACATTTCACTTCCATTCTTTCAGAGTATAAAGAAAAAAATATACACTGTATTAATAAAACAAAACCACATAATTGTACTAGACATGTGGGAAATTAATGTGGGAAAAAATAAATACTCTAAACCCTGAGTAGATTTCCACAAACTGAGAAAGTCAAAAAGCATTAGGTTGTGCCCCGCTCTACCTCTTCCTTCATGTCTTTCTGGATCCATTGATCCAAAACTGCAACATTTTGTGTTGTTAAGTTAATATTAATTGCTTGATTTTAATGTCATGTATGTTATTTGGACAGTAAACGTGAATTATGTCTTATTATTTACAGAAAACTTTCAAATTGGTCAAGTAGGTTGGTGCTGAGATGGCATACAATATATGCTATATATTTATACAGGTCATTGTAAGGAAGTTTCTCCAGTAAAAAAAAACAACAACCTGGAATTATTGAATTGTTTTTGTAGACTATAGGAGCATCTCCCATGAAAAATTCACTGGGATTATGAAGTAATCAAATGCGTTGTAAAGCTAAATTAGCCTGTAGGGTATTGTTTTCTAAGCCTGTGCTGTGCGTCTACCGTAGTCACAAAGGTACCATGCTTTCATTTTCTTCAAGAGAACTATATGCATCTCATTCATTTCGCATTATAGCTTAACCTTCCATTGCAAGACCATGACAATAGCAACAATAAGACCTGTCGCACGTAAGCAGCGGGTAGTCTATATTTTCATGAACAGTTCGTGCTCTGAATGGCACCGTCAGGTACAGGTTCGGCGGCTCAAGGTTATTCAATCTCAAAGGTGTCGAGGATGAAGCTTCTGTTGTGGAGACCATGAAACAATATAGCCGCTAAACGGGACACATTTATCACATACAAAAGCAGGAAGAGAAGTGCTCACCTGACACCTGATCTCAAGAGAGACCTGAAGACTGTCCCTGAGAGAGGGAATTACAGTGACAGCCAGAAAAAAACAAACATAAACAAGGCCCACGGTAGCCAGGGAAAGACTGGCGGACGCGGCTCGACCTTGAACTGGCAAGTCCGGACCTGCCTTTGAATGCTGGGTGGGAGACGCACCAAGCCGACTGCAGGACTTGGCTACACTCAATGAAAAGAAAAAAAGCCTACTTTAAGCAAACAAGAGCATAGTAAACTCTTTCACCCTACTCCATTTTTGGATTTACTTATTTATTTCCCTGCCGCCTCCTCATTGCCAGGGCCTTTAACTATGGCTACTCATGGAAGATACTCTTTTTTTCCCCTTCTGTTGTTTTCCAGAATAAACCTTGATTTGATTTCTTTATTTCTTTGTTTGTTTCCCAGTGGAGCAAAGACTTTAAAACGATGCTGCTTTACATATCTGAGGCGCAGCCTTCAATAGGTGAGCTGCCGTGGTGACAAAAACCTGACAAAAGCCCCAATGCTGGATCCAAATTGGGACCCCCTCATAGACTGGCTTGGCCAAGGCATTCTCCAATGCCACTCTCAGTTTTCCACCCCCAGCAATAGGACCCGCCGTTAGTGGCGGCTTCTCCCATTAAATGACTTGATCGGAACAGATGGAGGATGAAGTGAAACACAGACTTCTCAAGCAATTTCCCACAGCCCCTTCCCTTTCCAATCAACACTGATACTGTTTTTGAAAGGCGAAGTGTGTAATTCCTTTGCCACTAGTGGCACTAAACGGGATTGCGTCTGTTTGTTTAAGTAGCCAGACTGGGTCAGACATAACAAGACTGGGACGTGCTTAGAATAGCTCACTTCATTTCTGCAATATATAGTGTGTATACTGTGTATATCCGTGTTGGGGAAAGTTACTTTTGAAAAAAAAGTGTTATAGTATTACTAGTATTATATACTCCCTAAAAAAGTGCTTAGTTACTTTTAATGGAAAGTAATGGGCTACATTAACACCCACCAACTGCGGGTGTATTTCAGCAGTGTAACGCAGTAACTCCTACTAGCCGCTTTGACGGGTTAAATTTTAATATATATATATATATTATATTAATATAAATAATATATAATATATATATTAAGTGCAATGTAGTGTTGTCAAAATATAGATTTTTCAATACATATCAATACCGAAATATCTGAAAGGCTTCCAATACCCATTTCCCGCAGAATAGAAACAAGATACCAGCTGCGCTTTCTCGCTCTCATCGCTCTGACAGCGAGTGACACACAAACCCTCCTCCACTCACTTGTTTCATTTGATCCGGATGATTATTGTTGCTGTTTCAAGGCTTGAATTTCGCGTGTTGCACATAATTTGACTAATTCCCGCAAGTTTTGTGCTCACACTCAAAGTGCGGCACATAAAGCCGCCTCTCAGAACTAAACTGGGTTCTTTTTCGCTGCTTATTGACCTTAAACAGTCAAATACACACAAAATAATGTCAAAATGTCGGTCTTGGCGAGTACCAAGTGTAAGTAGTAAGTGACAGCAGCCTAATAAACCTGCTGCTAAATTATGAGATAATATTAAAAATATCTATGTGGTAGTTTTCCCCCATGTTATCAATGTCAAAATTGTGGCCAGTGAAAATGCTGAGTGGCTAATAACTTTGGAAAACCACTAGACACAGCGGCTGGTGAGCAAAAAAGTTAATGTCAAGTCCTGGTTATGTTACTTTTGCGTTACTTTTTCTCACCTGGGCTGGGCTTGCTTGTTTATTTATTTAATAACAAAAAGGTTCTACTTTTGTCAAATGTAAGGGGCTCTTTTACACCAAAAGTGAAACAAATAAGCCTCAGGCTGAAGTAAATGCAAATTCATGTCTGTACAGTAGAGGGCGGCGCTCAAACAAACCGTTTAGCTGTGCTGCTGTTATGAATTGCAGAAGAATAGGATCCAATCAATAAATAGGGGGAAAATGTAACTTGCGTTACTTACTTGAAAAAGTAACTCAGATATTTCGTTGTAAATTTTAAAGTAATCCATTACTTTACTCGTTACTTAAAATAAAAAGGTAATTTGATTACGTAACGCACGTTAATTGTAATGCATTACCCCCAGCACTGGTGTATAGCATGCAGTTGTTCTGTAAATACCCTGGTTCTTTTGACCAAAATGTGCAGTTTATAACATGTAAGGATTATATGAGTATCTATCCCACAATGCAATGCACTGTGAAATGAACGAACCAGAAGATCCGGGCTGTCAAATGTAAAAGGCCTAGTCCAACATGAAAAGTCTGCTATCATACTACATGGATGCCAAATTGATGAATTAAACATGCAAATGATGAGATCATGTGACAAATGTAGTCACGACAATGTGTCATACTTTTTTTTTTTTTAATTGTTGGCAGTATATACTCTACACTGTGCTTTATGCTTGTTTGGTGCTGGTCTAGTTTTTTTTAAAGTCTTTCTAGTTACGCAACTTAAGAAACCAAAACACAACATATACAGTAAGCTGGCCTTTTAAACAGGGTTGAAAAGCTAAACGTACCGTCAAAGTGAACGTATGTGTGTGCTGGCATGCAGACAGGTCACGTGACCCACTGCGGTAGATCTGATCTGTGCTGGTCCCCCGGATATTATCATGGTTAATGGATGAGCTGAAGGCCCATGAAATTTATGACACTCATTAGCTTAGCGTCCCTCTCGCTGGCTCTTTCACAGCGAGGCGTGGGAGGGGCCGTGTGTTTGCGTGGGGTGATCTTTAGCCCCTGCTCTGGGATCAGACAGACACTTATTAACTGAGAGGAATGCAAACACACCGGAGAGAGAGGGGAAGAATCTACCCCCATCCACACACACACACACACACACACACACACACACAAAATTACCCATGCAGGGAATCAGCCAGAACATTCTGGAAGCGTGGAATCTCCCCGAGGGTGAATAGACTAGGACACTGTGACCTTGAGGAGGAAAGTAAGCTGCCCGTATGCCATACACACACATTAATCAGCTCATATCTGGAGTCATTGGAAGTTTATGAACACTGAATACAACAATAATTGTTCTACCTTGCCAAAGCCTTCATAATGTTGTTGCACAAACTTGACATTCTGACTCCAACTCCTGCTAGAGCGTTCAAGTTTTATCAACCAATCGGTTGATGGTTTTCCTGTAATGGATGATCACGTATTTACATTTATTCATTTACTTCCATCACAGATTTTGACTGTAATTTGACAGACGCTTGGTGCTTTCAAGCTACATCCACCAAACTCAGTTCTTCAGATGGTTTGACTTAGGTTGTATTGTTTCTGACTGGACTCTCCCATAACAATCCAATCCAAAATCTCAAAAATTACACTTTATTTCCACTTTAGACATTCTACTTACTATAGGCTAAGTATCTTTGCAACTACATGTCAATTAGCAGTCATTAGAGTATTAGTAGACTGTCTGCTTAATATCTACTAACACTTTATTTTGATGCTCTACAACAGACGTTCTACTGACTGCTATAGGGGCTGTTTACACGACACCGTTTTCAACTAAAAACATAAAAAAATGTGTGCGTTTTGGCCGTTCGTTTACATGACAACAGCGCTTTGGGTGCATGAAAACGCAAACTTTTGAAAACAGAGTTCAAAGTACACGTTTTTGAAAACAGTCTCCATGTAAACAACAAAAGGTGAATCTCTGAAGACGATGACGTCATGCACATGCGTATTACGTGTTCAGTCTATCGTTGTCACAGTGTCTGGTTGTGTTCCCTTGTTTGTCACTAGAGGTCCTTGTTATCACGGTGTCCTTCACTATTGACTTCATTTCCCAGCATTCTGTCTGTCACTGTCACTCATCAGTTCATTGCACTCAGCTGTTCCCCGTCATCATTGTTCCCAGCTGTTCATTGTTAGTCTTGTTAGATCTGTGTATATATTCCCTGTCTGTGTTAGTATGTGTACGGATTCGTTGTTTAATGTCCCCACACTTCCGTTCCTGTTGTTGCTTCTTTCTCGTGTTTTGTCGTTTATTCTTGGACTGTCTTTGTTGGAATTTGACCCTTGCCTGGACTGGATGTGAGTACGGATTACCCCTTTTAATAAATACCTGCAATTGGATCTACGCTGTCTGTGTGTGTGTTCGTGACAGAACGAATCCGTCACTACAAGATCCAGCAGTATGGATTTTTGCGGGTTTTCCTCAACCACGAGGTCAGAGAGGAGGCAGCAGAGGGGGAGTTCAAGAGTTGAAGAGGTTCCCCCTCGTATGAACATCTTTCAGTGCCTGGCGTTATGGACCCGCCAGACTGAGGAGGCCATGGCGGTCAAGTCCCCTGAGCAGACTTCCACCTGGGACAGAGAGCCTTTTAGGGGAACCCGTCTGGTCAAGTTTAGGGGAACTCGTGGAGGACATAGGGGAGGAGATACTAGAGGTGAACACCGACAGCATGCTACATTTCGGTCATTCTCTGACCATGGTCCGGTGATGTTCAGCCCCGAGCGTCCTTCACCGCTGGTTCCGGTGGTCTCTGTTCCGGTGGTCCCGAAACGGAGGAGGAGACGGAAGACTGCCTCCATGACTGTCCCGGTGGTCCCGAGTCCGGTGGCCCCATTTCCGGTGCTCCCATTTCCGGTGGTCCCTGTCCCGGTGGTCCCGAGTCCGGTGGTCCCGAGTCCGGTGGTCCTGAGTCCGGTGGTCCGGAGAAGGAGGAGGAGACACAGCCCGTCTGCCCAGTCAGAGACTGTTCACGTTGCGTCTGCCCAGTCAGAGACTGTTCACGTCACGTCTGCCCAGCGAGAGACTGTTCACGTCCCGTCTGCCCAGCGAGAGACTGTTCACGTCCCGTCTGCCCAGCGAGAGACTGTTCACGTCCCGTCTGCCCAGCGAGAGACTGTTCACGTCCCGTCTGCCCAGCGAGAGACTGTTCACGTCCCGTCTGCCCAGCGAGAGACTGTTCACGTCCCGTCTGCCCAGCGAGAGACTGTTCACGTCACGTCTGCCCAGCGAGAGACTGTTCACGTCACGTCTGCCCAGCGAGAGACTGTTCACGTTCCGTCCGCCTTCCTGGACCTGGACTATCGGGAGCGTCTGGCTCGGATCCTGGACATGCCCGTGTCTGCTGTTCCAGAGCCGGAACCAGTGTCTGCTGTTCCAGAGCCGGAGCCGGAGGCAGAGCCAATGGCCGTTCCAGAGCCGGAGGCAGAGCCATTGCCGGTTCCAGAGCCGGAGGCAGAGCCAATGCCTGTTCCAGAGCCGGAGGCAGAGCCAATGCCTGTTCCAGAGCGGAGGCAGAGCCAATGCCTGTTCCAGAGCCGGAGGCAGAGCCAATGCCTGTTCCAGAGCCGGAGGCAGAGCCAATGCCTGTTCCAGAGCCGGAGGCAGAGCCAATGCCTGTTCCAGAGCGGAGGCAGAGCCAGTACCCGTTCCAGAGCCGGAGGCAGAGCCAGTGCCGTCTGCCTTCTTGGATCTGGACTATCTGGAGCGTCTGGTTCGGATCCTGGACATGCCCATGTCTGCTGTTCCAGAGCCGGAGCTAGTGTCTGCTGTTCCAGAGCCGGAGGCAGAGCCAATGCCTGTTCCAGAGCCGGAGGCAGAGCCAATGCCTGTTCCAGAGCCGGAGGCAGAGCCAATGCCTGTTCCAGAGCCGGAGGCAGAGCCAATGCCTGTTCCAGAGCCGGAGGCAGAGCCAATGCCTGTTCCAGAGCCTGTTCCAGAGCCAGTGCCTGTTCCAGAGCCAGAGCCAGTGTTTGTTTCTGTGTTTGTGTCTGTTTTTGTGACTGTTACAGTTCTTGTGGCTGTTCCTGAGCCGGTGTCTGCTGTTCCTGAGCCGGTGTCTGCTGTTCCTGAGCCGGTGTCTGCTGTTCCTGAGCCGGTGTCTGCTGTTCCTGAGCCGGTGTCTGCTGTTCCTGAGCCGGTGTCTGCTGTTCCTGAGCCGGTGTCTGCTGTTCCTGAGCCGGTGTCTGCTGTTCCTGAGCCGTTGTCTGCTGTTCCTGAGCCTCTGCCCTGGCCGCCCGAGGGGCCTTCACCGCCCTGGCCGCCCGAGGGGCCTTCACCGCCCTGGCCGCCCGAGGGGCCTTCACCGCCCTGGCCGCCCGAGGGGCCTTCACCGCCCTGGCCGCCCGAGGGGCCTTCACCGCCCTGGCCGCCCGAGGGGCCTTCACCGCCCTGGCCGCCCGAGGGGCCTTCACCGCCCTGGCCGCCCGAGGGCTCTTCACCGCCCTGGCCGCCCGAGGGCTCTTCACCGCCCTGGCCGCCCGAGGGCTCTTCACCGCCCTGGCCGCCCGAGGGCTCTTCACCGCCCTGGCCGCCCGAGGGCTCTTCACCGCCCTGGCCGCCCGAGGGCTCTTCACCGCCCGGGCCGCCCGAGGGTCGTCTGCATCGCCCGGGCCGCCCGAGGGTCGTCTGCACCGCCCGGGCCGCCCGAGGGCTCTTCACCGCCCGGGCCGCCCGAGGGCTCTTCACCGCCCGGGCCGCCCGAGGGCTCTTCACCGCCCGGGCCGCCCGAGGGCTCTTCACCGCCCGGGCCGCCCGATGGGTCGTCTGCTTCGCTGGGCCGTCCGATGGTCGTCTGCTTCGCCCTGGCCGCCCGATGGACTGTCTGCTTCGCCCTGGCCGCCCGATGGACTGTCTGCTACTCCCTGGTCGCCAGCTAAGTCGTTATTTCCCGTTTTTGTTCCCCTTCATGGACCTGGCCCACCATCCCTCCCCCTGATCCTCCACCATTCCACCTCCCTCCTGAACTCTTGTTTTAGTGTTGTCGTGGAGCGTCTGGTAGCTGCTCCGTAGAGGGGGGGTTATGTTACAGTGTTTGGTTGTGTTCCCTTGTTTGTCACTAGAGGTCCTTGTTATCACGGTGTCCTTCACTATTGACTTCATTTCCCAGCATTCTGTCTGTCACTGTCACTCATCAGTTCATTGCACTCAGCTGTTCCCCGTCATCATTGTTCCCAGCTGTTCATTGTTAGTCTTGTTAGATCTGTGTATATATTCCCTGTCTGTGTTAGTATGTGTACGGATTCGTTGTTTAATGTCCCCACACTTCCGTTCCTGTTGTTGCTTCTTTCTCGTGTTTTGTCGTTTATTCTTGGACTGTCTTTGTTGGAATTTGACCCTTGCCTGGACTGGATGTGAGTACGGATTACCCCTTTTAATAAATACCTGCAATTGGATCTACGCTGTCTGTGTGTGTGTTCGTGACAATCGTGTTTCATCGCCATCTAATGGCCTGGCAGCAGAATACAGCGTTTTTGTCGTTTTCGTGGATTCGTGTGAATGGGGATCGTTTTGACAATGTTGTCGTCTGTACATGGAAAACTCGAAGGAAAAACTTCTCCGTTTTAAGCGTATCATTGTCGTGTAAACGTAACCTAAGTAACTTCACAACTACGTCAACTTATACTACTAACCCAAACTTACTACAATGTACTGATACTCTAATGAGAGTTAGTTGACATGTAGTTGCAAAGTTATATTTAGTAGAGTCTCCGAAGTGGACCAACGATATAAAGTGTAACTGAGTAATTAATACGAAAATAATACACTTTAAAACACACGGAAACACTTTATTTTTGTGTCCTTGTTACACATGTAGTAATTGTAGTAATGAACTGCATGCATCATTACATGCAACTAACCCTAAACCAAACCTTAATACTAACCCTAACCCTACAGTAAGTGCATGTAGTTCATTAATATTACACAGTAAATGTATAATTACACTGTAACGAGGTGTGTGAGGGCCGTGTGTTTGCGTGGGAGGATTTTTAGCCCTCTTTTTCACAGCTGATTCAATTGATAAAATGTTTAGTCTGTCTCAAAATGTCCTTGATTTTGAATCTGTCTGTCATGCTCAAACAGCCAGGACACCATCGCAAAAGCAACCTCAAAACATCACAAAGCTTATAACCTCAAATATTCTGCTCAATCGTTCAAACTAATAGACTTACAAGGCCGTCAAACTAGCCTTGTTTAAACCTTTTAAATGAGTCTTTATCAAGCAAGTCTGCCTTTGTTTAGTAGACTTGATCAGCTGGACTGAAACATTAAAACCATTAGCACACAGTAGCAGACTAGAGGAAACGTCTAGGACTACATGTGGCAGTATCGCGTCGAGTGCCATCACTGACTGAACGTGCAGGAGTGTAAACAAAGCGGGCCGATTAACAGATTAGTGCTGAAGGAAGCACAACTACCGGATGAGTCTGTGATGCTATGAAGGTAAATGATTTGTCCTTAGCGTGGCTTTGTTTGCTAATAGTTTCAACGGTGTCAGCTTCTGCACCACAGACCTGTTTGCACAGGATCGACCCTTTTAAAGGGACTGAGAGCTCTTTGATTTTCAGAATACTAAGAGCTTTCCTTTGCGTTGAAACTCCCTGAAATAAACTGAATTTGATCCTATCAAACGGCAGCAGTGCTTGAACCAACAACTGTTTGTTTTTGTACCCAGAGAGCTTGCAAAAAAAGGGCAAATCCATAATGAAGTGGATGTTTGAGCCCCCCCAAAAAATTTGGCAATTTCATCCATCATTTTTACTGAGATCATGCAACACTAAAAAACACTGGGTTAAAAACAACCCAATTTGGGTTGTTTATTTAACCCAGCATAATGGGTTGATTTTACCAAGCATAGTTGATTCATTTTTACTATAGGTTTTTTTTTTTTTTTTACTTCATTAATGTCTACGGATTAACTTAAATCCTATAAACGTTTTTTAAATACGTGATACAACCACTGGCTTGCATGATAATTCCTTTATTTTCAATCATATTTTACAGTATAGTATATTTTATATAATTTTTAATACATTATTGCCAACATTTAAGCTCGTTTAACAAATATTAGAAGTAAAAATGAAACATTTATAAGTTATTGAAGTGTAATTGACCAGTCTCTGTTGTCCCATTTCCACCGTAACGGCGCTGGATCTCGTGCCGGAGCTTGTGTCGTGTTCAGCTGGGTAACTTCAAACTTCAGACCTGTGTTTCACTCATAGCCGAAATATGCGGCGACTGGCTCCATAACCTGTGCATAAACAATCAGTGTACAGTTCTGACAACATATTTAAACATTATAACTATTTATATTCTGTATATTTTTGAATAAAATCATAACATTTTATGCAAGGCATTAGGCGTTTCCATCACGTGAAAAGATCGACGCGACAGTCGTTTAGGTGACTCACATCGCAACCTGCATGTTGCTTTGTATAAAATTAAACGATATTCAGCACAACAACAAATTTATATGAAATAAAATGTCCATTTGAAGGAGCTGCACTGCTCTCTCCTGAAGAGGTTGCATAAAGCCTGCGATAACTCAATCCCTGGGTTGTTACTTACGTCTGACCCATGATCTGGGTAACACAAGAAAATATACCCAAACACTGGGTTGTTACATCTGACCCAGGAGCTGAGCAACACAAAAACTACCCAAATACTTAAAAATACCCCCCCCCCAAAAAAAAATGATTTGGGTAGAAAGAATAACCCAAGATTTTTTTAGAGTGAAGAAAAATAACACAGATGTGCTTGAATCGGAAACTCCTCAGAGAAAACTAGTCTTTTCTTAATACAACTAGAGTTGATAATCAAGTTGACCTTTTAATATGACCTCTTTGGCAATCTGTTTCACCACAGTGTTTTGCACATCAACGGTCTACACAAAAAGTAAAAAAAAAAAAAACCCAACAGCTCTGCTGATTTTAGATGAGACAGACCCAATTCAGCGCACTAACCAGCGGATTAGAGAGTCACATACTATGAAAGACCTTCACACATCCCAGGACCCGGCAGTTAAGCGTTCCTGAATGGGATGAAGAGAATCACACACAAAGCTTCAGCGTCACTTTTGGATCGGAGCAGGCGTTGTTTGGCGTAACTGACCACAAATCTGTAAACTGTATAATGAACCATATAAAATCTCTACAATGCCCATTCAAGTCTTTCATGTAGCTGTAAATGATTGGATATCATAGGTTTTGCTTTGACACAACATTAACTCTGGGGCTCTTCAGTTTTTTTTGTTGAAAAAAACGAAAAATTTTACGTTTTTTATTTTTTTTATCGAATTATTTACTTCATCGGAATGGTACGAAACATGGTAAAGATTTTGCCACCATGTGAACACACACACACACTTTTTTTTTTTTACGTTTTTATACTTTTTTCACTTCAGCAATAATCTGCTAAGTGTCTTCTTTGAAAAGAGATCAAACAAGATTTAAGATTCATTCAAGATTTATCAGAGTTTAAGTTGGAAATTTAATGTTCAGGTCTATGCTCAAAAAGTAAATAAATGGATTATAAATACAGCATAAATATAATTTAGCACCATAAAGTCCCCTAAAAAATACAAAATATTAAATAAAATACATTATCAAACTATAATAAAGTACATTTCATTGAAATAAAAACAAGATTTCGGTCATTTTTGACTGATACGTGAAGAGCACCAGAGGGTTAAAACTATTCTTGCGCAGTAACACTGTTTTAAAGTGACACAAACCAATCAATACATCAAAACATCACATAATTCATCAGATGCATTGTTAATGCGTACTGATGTTTTCCAACCGTAAATGTGATGTCACTTTCTGGAAGATGATGTCATTAAGGGACATTACAAAAGACTAAAGTGAAAAACAGATTATTTAAAACAAAACCGAGATAAACATTTCAAACAGACCCTTAGCATACTTTATTACGGAAATATTATACTTTAAAAGAATATACTTAAGTGCGAACTGGATGTAATGTTTTCAGACACATATAACTGCATGCTAATTGCCATTAAATGAAAATGGGTTATAGTTTCACATTTATAAGTCAATTAGTTGAACTTAATAGTGCTTATTTGACCCACTTAAGTACATCAGTACATGTGTTTTCATAAGCACTTGTCTTTGAAATATGGTAATATACTTTAATGCATTTTCTGTTGAAACTTGTAAGTCATGTAACTGTATGACAATTTAGTACATTTAAAATATACTAACTTTAAATGTAATTTCAAATAACACACTACCATTCAAATTATACATGTGCTTTAGTATGTTAGCCAAGACATCAAAATAAGTGCACTTATTTACTAAAACACAACAAAAGATTGTTAAAACATAATGATTTAAAATGTACTGTAATGTGAAACATTTAATTTAACATTATTTAAAAGTGTGTTAAGTGTCTCTCTTTAAGTGCACTCCTTTTATTTCATTAACAGCCTAACATATAAACCGCAATTTGTTTAAAAATATAGAAGTACACGACGAGTGCACACTAAATGCTTCTTTTTCACAAGAGGAGACCAGAAAAAATGAAGAAGCAACTTGAATACTTATTCATAAATATTATTAATCTAAAGCAGTTTTTCATGTTCAAAGCACCTAGGCAACATGTTGGCAACAAAAATAGCAAAATGGTCATAAATGAAAACACACAAGAACAGAATGTGACGCTTCAGAAACTCTCAGAGTATATATATATATATATATACGTACAGAAAGTGTCATGCTGAGCCATGCATTTCTCTGCATGGGTGGCCTCGTTTGGTCAAGAGAGACACCACTGTCAGCTTAAGGCGTTTGTTTCCATGGCGAAGGGTAGGACTTGGGAAGCTATCTGGCTTACTGGAAGCGTGGTTTATTGTTGACTTTCAGGAAGGGGGTGGAGGAGCCGTGGTGCTGGTGGTGGTGGCAGTGTTTTGGTTTGTGAGGTGTCCGTCTCAGGTGCCTGAGCTGTGTGTGCCATTCAGGTCAAACAAAAGACAGCTGGATGTGTGATACGGACAAACACACGTCACCCTTCACACCTTTCACCTGATACCCCTGACAGCACAGCACGCTTCATCAAGAGTCAGGCACTATGAACAGGCCAAGTGATGAAATAGTTTGTCTAAAAAATTGTTCACCCTCATTGTTGTGGGCCATATGAAGATAACTTTACAGCTCGTTTCCACAAAAAGTTTATCTGTTAAAGGATTAGTCCACTTCAGAATGAAAATTTCCTGATAATTTGCGTCATCCAAGATGTTCATGTCTTTCTTTCTTCAGTGGAAAAGAAATTAAGGTTTTTGAGGAAAACATTCCAGGATTTTTCTTCAACGGGTTGAAGGTCCAAATTGCAGTTTCAATGCAGCTTCAAAGGCTCTACAACACGATCCCAGCCGGGGAATATGGGTCTTAGTGAAACAATCAGTCATTTTCAAAACAAAATTAAAAAATTTGTGGTTAAAAAGTATATAAATGTTAATTTTTTTTAAATAAATGTTTATTTTTTTAATGTTTAAGTATATAAATGTTTATTTTTATTTTTTATTTAGTTTCGCTATATAAGACCCTTATTCCTCATCGTGTCGAAACTTTGAAGCTGCATTGAAACTGTAAATTGGACCTTTAACCCGTTGAAGAAAAATCCTGGAATGTTTTCCTCAAAAACCTTCATTTCTTTTCCACTGAAGAAAGAAAGACATGAACATCTTGGATGACGTAGATTGTCAGGAAATGTTTAATTCTGAAGTGACTAATCCTTTAACATTCGCATAACCAAAAAATTATTTTTTAGAACATTTAAAAAACTGAATGTTTTGAACTTTCAGAGAACATTCAGAAACAATGTTTTTATAACTTAATGGGAACGTTAGCAAAACGCACTTTGAACATTTTTTTGTTAGCTGGATTTTTGACTCACTTAAGTAGGACTTCAGTAGCCTACTTCTTTATATGTCATTTCATAATTACTTCTATTGCCGAATGTATTGACAAGCATTTATGATAAACTAAAACCCAATAGGATTTTTTCCTTTGACTTTGCAAAGCTTTTCTGATTCTGACATGTTTTGTTCATCATGGTAATCTTCACAAATGAACACAACTTATGAATTTTGAAGCCTAAAGGTAGGCTATAAATAAACTACATGGTCACATGACTTCAATGTCAGACAACTATTTCCCTTAATAGTCAATTAAAAAAAAATTCCCTGAGAGTTGAATTAGAATAGTTTGACTATAATAACAACGAGGCTGTAGATGAGTTTACCTTTTCAACCTGATGACATTTAATGTCTGTAGCCATTTAGACACTTGTTATCAACTGCCATTTTCAAGACAAGTAAAGGCTTAAAAAAATCACAAGAGGGCATTACTGATGTATTTTTATGTAATAAAATAAAACATGAACATATCTTGGGCTTGTGTTCACCACAAACCTTAATACAGGCATTTAAACAAAAACAAAAAACACAAAGAACCGTAAGTGCTAAAACGCAACTCGTTTCCAGGTTTTGGACTAAATAATAGCACAGCAGCATCCCTGCAGCACTCTAATATGTAATTTAATATGTTAATACTGTACTTTAACCGTCTGTTTCTGTTTGTAACTTTCATCTGATTCCTTAACAAAACAAAACAAAACACCACGAACTAAGATGTAGTAGTCTATAGTAGCTATGTGCTGTGCTGCCATCTATTGGTAAAGGCGCATAATCGCATGTATGATCTACATTGTATCCTTTGCGCACTAGGACCCCGAAACAACACAGGCTGCAGTAAATATGGCAGACAGAGACACATCCACAGATGCTCACAAACTCAATGTTTATCAGGAGCTGCTCAGGTGACTGTCATCGTTTATTCATTGTAAAAACCGTTGTTTAATATTTGTGCCAATGTAGTTCATTTATTTGTTCGTGATCTGCAGTAACACAAGTGATGCTTACCCTCGTGTCAATGTGCTGAAAGCGAGGCACAGAACATGCGCTAGACAGCAGCAAACACCAGTTAAGGGCGCTTTCAAAACAAACACTTCGCGGCGAAGTTTCGAAACCATTGCGAATCATTTATTGCGAATCAGTGATTCGTAGCACTTAAGTCACGTGATTTCAGTAAACGAGGCTTCCTTTCATCATAACTGTTTCGAAATGTTTCAAAGTTTCAATGGTTCAATTGGCTCTCCAGAAAACAAACAAAACAAGCCCTACAATTTAATAAAATGACACATAGGCCTATTATATAGCTTTTATAATTAATGGTATTTCATGAGCATTCATTGTATTTAACAGAATTCCATAAAACATAATGCAATTAGTTCTTAAATGTGTTTTTATGCATGTTTGGCCTGAGTTGTCCTTGCATTTACACTGTTCTGGCTAGCAGGCAGGTGAAATTAGTTTTTTTTTTTTTTTACATTTTTTTAGAAATGTTTGTTGCTAATTTTGGGAGAAACGAAACTGTTCGAAACGTTGAGACCCGCGTGTGGCGTTTCGAGCGCTTCGAAACAGCGAATCATAATGAATCATCACCATTGATTCAATTGATTCAAAGTTTCGAACAGTTTCGTTTCTCCCAAAACTAGCAAACAAACATGCAAAAGTTAGATCATGTGACACCTGTGTATGACAGAAGATGTTCTCAGTTTAGAGAAATTTCTTTGTTTACAGAATTTTATTATCACTTTTTAAATATCTGAGGACCAACTCACATTTGTTTTCGTCCGATCACTGATATGCTATTTGTGTCGCCCATTTTCATGGGTGTTTCAGCTATAAGCACTAACCTCCCTTAAAACACACATTATACACCTTATTATTTCAATAATTTCCAATAGTGAATATATATGCATTACAGTAGAATTATGTCTTTCTTCTGAACCACAATGAATAAATCAAATGTCATTTCCCCCAACGCCATTGCATGCAATAATATTTTGTGGTGGAAATTACATTGCTAACATTTAGGAATGAAGAGAATAAAAGTTATCACTCTGTAGTCTTGTTAAGGCTAATTTCATTGCTATAATAGGTGCATATCTTAAATGCACACAAATAATATTTACACTTTCAATTACTGCTTGATTGAAAATGATGCGCAATACAAATATTCTGATCTGAAATATTAACCTTTTGTCTCATATTTCATTTTAAGCTTGTTCTGGTGGAAATGACAGACATGGACAGTCATAATTTTTATGCTGTCAGTATTGAAGTCTTTTTATTGTTTCAGTTTCAGTCTTTACTGTTTTTTTATAAAGTAAACAAAAGATTAACATTTATATTGTTAGTGATATTCAAAGATGAACACTTACTGTACCTGAAAAAACTAGCTTTACTTGACTATCCCTAAAACATTTGGTGAAAAAATCATGTTCAGATATGAGTATCAAATATGAACAAATATGATTTTTTAGCTCAGTTTGGGCCTTTGAATAAAAATGAGGTGTTTTGTTCTTCCTCTTGTGTGAACTTCAAATTCTCCCTATATCATACTATATGAGCCATAAAAGGCTGATGTGTCATATATGATATAAAACATAAAACACTTTTGCATTTATTTCTTTTAATATTTTGTCTAAAGGTTCAATAAATCGTTCCATTTCAAATAATGTTTTTTCAGACTATTATATCATATGTCAGGTTTACTGGGTTCCGATTGTTAAGTCTGGATTTATGTTCTGTCACACATGCATTAGTTATATTTGCATATTTACATTTTTTGCATTTCTTTATATTTGTGTTGGCTTTGAATGCAGTCCATCAGAGCTGTTTGAGGCGAGGTCCCGGAGCCATAAGATACCAGTGAAGGGTCAGAAAGACTTCCTGCCGGATGGGTCCGAGAAGCAGACGGTGCGTCTACAGCAAAGTCTGGACGAGCACTGGACGCTCCTGGCTGAGGAGAGGGTGGAGAGACTGTGAGTTATGTCTTAAAAACACACGCTCACTTACTACACAGCAAAGCTAAGCTAAAGCTGATGCGTTTGTGTTTCCGCACAGAGGGAATCTAGTCAAAGCTGTCTGGACCCCTGAGGAAAGACTAGTGGAATTGCAGTCACCAGCAGTGAGTCCATGTCAAACATTAAATGAAACATCATCTCCATCTGTTCATTGCCAACTGTCAGGCCCTGTTTACACCTGGTATTAAGATACGTTTTGGTCGATCTGATCACAAGTGGATGACGCTAAATACATGTGTAAACGGGGTCTGAAACGTTTTGAGCTTGTCCACTTTTGACCACTTCCAGAGGTAGTCGAAAACGCATTCGACCGGATTGCTTTCGTAGTGTAAATGCTTATGTGGTCGAATGTGTTCAAACAGCCACAAAACACGTCTTCTCTCTGCCTACTGATTTAGGCCACATTTACACATAGCCGGGTGTTTAGAGAAATGAATATTTCCCCCCATCCGTTTTCAATAATAACATCGTGCCCACAACATCGTTTTCAAAAAAGTTGTCATTTACATCAACCCGCATAAATACGCCGTCGAGCGCCATCATAACTATGCCAAACCTATGGGTGGCAGTGTAGGGAGAAAGATAAAGCAATGCAAGCCAATCAGAATCGACAACAACTAATAACACGAGCGACTTCCTATTTATTTGAGAACCTAAAACCCCGTTTCTCCCAGTTGACACGGCAACACATAACTGGCGTTATCAGAAATCTCCACTTTGGCCAGAGTTTTTAGAAATAATAGTTTTCTGTGATAAAAACTGGGTTTTCGTGTAAATGAGAGGCCAAACTGGAGGGAAATATCTGCGTCTTCCCTTCGTTTAAACGGGGCATAAATGAGTAAATAATATGGAAGATGTTTCATGTGTTCTAGCTCAAGCACACCTGGTGCAACTAATGAAGCCCTTGATTAGTTGCATCCGGTGTGCTTGAGACTACACCTGTTTTGCAGATTTGTGCTTTTGTGAGGGATTCTGTTCAGGGGGTTGAATAATTTTTAGACTGCAGAAGTCATTAAAAAGTAGCATTTTCAGTTGAATTCGGGGAAACCACTTGAAACATTTGTTGTGTTGAGCTATTTTAATTACTTTTGTTTGATTTGTTCATTGCAAACAGATGAAAGTTTGTAAATTTTGCCAATAAACTTGATTTTCAATGGGGTGTTTTGATTACAACTGTAAATTGCGTGAGCTTTTTTCATCTATTAGATTGAAAGATCTTGAAATAACCCATACATTTACCCGCTCATAGACCCTCCCCTCGAAGAAATCAGGACAGAAGTGTTTGAAAGTGGACAAAAGAGACAGATTAAAACACCAGGTGTAAACGGGTATACTTGTGATCCGATCTATCAAAACACATCTTAATACCAGGTGTAAACTGGGCATTAGAAATTATCATGTATTTTTGCAGGGGAAATTTTGGCAGACGATGGGTTTTTCAGAGAGAGGCAAGCAGTACCTGCGTCCTGAAGAGGCTCTCTACCTCATGGAATGTGTGAGTGGACATTTCTATTCTCATATTTATATCACGCTATAATCTTTTATAATGGGAACTGTATATTTATGCAGTGAGGCAGTCTTCAGTGTCACATGATCCTTCAGAAATCATTCTAATATGATGATTTGCTGCTCTTGAAACATTCCTGATTATCATCTATGTTGAAAACGGCTTAATATTTTTGTGTAAACTGTATCTTTGCAATGTTTTCTTCCTAATTCAGGGCAATGTGCAGGTGTTTTACCGGGACCTTCCGTTGTCCATTCAGGAGGGATATGAGCGCTTTCTCTCTAGTGAGACTGTGACTCTTCATCAGTATCAGGTTTGTCTCCAGTGTCACCTGATAAGAAAACACTCTAGGTGCACTCAGTATTTTTTGCTGTTAAAAATATTTTGCACTTTTGACAAATGTTTAAAATTATATACGTAGTCACCGTCAGAAGAAAATTCCAAACCACTGGAACAAAGAAGAGCGAAACATACAGGAATAATATACTGGTTCATAAGTGTAATTTGTCTTCCTTCATTTAGGTTTTTGGACATTTAAAAAGGCTTGGGTATGTTGTGAACAGATTTGACCCCAGGTAAAACTCATGTACTTATCCTCAGTTCAATCAATTGCGCTGGCGTGTACCGAAATGATATTTCACTACAGTATCCAATAAAATTTGTCTTTCACACAGTTTAGTCCCATCCACATATGAGAGACAGCTGAATCTCCCGGCATCATCATGTGACAAGCAGAGAAAACAGCTGAAGAGGAAACGCTCTCAAAGTCCTGTATCCAGGTACACGCCATGTCTTCTTCAGCTCCTGGATGCTCATGTTGATGAACAATTACATAGTTAAAATTTTGGATTAGGATTTTTATTTTTAGGTGTGTATAGTAGAAGCGGTAATACTTTACATACTCTATAGGTACTCAAGATTAAAATGAGATTGGCAGAAAAACTGTGTTATGTGCTCTTTAAAGCGAAATCGAACGAATTGGTGTGACGTCATTTAGAACAAAATCAGGCCAAAACAAAGTTCGTTTAGTGTTCATTTCGGGAGTTTGAAAACAACTTGCCAACAGTTTTGAAATACCAATGGTCCGTGGCGATGATGTAATAGGTGGGTGTGGCTCTGAGACTTAAATTATAATTTTATTGTGACAATCAAAAAAAAATCAAAATCAAACCACGGCAACAATTTAAAAGCAGCCCGACTTGGCAACGCTGGCCGCAATCAACACTTTTCGTGCTTTAATCGTGACGGTCGTTATAGATTCTGTTTAATTGTGCAGGAGCATCTTTTGAATTTGAGGGGCATTTTTGTTTATTTTGGTGGCATTTTTGGCCCAAGCCCCTGTTAATTTCCCACCTACTCTACTTAACTTGAGTGCTCTTCGCATGTCGGTCAAAAATTACAGATTTTCTTTTTAATATCAATTAAATTTATGTACTATATTTTAGTTTGATAATGTTTTTTTATTTAATATTTTGTATTTTTAGGGGATTTTATAGTACCAAATTATATTTACGATGTATTTATAATCCATTTATTCACTTTTTGAGCATAGAGCTGAACATTTAATTTCCAACTCAAACTCTTTTGAAAAATGCACAAAAATACTATTTTAAATTTGGACATGAAATCTATAATTTCAAAAACACTTTTTACTCTCAAAACGGCAAGAAAATCAAAGCCATAAATCTAAACAAGTTGTGTTTCAAATTTGAGGTTGATAACTCAATAAATGAGCTTTCAGTCAGAATTTGTTTTGGCCGCAGTACCAAACGTCTCCACTAGATGAAATTGGTCTCCCATTAATTTCCAATGGCGTCATTTTGACCGCGAGGAGCACAAGTGTGACTATTTTTTTCAGGACCATTAAACCTTTTTGTATCATGTCCATGATTCTTTTGTGTATTCACATAGCAAGTGCCAAACCCTTTACCCTTTAAGTTTCATACCATTCCGATGAAGTAAAAAATTAAAAATAAAAAATATGACAGAGGAGCATTTAGTTCTAACTCAATATTCTCATCTCTGTCTTGATCGGCCTCAGTGACAAACAGAACACGTCACCAGTGGAGAAGACGACAGCCGAAGACCAAAGTAGCGATCAAGTTAAGAGCAGCGAATCGCCCCTGCAGTCCGCTGATGCCTCTGACAGGACATGGTGGATGGAGAGGGATGTCCAGCCTCCACCTCCTCAAGCCCAAAGCGCAGCTCCTCGCTGGGACTTCAGCAGCATCTCTTTCCCAGACCTGGGCTCTCGTAGGAGCCGCTCCGTGTGCCTGGCGTCCCCAGACCGTAGCCTGTTACCCGGCGCTCTGGAGGTGGGCGACTGTGACGTGGCTCCGTGGCTCAGCAGACTCAACGTGAAGCAGGAGAAGCTGTCGCGCCGGGACAGGGAGCGACAGAGAGAGCGCGATCGCTACCGCAGGGATGTTAACAGCGACCGAGAGGTGCGGCACTGCAGGAACTGGGTGGAGTATTTCCAGCTGCTGGAGGACAGGAGGAGACGGGGACAGAAAGACAGACCGGCGCATCTGTGGGAGAGGGAGGTGACGCCGCTCAGTCAGCCCGGCCAGTGCGCCTCGCACCGTAAGAAAACAGTCGTTCAGTAGACATCCAGTGACTAGATTCCTAAACGACAGTGTCAGAACGAACCTTGTCCTCCATTGTTTGGTCAAACAGATATCCTGTCTCAAACTCACAAGACCTGATGGGGCCACTCAAACTAACAGATTGCAGTTCTGTTTGGTAGGGCTGTGAAACGATTAATCACATCCAAAATAAAAGTTACATAATATATGTGTGTGTACTGAGTATAATTATTTTGTATATACAAATACACACAAATGCATGTATATATTTAAGAAAAATGTGTTATTTATATATAAAATATATTATATATATGTATGTATGTGTGTATGTGTGTATATATATATATATATATATATATATATATATATATATATATGTGTGTGTGTATGTGTATGTGTGTGTATTTATATATACAAAACAATTATGCACAGTACACACACATATATTACGTAAACAAACTTTTATTTTGGATGCGATTAATCGTTTCACAGCCCTACTTGGTTTAGAAAATACATGTCACTTTAATGTTTGGGTTTTTTTTTTCTGTGACTAAATCCATCAGCAGTCTGTGCATAATATCTGGGGAAGCTAACATAAGAATAAAGAAGCATTTGGTTATTGTTTCTAATAAGGTTTATTACATGACTGTATCAAAATATATTAAAAAAAGATTCAGTTTGATAATATTAGTTAGTGAATATCATGATTTCACAATAAACAATTTTTATAGTATTTATTAATCTAGTTTAATCATAGATATATTATTTTTCTAAATGAAAAAAAAGAAAGAAATGTAAATACATTTAGCATTAAATTAATAAAATAAATTGGTATTAAGTTATTTTCGTATCGTTTATACACTATCATAGTATTTAATAACAGTTTGAATTAGCTTTTATTTCATTTTGATTTTAATTCGTTTAATTTCAGTATTTTAATTATATGCTTTGTTTTTACATGTTTTATGTTTTTTTAGCCATTTCTATATATCCTTAATTTATTTTTATTTCTGTTTCAGTTTTAGTAATTTTTGTACTTCTTTATTTCAGTTAACTGCAAAGGAATTTTTTCTTATCTTCGATTACGTTTTCTTTTTAAAATTTTTATTTTATTTTTAATAGCTGTAGTTTTAGACAACAACCAAACAAGTAATAAATTGTTAAATGAAGAAATATAATATAATAACAGTGATATTATAATGTTAGTTCATGCTTGTTCATAATACATTGAGTAATAGTACTTTATAGTTTAAATGTAAAAAATGTATTTTGTATATAAATTAACCAAGATTGATATTAATTGTTCATTGTAAGTTCATGATACCTAATGCATTAAGCAATTTTATTGTTAATGTTATTTAAAAGGTTATTTTCAATGTAATGTTTTTATACTATGTACACATTATAATTTAATTATATGTAAAAAATGAGATATTTGTGAAATACATTTTTAGTAGTTAAAATAGGTTCGTAATGATGTTTTTAATTATTCTACAGTGAGGTTTCAGTGTCAAACAGATAAAAACTAGATGATTAGGTTTGTCTGATATATGATCTTGGTTTTTGTTCTTAGAAAATGTAATGTTTGTGAAAGATGCTGTTATTGACTCACTCTCACGTGACATTCATCTTTTTTGTATTATTATGGTGCAGGTGAACTGCTGGACCAGATCAGCATTGTCAAGTCTTCGAGCTGGTCTGAGGGGGTTTCCAGGTGTATAAGCCCACCTTTACTGTCCTGTACTTTCCTGTAGCCATATCATATTGAGGGATGAAATGAAACGCTGTCAGAGTAAACCTGGTAGCTTTCTCCCCAAATTGACAGAGAAGTCAAATAAGCCTTTGAGATGATTGAACTGCTGTTTTAAACAATCTATTTTTTTGTCAGATTGTCCCCGTCAGACCAGTGGAAGATTAGTTTTGATGTTTACCAACCGGACACGGTGTCGGAGTTTAAAAAGAGCCATCCCGGAAAGCCTTACAGCCGCATGTGTGTCTGCAGGTAAACACTGACACAATACACTGAAATTAGTCCAGTCATTCATTACATGCTTTAATGATCGTCTTTTTCCTGCTGTGTTGGTTTTGTTATTTTGCCTTAGTTATACATGGTCTGGATCACAGACTGCTGATTCATGCTGGAAAATTGGTTTTATGATTTTGCAGTACTTAGCAATGACATGGAATAAGCATAAAGTCATAAAAATGTTTGAATATTTTATGATATGACCCGTCTGTGATGTTTTTACCCTTTTAACATTTTTAGGATTAGACATAACAAATTTAGTTATAACTGGAAATAATGAAAATATTTTTTTTTACAGCTCAAATAAATACAAAAGTTTTAAAGTCCCTGTGGCAAAAATCAAGCTTTTAATGTCATTTATATGTTTACAGGGTGTTTTTAATATGCTTTAAGACAAACCATGTGTAAATTCATAAGACGACACCATTGCTGAGTATTTTCTCCTTAAAACTGCAGTGAACCAAAGACCGTCTCAAAAACACAGTTTGAAATCGCTGGTGTTTCTGACGTCACAAACTACCTTGTAACCAATCAGGTCAACGTGTGATCGTCAACCAGTGGATCTCTGAGCTGGTGTGAGTGAGTGGAGGCGGGGCTCATTTGCATATTCATAGAACCGCGTATACTAAATGAGGAAAGGGTGTAGTTACATTCTAGCTATTTTAAAACATGGAAAAAATGCTTAAATGTCATTTTGGTGATCAAAGATGAATTTTAAGGGATACAATTATAGACTACAGGGGGACTTTAACAGATGAAATTATGTAAATGCTAATTATTAGCTTTGCAATTTAGCTGTTAAATCCTCTAAAATATTATAGTGATGGTCCTGAATAGTACTTTGACAAAACTTTGGGGTCCCTAAGGCCAACTCTATAGCAAAAATTCATAACTTTGCCTTTGTCATAGAAACAAAATTCTTAGTACACGTAATTTGCTGATCACATTCAATATCTTACATTAAGTGGTCATTCTGAAATGTACTGTATACAGTTTTTTCACTACTCCACCTTTAAATTTGGTCCAATTCTTACCAAAATAACAGAATTTTGATGTACTCTTTTCTTCAAAAAGAAGCGATTAGATGCTATATCCTGGCCAAACTTTGATCAATCGAAAACGAAACTTGGTGCACTTTGTCAGCACCCAGCCAGATCTGAGGGTATATGTGTAAGTTGGGAAAAACTAGCACATTGCGAAAATGGCTATTTTTGCTCATAACTTTTGAAATCTTTATCAGAAAGTCAAGATCTTGGTGTCTGCAGATTCAAATCCCTCGATACCAATTTTGCCAAGATCAGACAAATTGCCTGTCCACCATTTTGAAATTTGACATAAATTACAAAATCTTTTAAACGATTTGACATTATCGGCAACAAATTAGGTATGGATCATTGGCAGCATGTCCTTAAGGTACCTGAGGAGTTTGATCACAGCGCCACCTAGTGTTCCAGAGATATAAGGATTTTTGCAAAAACGCGCAACTTTTGAAAACATTGTCCAAATTTTGTTTTCTGAACCTTGACAGCTGGTTGAAAGCATGTCTTCCTTGTGTTGCCCAGTGATAAGCGACAAGCACCAAGTAAAATATCACTTTTTCATGTAAAAAATGCACTACTTTTAAATTAAGCAAACCATGGTGTAAGAGTGGCATGCTGTGTAAAGCAACAGGTTAGCGGTTTAAAAACTGTTTGATCAAATCCAGTATATGGCAAGTGTTAAGCCTTGTGAATTTTGCAAGGTTCATAAAGTTCCCTAAATAAAGTCTATGTCCATCAATGTCAACAATGGCCTTATTAAGTGCTTGGCCCCGTAATTGCTGCTTTCAGCTATATTTATTATTATTATCATGTGACAAGAAATTTGTATAGTCTGAAATGGTCCTGTTCTGAGCATGCCAACTGATTTACGTCTTCGTTCATTGACAGTTTTGACGGTCCCGTGCCTGATCTGCATGCCATGAAGCAGCTGTCCTTCCAAAGTGGAGATGTCCCAGTAACGTTTGCAGTGGTGGATCATGGTGACATCTCTTTTTACTGCTTCAAGGATTTCAAACTTCCAACCGATGTGTATTAAAGGAGCATTTCTAAAACTTTACTGAAAAAAATGTGTATCTCAGGGTATTAAGTGTTAGTTCACCCAAAAATGAAAATTCTGTCATCTTTTGCTCACCCTCATGTCATTCCAAGAACGTTGGTAATCAAACGGTTCCCATTGTAGACTTCCATGGAAACCAAGTCTGTTTGATTAACAACATCTTTCAAAATATCTTCTTTTGTGTTTCACAGAAGAAAGAAAGTCATACAGGGTTTAACGACATGAGGGTGAGTAAATGGTGGCAGAATTTAAATTTTTGGGTGCACTAACCCTTTAATTAAATTTTTATAGAAAACTGTTAAGAATTTGTCTTGTGCAAGTTATGCCAAAACACTACACCAGCATTTATGTCATCAAAAATGTCTATTGTTTGGACCGAAAACATTAAAGCCTACTTTGGTCAGTAATTATGTATTGTCTTCAGGACCATCTCTACTGGTTGGATTTCATTAAAATTGTTTTTATTGAAGAAACATTTCATTGAAAAAGCTTTCAGGGTATCATGCTTAAGTTTTGTTTTTAGCTTTGTTTCTGTACTCCATATTGGAAATAATATATGGATGTCTTGGTTCACATATATTGGTGATGGTGGTTCTTCATCATTCTCTGCTTATTCATTACTGTGCTTCAGTGGAAAATCCGCCACAATACAAATATTATGTTAAAAATGGGAAAGATAGATGAGCATTTCAAATGGTCAAAGTTTGGCATTGGAATTAAATGAATAACTCAATGGAACAATCTGTTTTATCTGATGTTTATCAATCACACAGTGTATATCTGGGTGCTGCCATGTTTGTGAATCCACACACCCACATCTCTGCATCTACATTCTTGGATCAGTTTCCAAGTTAAAATTGCATTTTGAGTTTGATCTGTTTATATAGCTGTTTATATAGTTTATATCCCAAAAAAAATTGGGACCCACTTTATAATAAGTGTCTTAAACTACGTACTATGTACTAAACTACTCATTTGACAATGCACTTATTGTGTAAATACTAGTGCTGTCAAATCGATTAATCGCATCTAACATAAAAGTTTGTAAATATATGTAAATAATTTGTGTGTGTGTGTATATATATATATATATATATATATATATATATATATATATATATATACACACACACACTGTATATTATTTTTTTTTACAAACTTTTATGTTAGATGCAATTTATCATGAATTATTGATTTGATAGCATAGCACTAGTAATTTATTTATCTTTTTATAGTTTTATGTTAATAAAATGCATGTAATTACAGCTGTAATTAATTTCTGTAATCACATCTATAATTACACCATTGACCCTTCCCGTACACCTTAACCCACACTTGAACCTACCCATACCACAAACCCGTCCCCATAACCTTACTCGTATCCACCTCAATAGCAGCACAAGTGTTTCACAATACAACATCAACACTATAAATACATTAAACGCAGCAATTATTATTATGTAAGTCTATAGTAGTTAAAGACACCTGACACAAATTGGGACGATAATCAATTTAATTTCGTTAAATGTTGTTTAATTCAATTACCCACATATAATCATAATAGTTTAAACTGGCATAGTAAAGCGTTAATTAGATTAGCGTTGAAGCCCCAGTGAAACTGCACACCACCTTATCTGACACTTCCACCCTAGTTATTTGCTCCGTTTGTATGCCTTTGAAAAGCTATACTGAGTCAATAAAGCATTACCCACTATATCAACAGCTGAAGTGGTGATATAAGATAGACTTCAATTACAGTTGTGTACATTCAACTTGATGTCACTGCATGGACAGAGTCATACAGGTGAATATGAATCACGGTAGATACTACATCATAATTTTATATTCATGACCATATCATTTCACATTCATCTGTCAGAGTAATGAACTGCTATTTCAGAGGAATCAGGCATTAGATTACAGTCACCCTTACACTCATAATACTCGTAAACGCTGGCACAATAGACTGACCACATGTGTCAGTGATTCTCATGTCACATAATGCATAACAATAAGATTTTAATAAAACACATTTTTTTTGTATTTTGTTGTTTCTTAATAACAACAAAACAAGTGTTTTTTTGTGTTTTTTTACAGCAGTGGTATTTTAGTATCATTGATAGACTATTATAGTTTTTGTCTATTATAGCATACTATTATAGTGGCAACTAGCTGAAATAAAATAAGTTTAAGTTTCTTTATATTTTAGGTATAAGTAATGAAAATGATTTTTTATGGTTTTAGTTAATGATAATTACTCTGTTAATAGTTAAAGGAATATTCAGAGGTTCCATTCAAGTTAAACTTAATCAACATCATTTGCATTACCTCCCACTCCTCTGGCGTGTCATGTGCCGTCGAGCTGCCAGATGACAGCGTGGGTTCCCATCACGACGACCCACTCGGCGCTCTGGATGGGGATCAGATGTCGATAGCTGCATCAGATAGAGGGCTATTGTTCTCTGGAGATGTTTGCTCATGCTGAATCAGATTCAGAGTTGACAGCCATGCTTGCCCCGGGCCACCGCCTTTCTTTGCCGAACGACATTGCCAAAATCTGCTTCAAAAAGTTCTTCCTCTCTCACTACCCTGGACGTTGGGCCGGTAAGGGGATTCTTAGGGATTCCCCAGGTGGAGTGTGCGATTGCGGTGCAGTTATGCTTGCAAAGGGCTGCCACCTGGAGGAATCGTCCGCAACACCTGTCCAGCGCCTGTGAGACGACGGCAGCTCTGGCTGCTATGCTAGGGTTTACAGTGCCGATGGACAGGCCGCCTTCGCCTTGCATGCAATGGCCATCCTGCAAGTCCACCAGACCACTCATAACGCACACAAGGGTAGTTCTGAGCCGGGGTTGATCCGGGTGACGAAAGTCACGACGCAGGTCCTTGGCCAGACAATGTCCCCCTTGGTGGTCCAGGAGCACCATCTCTGGCTAAACCTTGCAGACATGCGAAATGTTGACAGAGTGCGCTTTCTCGACACTCCCATCGAAGGTGGCCTTTTCGGCGACACTGTTGAGGACATTGCGCAGCAGCTCTTGGCAGTCCAAAGCAGACTGAGGTGTCGAGCCCCCCACAAGAAGATGATGGAGGCCATTCACCAGGCCACCACTAAAGCTTCCCAACGGTCAACGAAGCGGCCCTGAGACGGGCGACCAGAGATGAAGGGGACTGCTGTTTCCCAGGAGGTGGTGAATGCACCTCTCCTTCTCCCGGAGGAGGGCTGGGCGTAGTATTTTTTGTTTTAGTTCTGAAAGACTGCTTTTTCAATGATCAAAGAAAGAGCTGTTTCCTCACTCCCAAACCCCCCTCTTTTCGCCACAGGCTAGGAGTTCGCGCTTTGAGGATGCACTGCTGTTGTTAGACTTATTCATCTAAATAGCTAAGCTGATGTTATTTAAATGAATTTTACCTGTGCAGCTACTACTTGATTCCTAAAAGGTGTCATAAGCCGTGAATAACAGGGATAACCACTGTGCCCCAAAAGTAAAAAAAAAAAAAGTAGTAATTTCACAATTTCAAGTGTCAATTCGGCGACCGGGGCTAAGGCTGCTCGATGGACAGCTCTGCAGACAGTGGATTTGATAGTGGAGTGGACAGATTGAAAAGTACAGCAAGCAAAAATACCTCAAAGCAATTAACTTGAAGCAATTAATTTGGTGCTCAATGTTAGGCTCGAGTGTTGCGGTGAGACAAAGGATTGACTGACGCTCAAATCTATATTCCCTCAATAATTGGGTATCACTCATAGTCTCCAATTGATTATTTTGATTATTAAAAATGCGCCTGGACTCCCTCTTCTTCAATGACCAGCTTTAGAAGCTCAAAGCAGCGCATTGTCTGCTTTGGAGGTCAGCAGAAGAGAAAGTCTTAGAAAAAGTATTTTCCCTTACGCAGCTGACTTTTTACCTGGGGCGTCTCCAGTGGACACCCAAGCATCTACAGTCGACACTTAATAATATTTACACTCTAGCACTGCATCTACAGTCGATAACTGGCTTCGAGTCAGACCACACCTCGTCCCTTTTTACAATAGTACTCGGGAATAAGATCTCTAGTGTCCTATAACTTGCTGTGCAGTATAAACTAAACAGACTCCCGACAATGCCTTCAAATATGCTTTAATCACAGCTGGAGGACCTCAGACAAAATTCTGAGACCTCAGACAAATTCTGAGAAAATCCCACCAGCAAGAAGAATACAACAGTTTTTATAGAATAGGAGCATGGCAAAAGTGACATGATACATTACATAATTTTCCTACAATTTGATTGGTTCTTCATATGCATAATTCAGCAAACCCTTCTGTTACAAGATAGAATCAAACCCTGATTTCTTGATTTACTTCACTTTGTTACTCATGAGTTTATATATTGAAACATCTGTATAGTTTCATTTCCCCATTTTTCATTTTGTTATACTCGGAGATGATTCACACACACACTGACTAACTTTGACCAAAGTGTTTGGAAACATTTAGGTTTCAAAAGCATATAAATGTTATTCCTGCAAGGAAAAGAAATGTTAGTTATTAAAATGATGATTAGTTTAAAATAGTACATTAATATTACAACCCCAATTCCAGAAAAGTTGGGACATTTTGTAAAACACAATAAAATCAAGAATCTGTGATCATCGACATGGAGGCATAAATTTGGACTGTACAGAGTCATAAACTGCCATCAAGATGACATCTTTCCTGGGAAGCAAGACAATGCCAGGCCTCATTCTGCACATGCTAAAACTGAGTGGTTTCTAGACACTCTGCACCATAGTAGAGATGTGCCTGATGCCTGCCTCCAGTCCATATCTGTCTCTTATTCAAAATGTATGACCCATCATGAACAGAAATGGACAGTGATGAACACAGACTGTTGAGTAGATGTCTTGTATCAGACAAGATTGGGCAAATATTCCACTTGCAATACTTTAACAATTAGTATCTTCAACTCCCAAATGATTAAAAAGTGTAATTAAAAGGAAAGGTGATGAGACACAGTGGTAAACATGCCTCTGTCCCAACTTTTTTGAAGTGTGTAGAAGCCATTAAAATCAAAACTTTGATTTATAATTGTTACAAAATAAAATTAAGTTAGTCAGTGAAAACATTGGAAATATTTTCTTTGTACATTTGTCAGTTAAATAAAGGTTCAAGAGAATTAACACATCACAGATTCTTGATTTTATTGCATTTTACAAAATGTCCCAACTTTTAAAAAAATCCACCACAAGTGCCACTGTAGGCCAGATTTCCAAATCAAAAATATATATTTTTTGGTAATCAGCATTATGCCTTTATGGATTATGTGCTCTCAGGCTTAACTTGTACTGAAACCAGACTATTCCTTTAAAATAAGTGCTGTACGCTGGTGATTACGCATGGATAAGTTGCAGCTTTTTTCACAACCTATACTGATTGGTGAAGGTGTTATAAATGGCCAATGGTATGTCTGGCTTCTAATCCTCAGTATAGTGATAATATTGCTCTTTAAAGGGGTCCTATTTTACCCTTCTAAGTCTTGATTTTGTTTTTGGGGTGTACTAGAATATGTTTCATGCTTGATTGTTGAACGCGGCATTTTCGATGAAGCCCCTCCTTCCGAAATCCAAAATGTGATGTGATTGGTCAGCCTGCCCAGTGTGTTGTGATTAGCAGCGCTTAGCATGTGTTCAGGAATTGTACCGCCCCTTCATAACCGCGAGCTCTACCCTGATGTAAATATTAACGATGGCGTCAATTTCAAACCATTTTGAGCCCGATTCAGACCCTGACAATGTTAACGAACAAGAGGACCGTGCAGAACGGATTTCAAGCACGGCCTTTGCAAGCACGGATTTCATAGGATGTTTCAGAGTGTTTTTTTTTTTTTTTGCTCATCGATACGATGTTATCCACCATTTAATCATATTTGTCGGAAAACTATGGTAATACAAACAGTAATCGATCACAAAATCATGGATAGTTTTCCTAAGGGGTGGTGAACTGTCTTACAAAAGCAAGAGCTTACAAAAGCTAAAGTAAACTGCATCAATACTGTAATGTTAGTTAGCAGCAGTGATGGGAATAACGGCGTTATAAATAACGCCGTTACTAACGGCATTACTTTTTCCAGTAACGAGTAATCTAATTGATTACTCTTCTCATCTTAATAACGCCGTTACCGTTACTGCCAAAAAATGCGGCGCGTTACTATAACTGATGAAGCTGTTTTTTTTTTCATCAGACCAACTTGATCTCTGAGCGAGAGGCAAATACTTTTTTTACTGTTCTTCCTTGGTTAGTGGGCAGAGCACGAGACAAGCGCATAAATGCTGACGATTGGCTATAAGGTAGAGTAAAATGTCATTGTAAGCCAATCAGAGGTAGAGTTGGGCGGGTGTTCGAAAGCACGCATAGTAGTGATGGGCATTCGGCTCTTTTGACTCAGCTCACTGAAAAGAGCCGGCTCTTTTGGCTCACAAACGGCTCTTTAAATGACTTTGACTATAATATTTCAATTTTTATTACATAATTATTTAATTTCTATAGGCTAAATTTGTAAAAATAGAGTCGGCTCTTCAGATATGCGAGCCAGCTCCCAACGTTCACCTAAAAGAGCCGGCTCTTAGAGTCGGCTCATTCGCGAATCGCGAACGACCCATCAAAAGCTCATTCGCGAACGAGTCGATCCATCATCACTAACGCTCATTCGCGAACGACCCATCATCACTAACGGCTAACGCTCATGAATTGCGAACGACCCATCATAACGCATAGTCGGGCAGGACAGGACACACAAGGAACAACACAAGCCAGTCAGTCAACGAGAGACAGGTATGGCGACGAGCTTAACAAGCTTAATTTAATTTTGCCCAGTTGTGGCCTGTTGAGGGGCAATAAATATCAAAATTTCCAAAACATCTATTGTGTTATTTGCATTGATCCACTATATAAACATAATATCTACATACATGGCGTTTGATTGGAGGCTAGTCTCACTTTGTCCCACAGCAACATTTTTTTTTTTTTAGATGCGTGTACAATGTTTCATGTTTCTGATAATAATGTATTGTATTAAGTGTCCATTTCATTATAATATTCAAATTTATCATAAATAATTGAACATGCACATGTATTTTAAGTTCCGTTAAAGAGGGGTAGAGGTGGGGTCACATTTGAGCATTTAAAATTTAATTTTACTTGAAAGTAACGCAATAGTTACTTTCATAAGTAACTAGTTACTTTTAAAATTTGTAACTGAGTTACTAATTTAGTTACTTTTTGGAAGAAGTAACTAGTAACTGTAACTAATTACTTTTTAAAAGTAACTTGCCCAACACTGGTTAGCAGGCTAGCAGAGGCCAAGCTTTGGTCTTTGTTTACATCATAGCTATCATAGCAACTACATAAAACTTATCATTTGAACTGTTAATAGACAACACAACTACAAATAATAAGACATACTTACAAGTTGTGATCCATAAACAACAGATTGTCCCAACAGAATATGAATGGCTACATCTTTCAGGAGAAGATTTTGTGCTTATAGCCTGCATTGTACTCTCTTCTGGAAGCTTTTCTCTGTAAAACGTGCAGCGCACAGACAAACGTTAAGGTTATAATGTTTAGGAAAATGTGCAGCAAGTACACGCTTAAGCCGCTGTCTGTTCTAGGAGTGCTGAAATGTCGATTACTCATCATTAAAGTCATTTTGGCTTCATTATGGCTTAACTTTTGGTATAAAGTTAAAATATTTGTCATACCTGACCAGAAAATGTTCAACACTTTTCCTAACGCTAAGGATAAAAGGATATCTGAATACTAAAAGAAATATAGCTAACGTTAGCATATGGTACTGTAATTTACACAATATCTCAAACTCCATGAATTTTTAACTAATGTTATTCTGTCCCTTCAGTTAGAAAGAACAAATAAATGTCACATGACAATGAAGTTGTAGGTTGTGTTTGAATAATTACGTATCTTATCTAGCTGTGGTAAATTAAACGCAGTTATCTCGTATCCTTGCTCGATGAAGAATGAGACGGGCCAACGGTGAAATTTAAAAGGCTGATTGCCCTTAAAAGGGGAATGACGAGTACATATGTCATCCAGTGGTTGTCCAGACACCCTCTGCACAACCTTAAGCAACGGCCCTGAACGGTGGTTCAATGTCAACGCTCTAACAACCTTCACCACACAACATAGTTATAGCAACCTTTTGCCCATGTTGTTAAAACATTAGAAGTTTGGGAACGTTGTGTTCTGTGTTTGCTGGGTTTGTTGTGTGTTCCAGGGGGCGGAGTTTACGTAAATTCTAGGGTTTGTGATGTCACCAACCCGGGAAGAAGGTCGTTGTAGTCCCTATCAGCGGTTTGTTGTAGTCCTTAAAAAGTGATTTCTGTTAAAGAAAATGTCTCCCTTTACATTGAACTTTGAGCGTCGTTACTTTGCAGATTTTGTTGATGCTCAAACAGCAACATTACACACTAACTAAATTTAAAAAATCAAATCATAATCAAGGACCCCTTTAAAATAAATCCCTTGTAGTATTCCTCAATTGTAAGTCATTTTTGGATAAAAGCATCTGCTAAATGAATAAATGTAAATAACACTGTACGATACAAGGGCTCTGTCCTTTGAATGAAGTATTGAACAAAGGTCTTGACTCACTCACTGCATAAGGTTTGTTTGCATTTGCACCAGTGGGTTTTGTGGCATCTTTTATCCGTCTGTTTGATGTTACACGCACAGGTAAGTCATATAGCATAGAAATCATTTTATTTAAATCTGATTAAGTTCTGTTCAAGCAGACTAAATAATAATAGTCTGGAAAAGAATGATATGGTGTCAATATGTCTCTGTTTAGAACAAAGACTCCTTATAAATCCGCAATCCACAACATGAAGTGTGAGCAGGGGTTTATAATTAATGGATTTGTTACAGAAAATGTGTGCATGTCATGATACATTTATGAATGAATAATCTGAGAACATAATTCATTATGATCATAAAGTCATGCAGCCACCACAATCTGATTATGTAGTCAATTCTTTTTTAAAGCAAATAACACTCAAAGTTTTATCAGCCCATGAGGACATACACTTTATTCTGTGTAACAAACAAAATGTCAAACAGCACATCAGACATGTATGTATAAAGCATGTATATTAATGACATATAGGTATGACATCAGCAGGTTGAATTTTTTTTTTTTTTTTTTTTTGCCACACACTAAGAACACGAGAGGAGGTTGGACATGCTTTTCATTCACACTATATAAATGTGACCAAATGACAGCCATGTGTTCAATACTGCATCTCTATTTGACTATTTGCCATGGATCTACGGTGGCTAATATTTTATCTTGCCTCAGTCGGTAAGTCGGTTTTTAAATGTCTAACTTTTTCTGTTGTTGTGTTGTGCAGTTTTGTCCCTGGGGTTTGAGGATGAGTGTATGTCAAGTAAGTCACATGACAGATGAATTTGCACAAAAATACTGCAGTTTGGTTTGATACACAGCCTTTTGATTTGATATGTATATTTATTTTGCTATCTACACTTATGAAAAAGAAGTGAGCTTTATTGCATTCACTTATGTCAGATCTTAAAAGTATATTTAAAAAAACTACTTGCAGATAATATAATATTAATAAAATAAAAGGCCACTTAAGTGCACGAAAGAGAGACTTTCATATGTTTCTTAACACACTTAAGTAGACTTTTAAAAAGTGCACTTTGTATTAATTTCAAATTAAGCTTTACTTTAAAGTACATTTTAAATCATTATGTTTTAAGTGTTAAGTTCATATATATTTTAAGTGTACTAAATTGCAACTTCATCATTACAAATGTGTAAGTACAAATATATTTAAATACATGACATAAAAGTTTCAATAGAAATGACATTATTTTAGTTTATCATAAATGCATGTCAGTAATCAGCAGTGACTTTAATTATATTTCAAAGACAGTAGAAGTAATTATGCAATTACATATAAAGATGTACTTAAGTCCTACTTCTAGACACTCTTAAAATCTGCTAACTGCTTAAAGTATAATGTATTTTCATTTAATTTCAGTTAGCATTTAAGTTTTCGAAAAACATTACATTCAGTTTGTAAAAATTTACTCATAACCCTATCCCTACCCCTAAACCTAACTCTACCCATAACTTATCCCTAAAACCAGAGGTAAATGATAGGTGAAAAACACTGATGTAAAAGCACCTAACCCTGATTGTAAGCCTAAACTTGACATAAACTGTAAACTGATTGTAATCTGATTGGTTGATTGAATTGTTGTTCCAGAATCAACAAAGATGTTGATGCAGGAACATGTTTTAGTTGGTGAAACCATGTTCACCGAACAGGTCATAAGCATAGTTGCATTTTATATCTCCCTTTTAGAATTATTATTATTGGACAACAAACACATTAGTTGAGAAGTATATTTATGGAAGGATGAATGTTGAACAGAAAAAAAGGAACATATTCCATCTCTGTAAATGAAGGAAATGAAGTGTTGTCTGTGCAGGGTGTGTGTCTGCGGATGAAAACTGCAGTTACAAGGCACTTCTCGAGCATCTCGGCTTGGACAACAGTGACGTTCAGATGACGTCCCTACGGCCCGTGCATAACTGGACAACTCCTACCAGTGTTTATATGAACCTGCTTGTGACCTCCATCACAGAAGTGGTATAAATCCAGCATTATTTACTTGAATGTCAATGACACAGGAGGTCACGCCGTTGTATTATCATCACTCAACTTTTTTTTTTTCTAAAGGATGAAAAAGCCCAGAGCATCTCAACACAAATCACAGTTATAATTGTAAGTGTTTTCAGAACCCTTTTCACACACAGTTTTACCCAACTTCTAAAACCATGACATGTGTTGTTGTTTTATCATGAAAAAATAATGATAATATTTGTTGATACACTGTCAAGCATAATTAACAGGCAAATTGAACATCATTTTTGGCTTCGGCCAGTAACTATTTGACTGATGAACCAAAGCAAGACATTGAAATATCTAATTTATTTTAAGTCACATATTATATATGCAGATACAACAAAATAAAAACATTTTTCTTTTTAAAAGCTACTTATCAAACTTGTTACATTGGACCAAGTCGCTTGACCACTAGTTATAATTACTGTTAACGTTATACCCATAACTTTGCAGGGTTGGTACAGTGAGTTCACAATATGGAATCCTAATGACTTTTGTGGGATCTATTTCTCTTCAATTAAAAAAGATATGGTTTGGATTCCAGACATCAACATAATTGAAAGGTATGAACAAATTTGTGTTATTCAGCATGGTTTGCTAAGTAAGTAAGTGGTTTGCTAAGGAAGGAAGGAATGAATGAATAAGGCATTTATATAGCGCTTTTCATATGTACTACTGTACACCCAAAGCGCTGTACAATCATGTCGGGATCTCTCCTCAACACCACCAGTGTGAGCATCCACTTGGATGATGCGACGGCAGCCACAGAACAATGGCGCCAGTGCGCTCACCAATCACCAACTATAGGTGGAGAGGAGAGAGGGTGACAGAGCCAATTCAGTGAATGGGGATTATTAGGAGGCCATGATTGGCGAGGGCCATTGGAGGGAATGTGGCCAGGACACCGGTGTTACACCTGTACTCTTTACGAGAAGTGCCATGGGATTTTTAATGACCACAGAGAGTCAGGACCTCGGTTTAACGTCTTATCGTATCCAAAGGACGGTGCTATTTGACAGTATAGTGTCCCCGTCACTACACTGGGGCGTTAGGACCCACATAGACCACAGGGTGAGCGCCCCCTGCTGGCCTCACTAACACCTCTTCCAGCAGCAACCTGTTTTTTCCAGGAGGTCTCCCATCCAGGTACTAACTAGCTCAACCCTGCTTAGCTTCAGTGGACAACCAGTCTTGGGCTACAGGGTGATATGCTGCTGGCGAAGGAAGGAAGGAAGGAAGGAAGGAAGGAAGGAAGGAAGGAAGAAAGAAAGAAAGAAAGAAAGAAAGAAAGAAAGAAAGAAAGAAAGAAAGGAAGGATGGAAGGAAGGAAGCGAGGAAGGATGGAAGGAAGAAAGCAAGGAAGGAATCAAGCGAGGAAGAAAGGAAGGAAGGAATCAAGCGAGGAAGGAAGGAATCAAGCAAGGAAGGAAGGAAGGAAGTAATCAAGCGAGGAAGGAATGAAGGAAGGAATCAAGTGAGGAAGGAAGGAAGGAATCAAGCGAGGAAGGAAGGAAGGAATCAAGCGAGGAAGGAATGAAGGAAGGAATCAAGTGAGGAAGGAAGGAAGGAATCAAGCGAGGAAGGAAGGAAGGAATCAAGCGAGGAAGGAAGGAATCGAGCAAGGAAGGAAGGAAGGAAGGAATCAAGCGAGGAAGGAATCAAGCAAGGAAGGAAGGAATCAAGTGAGGAAGGAAGGAAGGAATCAAGCGAGGAAGGAAGGAAGGAAGGAATCAAGCGAGGAAGGAAGGAATCAAGCAAGGAAGGAAGGAATGGAGGAAGGAATCAAGCGAGGAAGTAAGGAAGGAAGGAATCAAGCGAGGAAGGAAGGAAGGAATCAAGCGAGGAAGGAAGGAATCAAGCAAGGAAGGAAGGAAGGAAGGAATCAAGCGAGGAGGGAATCAAGCAAGGAAGGAAGGAATCAAGCGAGGAAGGAAGGAAGGAATGAAGGAATCAAGCAAGGAAGGAAGGAATCAAGCAAGGAAGGAAGGAATGAAGGAAGGAATCAAGCAAGGAAGGAAGGAAGGAAGGAATCAAGCGAGGAAGGAATGAAGGAAGGAATCAAGCGAGGAAGGAATGAAGGAAGGAATCAAGCGAGGAAGGAATGAAGGAAGGAATCAAGTGAGGAAGGAAGGAAGGAATCAAGCAAGGAAGGAAGGAATGAAGTAAGGAATGAAGGAAGGAATCAAGCAAGGAAGGAAGGAAGGAATCAAGCAAGGAAGGAAGGAAGGAAGGAAGGAATGAAGGAAGGAATCAAGCAAGGAAGGGAGGAAGGATTCAAGCGAGGAAGGAAGGAATCAAGCAAGGAAGGAAGGAATGAAGGAAGGAATCAAGCAAGGAAGGAAGGAAGGAAGGAATCAAGCGAGGAAGGAATGAAGGGAGGAATCAAGCGAGGAAGGAATGAAGGAAGGAATCAAGCGAGGAAGGAATGAAGGAAGGAATCAAGTGAGGAAGGAATGAAGGAAGGAATCAATCGAGGAAGGAAGGAAGAAGGAAGGAAAGAAGGAAGGAAGGAAGGAAGGAAGGAAGGGTTTTACAAAAAACTTTCAGAACTGAAAACTTTCCAGCATTTAGTGAAAGCAAGCACTTTTGTGAAACCAGCACCCACTGCTCTGCAGATCCCAATGTTAGGAAAGAAAGATCTCCTAGTCTGTTTTTAACAAGATCCATTATAACAAGTGAAAAAAAGCTCTGAATCTCCATAGTCTTTAAAGAGTTAAAGAGTTGGTTAGTTCATCCAAAGATGAACATTCGGCAATCATTTACTCACCCTCATTTTGTCTTAAACCCACAATACTTTCATTCCCTTAGAGTGAATAAATGTGAATAAAAGCCTAAATTAAAACTTATTATTATTTAAAGTTGTTATATTCCTTCAGAAGACTTGGATTAAACCGCTCGAATAAAATGGATTAATTTTACGATGTCTTTATGAACTTAATGAAGATTGAACATTTTAGTAGAATGGACTTTTAATGGAAGGACAGAAATCTCTCAAATTTTATATAAAAAAAGATTCTTCATTTATCTTTCGAAGATGAATGAAAGCATTTGGAAACACGAGGTTGAGTAATGGATGACAGCATTTTCATTTTTTGGTTGATCTATACCTTTTAAAGTTTGCATTTGATTTTATTGAACTACATTTCTTCTTTTTCTTTCTATTTAGCATCAAGACGGAGTTTGCAACAATAGAGAATCAACATGTGCAGTTGCTTAATAACGGCATTATTCTCACATCTAACACTTTAGCTCTGACCTCGGCCTGCAAGATGGACCTTCACCGGTTTCCCTTTGACGTCCAAAGCTGCAATATTACCCTTCAGTCTCCAATACATTCAAGTACATATGAAACTCAGAAATCAATGATGATCAGGGTTGGGCAAAATTAAACCATGAAAAATTAATTAATGTGAAATTGAGTGGAATTGGCCCCACCCACAGGATGTTGAATTGGCATTTGAATTGAAATGACAGGAAGAGAAATATACTAAATTTCAATTCAGGAGAAATTAAACAATCGAAAACATCATTAATTTTGACAAAATATTGGTGCACAACCCTGATGTTGGCAAACATTTTTAACCCTAGAATGCATGAGCCAAAAAACTAACACAAATGCATAAACAGGGTCAAATTGACTCATATGGAATGAATCTTTTTCTTTGAAAATAGCTGTCATATTAATGAAATAATTGAAGATACACAAATGTTTTTATATATATTAAACATGTTTATTTGTTCACTTTCCTTGTAGGCTATATATGCATTACAAAAGCTGAAATATTTTCTTTATAAAATGCAGTTGTACTTTTTTCTTAACAAACTCATTTAGAATTAACTTTAACATTTACACTTTACTCCCCACGTTTCCCACAGACCATGTGAAAATATTGGATGTTGGGGTTTGTTCGTGCACTTGCGCGTGCCGAGGACTGAAGCGCCTTTCAGACAGGATGCGGAATGCACGGCGCTGCGCTTTGAAACTCATTCATTTCAAGGACTTCCAAAGATGCATAACAGCTACAAGTGTATGCACTATGCAAGCACTATATACAGGATTCACCCTATTATACTTTATCGACACAAATTGATAAGTCAAACAGCAAACAGCCATCCCCAAATAGTCTATAGCTACATAGTCTGTCTTTGAGTTCACTTGAACAAGGGTTAAATTACTCGTCAGGCTACAGAAGAATACCATAATTCATCCGTTCAATTAGGCCTAGGACATTGAGAGTCAGGCAAACATATAACAACCCAGCCACAAAACAAAATTGGGAATAACATGCCTTACCTTAACACAGAATGGATTTCAACGACTTCGCGCGCAGATCAATGGCCTCCACCGTTTATATTTTTTCTACGAATCTTTGATTTAACATCTGTTAACATAGCCTACTAAACATGATTGAAATTTGCACCGCAGCGCCACCACACCTTGATGCTCATGGCAAGATTAGCATGTATAGTTATCATTATTAAAGTGAATTAGGTTTAAATCGCCGTCATGCATGAATTAATGATATTTTTGCTATTTTACACATAGCCTACTACTCCACGATGATCACATTACACAAAACTGAAATTGCATGTAAAAATAAAACATTGTCAATACTTTTTGAGACCCCACCACCCCCACCCCCCCCCACCCCCCAAAAAAAATTTCACGAATCACTTTTTCAGGGGAGCCTGAACCGCAAGGTGAAAAAAAGAAACGAACATAATATCTCGTTATTTAGACTTAATAAGTCGTTATTTCGACATAATATCTCGTTATTTCGACTTAATAAGTCATTATTTCGACATAAATATCTAGTTATTTCGACATAAATATCTCGTTATTTCGACATAATAAGTGGTTATTACGACATAATATCTCGTTATGTCGACATAAATATCTCGTTATTTCAACATAATAAGGGGACATTCTAATATGCAATAAGCTACATTTAGCTATTATAATGAGTTTCTATGTGAGGAAAATGCTTAACATCAAATTAAACGCTTTGCATTCATATTCTGGACTTATCTGATTTTTGTAGCATACTTTATTATGATTTTAGTATCATATTGATTAATAAATGCACGCACAATTAACTTGATAAATGTTGCAGATATGTTTTAGGCTACTATCCACAAACAAATTGCTTTCAATTATGTGTGCAAAATTCAGAATTCAACGAATGCAGCAGAAGCAACAACAATAATAGTTAAATTAATATTAATAATAATAATAATAGCCGCATTAGTGGTAGCCTACCACTACTGCGACTATTATTATTAATAATAATAATAATATTAATTTAACTATTAATTAATTAATTGTTGTTGTTGCACTGCATTCGTTGAATTCTGAATTTTGCACACATAGGCTAATTGACAGCAATTTGTTTGTGGATAGTAGCCTAAAACATATCTGCAACATTTATCAAGTTCACGGATAATTGTGCGTGCATTTATTAATCAATACTGACAACCAAAATAGCACAAAACTATGTGTAATTGTTAAATAAGTGAATTGCCATTAATATGCAACGTTTTAGAAAAGTATAAATTAGTAGAATATCCAGTGTTATGAAAACAGTAGGTCAACATAACTACAATGCGTTCTTTAATTCCCGGTCTTATTCTGCCTTCTAGTGGCATTTCGAAATGAATACAAACATTAACATAACGGACAGTGTTCAGACCAAACACAGTAAATAATCATACTAATAAAGTATATGTACAACAAAATCTGATGAGCTCAGAATATAAACTCAACGCGTTTAATTACACGTTAAGCAAATTGCCGAATACATTCAAATGAGATCGACTCAGACGTCAATAAATGGACACGCAAATTATAATCACTAATACAAAATAAAACAAATGTATTTTATACACAAACATGTCTCTATTTGTACAAATTGCTGCACATTCGTTGAATTCTGAATTTTGCACACATAATTAAAAGCAATTTGTTTGTGGATAGTAGCCTAAAACATATCTGCAACATTTATCAAGTTAATTGTGCGTGCATTTATTAATCAATATGATACTAAAATCATAATAAAGTATACTACAAAAATCAGATAAATCGCAAAATGTTTAATTTGACGTTAAGCATTTTCCTCCCATAGAAACTCATTATAAGAGCTAAATGTAGCTTAATGCATATTAGAATGTCCCCTTATTATGTCGAAATAACGAGATATTTATGTCGAAATAACGAGATATTTATGTCGAAATAACGAGATATTATGTCGAAATAACGAGATATTATGTCGAAATAACGAGATATTTATGTCGAAATAACGAGATATTTATGTCGAAATAACGACTTATTAAGTCGAAGTAACGAGATATTATGTCGAAATAATGACTTATTATGTCGAAATAACGAGATATTATGTCGAAATAATGACTTAAGTCGAAATAATGACTTAAGTCGAAATAATGAGATATTATGTCGTAATAACGACTTATTATGTCGAAATAACGACTTATTAAGTCAAAATAACGAGATAAGTTTTCTGGGGGTTTTTTTCACCTTGCGGTTCAGGGCTTCCGTAGGAGCCCATGTCTTATTAAGGGGGGCCGAGCTCCCCCTATCTCCCCCGTAGTTCGCACCCTGCCGCCACCATGTTAGCATTGTCATGTGAGCTAAAGGGATTTATGGCATTTCCATGCCTTTCACCACTCCTCTCCCATGGTCTATAGATAGTAAAATGTCCATTGTATGTGACCTTCAGAATCATGGCAGAAATAGAAGGTCATCTGATGAATATGGCTCAGTTTGACCCCCTTTATGCATTCATGTGGTAGTGAGACAAAAAACAAAAAAATCCCATCCTATACATATTTGAAATTAAGTCATTGTAATGTATGTTGTTGATTTTGTCTCAGGCAAGGAGCTCCTGATTAACCCTTTCTCTGATGCATCATTCCTGACCCTCAGCTCCAAGAAGGCCTTTCAGACTCAGGGAGAGTGGGAACTCCTCAATATAAATATTTCTAAAGGCCGTGCCAATCCTCTAGGACAAGAACAGGATCAGCTGATATATACGGTACAGAGCAGACCGATAAGAATCATATAATTATAGATTATCATTAATGTGAATGGTGCACTTCAAGTCACTTCAGTAAGAATAAGACTCATGCTGGCACAATACTGTATATGGGGCAAGTTGTCAGAGCGAGACCCAGTCATTAAACAGCCTACAGGGGTTTCAGCTCAATCTCAACAGTAAAACAATTATGAAACTGACGATTAGGCTTGGACACAATGACACTTTTACACAGGCTTGTATAGCGCTGCTGCTCAATAAACCTGTGTCGTCTTCTCACCTGATAACTACTTTTGATTCTGGTATATTCCCTGACAACATTGTCATTAACTGTTAAATAACATGCAGTTAAGTGTCCAAAATCATACATTCAGAAAGTCTTTCTGGTGTGTCTGAAAGACTTTCAAAGTATATTATTTTCATAATCTTTTTAAAAGTATGCTAAAGTATACTTTTTTACCTTTCAGATAACAATTTCCTTCATTATATAGTTCATGTATCTCAGTGTAACTTCATAGCATTAATTTAAAAGCTATTACAAAATACGAAAATCACTGAAACAAGTTTTTCAGTAATAGAACTTTTGACTTCGATAAGATACAGACCTTGTAACAACTAGCTCCGGTCTCCAATGTTAATGTAAAGCTGCTCTGATAAAGCATTTAAAGAAGTTTCTGTTCTTGCAGATCACCATAAAGAGGAGACCTTTACTGTATGTCATTATTTTTCTGATGCCAGTATTTTACTTCCTTGTGCTGGATGTGGCCTCCTTCTTCATCGATTCAAGTGGAGGAGAGAAGCTTAGTTTTAAAGTAACTTTGCTTCTGTCGATTTCTGTGTTACTGCTGCTTCTTAAAGACATGCTGCCCTCTACTGCCAGTAATATCCCACTGATTGGTGAGTTCATTTACAGTACATGACTGTATGTGTGGCAAATCAGCATATTCAAATTATTTCTGAAGGATCATGTGACACTGTAGACTATCTATTTCAGAATAAATTACATTTTAAAAAAATATTAAAACCGAAAACAATATTTCACAATATTACTGCTTTTTATTGTAAAGGCAGCCTTGGTGAGCACAAGATACTGCTTTCAAAAACATACTTTTTTTCCACAAAACTTTTGACTTTGTATTTTTTTTATATAATTATTTTTTTTACATGTTTTTACAGGGGTTTATTGTGTTGTCATCTTCGCTCTCATGGGCATCAGTGTTCTGGAGACTATTTTTGTGAATTTTCTGATGGCTAAAGGAAATCAGACAGTTTCAGTAGCAGCAATGGAAAGCACATCTGCTCTTTCTGGTAAATATTTACCCAACATCTAATAATGAGGGGCATTTTATTAGTTAGTTATCCATGCACATTCCCATTATTCATCTTAATGTGACTTGGATGTTGGGATCTTTGCTCCATGAACTTATTGTTCATGAGCTGTAAATGCTATCTCAGATCTCTATATCACAACTGTTTGCAGCAGGCAGGGAAAAATGAAAATTTATTTCACTCTTTTATGAGTTCTTCAAAAGAAATTGATCCTTGATAAAACATGTTATGTTTCGATATATACATGTATAATTCCTCTCACAGATACCGTAAAGGACACAGAGGGCCCTTCAGACTCAGTTGCAGACAGCAATGAAGAGCGGCCGTACACTCTTAACGTCCTGAAGCAGATCCTCATGGAGTTACAGGCTGTTGCTCATCAAAACCAACAAGAGAGAAAACCCCTGTGCTGGACCAGAGTGGCCACAATAATAGATGTTCTCTTTTTTTTTCTGTACGTAACCACTGTTATTTTGTTTCTGATATCACTGTTCAAGGCTTGGTTCCCATGAGTAAAAATCCTCTTATAGGCCTGTAAATGAGATGATCAGGCTTTCATAACTTCTGCATGATTCTTTAGAAATATTAAAATATAGATAAGCCAATAGTTTTCCTTTTTAGTTACTGTACTGTTCATTCTACTGCATATACTCTTAAAAATAAAAAAAGACCCAAAAAGGGGATTTTTGCAGCAATGCCATTTTCTTAGTGTGAAGATCATTTTAAAGTTAAATTATATCTTAACATAAATGTACATACCAATGATAACTCCCAAAAGACAAGAAATGAAGCAGATGGCTTATAATGAAACCACAATAAAGGACAGCAATCTTCCATCCAGCAGACTGAACCTGGTCTAACATTGACGACATCATCAAGTCACTGCTGCTCTTAAAGGAGCCAGCGCATCTCTACTCTAACATCACATAAGATAACACAACGGGTGAATGACACCTCAATGACTGGAAGCGGGATCAGGGGGGCTGGAGCTGGTTTCTTTGGGGTGGTTCTCTGACAGACCTTGCACGCTTGGCAAATGTGACGAACATCCATATTCACACCTAGCCAGTGGAATCGGTCCCAGAGGCAATGGAGGGTATTTTCTGCTGCTAGATGTCAAGCCATGGAATGAGAGTGGGCTAATGTATAATAATCACCAGGTCTGTCTTTCCTTTTGGCAGAACAAGCAATTATTTTTCTTTGCCCGCCTGATTGCCACACAGTACAACAAGCCGTTTTCTTTTATTACAAAGTGCGGGGAGGGGTGACCACTACTCTAACCTGGTTCCACCAGTGTGTAAGACTGGAAAAACTAGTTGAGGAACGACCACTCCTCGAGTGGACACAGGATCTTGCTGCAAATTAACATTTGAAGTCCCCCTCGTGCACTATCGAGACGAAGGTCTCACCTCCCTCATCCTAATCTACATTTCTTCCCATCATCCCCCACTCTTGCAGAGATCACCCAAACTCACACAAGAATCTATATGGTTTTAATGTGAACAATTATCATACAGTTTTATACATGTTTGGTATCATTTTATATGTCTCAGTGCGACTGGTACAAATGTCTCATTCCCAAAGAAGTAAACCAAAAGGTAATAAAGTTCTTAAGAGTTTAGAAATATCTTGCACACAGAAGGGTGTGAAGGGTTCAGGCAAATGATCCTCTGCTCTCAGAAGGTGTAACCTCTGAATGCAAATTTCCATTGTTAGCACATGTTTCCATGTGAAAGAAGTTTCTGTCTATATAAAGAAATGCAGCAAAGGGCTCAGGGCCTTTCTGTACCTCAGATCAGCCCGTGAGGCTGAGAGTTGCCGAGATGTAGAAGTCGCTGGAGGTAACCTGCTGAAAGAGATCAGAGTAGACATCAACATTAGTACTGGCTGACTCTCTCGCTCTCTGAAGCAAGGTAAGCTTGGCGACTTTCTTTCGGTCCGACAGTTTTTTTCCGGTGGCTGGGCTGCTCTGTCCAGTATTGGAGTTGGTCCAACCCAATCAAGTCTCTCCCCAAAAGCAAGGCCACTGGCAGATAAGGAATAACGCCAACTTCCAGCAACCAGGTACCTGGAGCGGCAGAGATCAATACTGTTTGAGCTGGGACATACCTGGTATCACCATGGACACAGGTGATTTGGAGAAGAGACTGGCCCAACTTGGTTGTTCCCAGCAGCTGAGGGCAGACCAAACTGACACTGCTTCCAGTGTCCAACACTGCCCGGACCCGTCGGCTATTAATCTTCACTTCTTGTTCCAGGGCAACATCTGGCACAGTCTGATGTACAATGCAGCCCACCATCTACGTTCGGCCCTCTGGAGGATTAGAATCTTTAGGCATGGGTTCATCCTGCTGTGCACCTCTGGGAGTCGCCAGGCTTACTGGCATGTGTGAGTGCTATCTATTCCTTGTTGCTCCCTGGTGATGCACCTCCGGGTGAAGGGGACAGCTCTCTCCCCCAAATCCCTTGCAAGTGATGCCTCTGAAAGTTCCACTGCCTCCACGAGTTCAGCCAGTGTGGTGGGGTTGGTGAGTCCCACAGCTCGGCAGTGAGGGTGGGGAGGGGACCGCAACAGCCGATCCACAGTGACTCTTTCTACTACCTCCGCAGCTGTAGCTTATTTGGGCAGCAGCCAGTGCTTAACAAGTTGAGCAAGCTGTGTGGCCTGAATCTGCACGGGGACATGATGTGTCCCATCCTGGGGGGAGGAGCTGCCTCGGTGGGGGCTTTATCTGCAGTTCTCCGGAGTGCATTCTCCACCAATGTAGCGGGTTCCTGAGGGTAAAAAGAAGAACGGAGCAAGGAAGTGAGTTCAACCCGGAGGGTGTATTTATTTTCAAGTGAGTAAATGCAAGGAAAGTAGACCAGTGGATGCTTGACTAATACTCAGGTCTGTGTCTCCGTGAAGTAGTGCTTCTTTTAGTTTTTCCAGTGAGAGTGTCTTCGTGGTCTGGGCGAGTGAGGGTGAAAGTACACTGAGCAGACAGTGTTCAGTCTATGTGGAGGTCTACCAGCAAATATTCTGTAACACCAACCTCCTGTTAATCACTCTTTGGCAAAGAAACAAAAGTACAAGCGTTAGTTTCAGCTGAGTCAAGTCAAGTCACCTTCATTTATATAGCACTTTTAACAATATAGATTGTTTCAAAGCAGCTTTACAGTGATAATAGAAAATGATTTTTTTGGCTTTACAGCAGCTCTTGAATAAAGTTATTGTCCAGCTAAAGTAAGATTGTGATTGATTCAGTTCTGTTGCAAAGATCATTAGTTATTAACTTAGGGGCCGCTTACATGACACCGTTTTAACTGAAAACAGAAAACTTTTAATGCGTTCCGGCCGTTCATTTGCACGACAACGTTGTTTGGTGGTACATTTTGAGAGAAGAATCTCTGCTCTTCTTTCTCCACTGGCATTTATATCCTTGTCTAGATGATTGACTGAATGCCAACAGCTGGGCTTAGCAATTGTTCCCCAGCTGGTTTGTGTGTGTTGCCAGGGGCGACGCTTGATGAGCTGCTGGCAACTTGTCACCAAACATACATACATGAATACATGCATGCATACAAACATACATACATGCTTACTTACATGCATTGCATACAAACATACATACAGGGTTTGAAATTTACACCCACCAACCCACCAAATGCAGGTAAAAATTAACCATGGCGGGTAACGTTGTCAAATCACTAGCCAATTTAGCGTGTTACTTATTATGTTTTCTCACTTTGCTGGGGAAGTTCATGTAAGCAAAATCTGTGCAGATTTAGTGCAAATACTCAACTTGTGAGTCATCATGATATATTAAAGGAACACGCCGACTTTATGGGACTTAAGCTTTTTCATCGTATCCCCCAGAGCTAGATAAGTCCATACATACCCTTTTCATCTCCGTGCGTGCTGTAACTCTGTCTGACTCACCCACCGCTAGCCTAGCTTAGCACAAAGACTGGAAGTAAATGGCTCTAGCTAGCATACTGCTCCCAATAAGTGACAAAATAACGCCAACATTTTCTTATCTATATGTTGTGATTTGTATAGTCACAGTGTGTACAAATAACAAGGTCATATGAGACACAGGCATCTTTTAACCGTATGCATACTGGGAACTATATTCTCAGAAGGCGAATCACTGAGTGATTGTCCTGTAAAGTCCTGTAAAGTACAAGCTTCCGACTCCTTGCCCAACCCAGCTCAGAGACCTGGACTTGGCTACTGTCTGCATCACCTGCCGTGGAACGACCACCGCTCCAGGAAACACAAACAACCAGAGGCCACCATGGCCACCCAGCCTTGTATGCCGGAGGTGTGTCTGATCTTTCTACACTTTCAAAGTTGCTTGTGGTTGTCCATAGGATAGACAACAATGATCGAAAAGGGGGAATCTGTAACGACTGAGACAAATCAGACACAATTATTTGTTATATTTAACAAATAATCTTTAAAACTCACTCTGGGATCTATGGTCCCATCCCCCCAACAAGGGCAAGAAGGGTCTTGGTTACCATGACTACAATCAGATAAGTTGGTTTTATTGCTGTTAAAACGTGGAAAAAGCAAAGGCCATAGAAAAGACCCACAGCCCTTAAAAACAAACTTTCCTGCATCAGTTTATGGACAAACTAATCTATAAATGAACATGCACCCCAGAACACTGTGTGAATGATTTACCGTCTTGTGTACTATTATGTCTTTGATACTATATGTATTTTATGGTACAGCCAACGGTCAATGTTACCCCACCTGTATTGTGTCTCCTATCAAATTAATCCTCATTTAATGACTCACACTTCAGTGTACATCACCTTCTCTTAGAATGCAGTATGTGTTTGTTATATCTATCTGAGTATAAATGGACACACGGCAAGGGGTATGTCTAACCACATTTGAGATAGAGTCATAAATCCTCCCAACAGAGGAATCTCCCACTTGGAAATTCCCCCTTTCTTATTGGTTGAGCCAACCCTGAAAGGTGGGACCTTTCTCAGGCTTTAAATGGCCTCTACACAAGACCTTCCCTCTCTTGGCCTTCTCGGTACGTTCTGGATGCTGTGCTGTCCTGCGTGGCCTCAGCAGGCCTTGACTCACCACCAGCCATGTGCTCATGGAGAGAGAGAACTCTCAACTATAGAAACTTGTGAAGATTTTTTATTGTTTTGTACTCAAAAAATTGAGAAGATCAGAAGTGAAATAGTACCTGTACATTTCTGTTCATTAATTAATCCTGCGCTGTCTAATATTTTTTCTAACTTTGAACCAGTTTCACCAGCGCAGCTGGCAGATATTGTCTCTAAAATGAACGGGGGTAGCTGCAGACTGGATGTTCTACCTACTCATCTTTTTAAAGATGTTTTTCCTACTGTGAGTTCTAGCCTAACAGCTATAATTAACAGTTCTCTAATGAACGGAGTGGTACCCAATAATAGTTTTAAACATGCAATTCTTCATCCCTTGTTAAAAAAACCTAACTTGGATCATACAGTATATCACAACTATAGGCCAATTTCTAAATTACCTTTTATTTCGAAAATTTTAGAGAAAGTGGTCTATTCACAGTTATATTCATATCTGAATACTTATAATATTTTAGATACATTCCAGTCAGGCTTTAGGACCTGTCATAGTACAGAATCGGCACTGCTCAAGGTCACTAATGATGTATTATTATCGTTGGACTCTGGATCACATGTTGTTCTGGTTTTATTGGATCTGAGCGCTGCCTTCGATACAATAGATCATGAAATTCTTCTCAATCGCCTGGAGTGTAGGGTTGGTGTGCAGGGTATAGCTCTTCAGTGGTTTGCTTCGTATTTAAAAGGCAGGACAGTTGCTGTGAATCTGGGAGACTTTTCTTCCACATTGGCCCCTTTAGTTTGTGGTGTCCCTCAGGGGTCAATTTTGGGACCGTTGCTGTCTTCGCTCTACATGCTTCCTTTAAGCAGTGTGTGCAGACAATGCAGACGATCTCCAATTTTACTTTCCTGTGAGCTTAGATTAAACCTGTTCGTTGGACAAAGAACAGGAATGTTACAGTGACATTAAACTCTGGCTATCTAGCAACTTTCTCCAATTAAATGAGAGTAAATCTGAGGTTCTGATTGTAGGCTCACCCGTCTCATCTTGCTTTCCTGATCATTTGGGTTCTTTATCCCTAAAGACTGAGAATCATGTAAAGAGTTTAGGGGTAATTATGGACTCATCACTTAACTTTAAGAAACAGATTGGTGCTGTTGTCAAAGGAAGCTTTTTTAACCTGAGATCAATTGCTAAAGTAAAGCATTTTTTATCTAGTGAGGATTTAGAAATTGTAGTTTCTAGTGATGTAGTACTCGAGTCCGGTCTCGGACTCGAGTCCGGTCTCGAGACCGATTTCTGCTTTCTCGGACTCGTCTCGGACTTGTTCCTTCAAAGACTCGGTCTCGACTCGGACTCGACCCTTCAAAGACTCGGTCTTGACTCGGACTCGGCATAGGCGGTCTCGTCCCCATCACTAGTTATGGGGGAATAAAGTTTTAAAAGATACTGAATTCAAGTGTATTGTCAAAATATTTAAAATTGGGAAATATTGGAAAATGTTATTAAGTAGCTAATTAAGTACTAATTTAGGCATGCCACTAGAAAATTTTAATTTGCTCTGCGTGTCCTAACTATGATTAAAAAAGTCAGGGTGGGCTTAACATGTTGATGACAGAGCAGCACAGTTGAAGCATTTTAGAAAAATAGGCAGAAGATTATGCATGTGGTAGGGATTTTTTTAATGATAGTAAAAGCATAGTCCATATTAAGACGTTAAGACTGCTCCTCTAAACAATTCCCAATCTAGCTTAGTCTGTAGGCCTAACTGTTGATTATTAACTGGGGTGATATTAAATCATGAATATCAAAACTGACATGTCGAGACAAAATCTCGACTCGGACTTGCTTCCTCTGTTATAAGGTAAGAGAAAACCCAACAGCGAACCACAGTCAAAGTGTCTTTAATGAATAATAAATGAAGAAGCCACCAGCAACAGAAAACTCTTGTAGAAAAATGTTCAACAGAAAACAGCCAGAATTAGGGCCAGATAAAGTTCAACAGAAAAAATCCACTCTGGAACAGTGAGGGTGGCTGATAGCGAGGATGAGGAACACGGGCGGCGGCTTGCCTCTGGTCACTCGGGAAACACCCGGAGGATGGTCAGCGGGAAATAGTCGTAGTCTCAGGCAGTATGGATACTGAACAAACACAGAGAACAATCTTTAGCTCAGAAAAAACGGTACTTGCGACTGGGGGTTCCCGGAGGGGTCAAACAGCTCCAGACAGAACGGGACAGGACAGGACAAAAAAACAGGCTGAAAGAGGAAAATCTGTGTAGCTTCTTTCATCAAAGGTTAACAAACAATCTGACAAAGAGACAGGGAAAAGAGAGGGAAGAAGTAGCAAGCGTAATCAGAGAAAAGAGAGAACAGGTGCGGGGAAACTAGAGCGAAGCAGAAGGGAACAAGGAACAGCTGGGAGAGAGTAACTGCGAATCAGTAAAAGTGCGTGTACAATACTATGTGTGTCCAGTAGAGGGAGACAGAGGAAAGACAAAGAGACAGGAAAGAGACAGGATCATAACATCCTCAAAGACTCGGTCTCGACTCGGACTCGACCCTTCAAAGACTCGGTCTTGACTCGGACTCGGCATAGGCGGTCTCGTCCCCATCACTACTGCAATCCCTACATTGGCTACCGGTCAAATTTAGGATTGATTTTAAAATTCTCTTGTTTGTTTACAAGGCATTGTCAGTGTTTTAGAGTTCTCAGGTCCTCCGATCAACGACTTTTAAAGGTACCTCGTTGTAATTTAAAATCAAAAGGAGATTGTGCTTTTTCCGTGGTAGGTCCCAAACTTTGGAATAGTCTCCCATTCCATGTGAGGTCAGCTCCATCGATTACAACTTTTAAGTCTTATTTAAAAACGTATTTATTTTCTTTAGCTTTTGAATAAAGTATGTCTGTTTTGTTGTATGACTTTCATGTTATTATTCTGTAAAGCACTTTGGGGCAACGTCTGTTGTTTAAAAAATGTGCTATATAAATAAAGTTGCTTGCTTGCTTGCTTGCTCAACCAGAACATAGTCGAACTAACCATGCAAGTTCATCATATCTTCTTTATCCAACGGAGAAGAAAACAATTGCAACTTCAACGCTTGACACTCTTTTCAGGAAATGTTTTCACTACAAAGGCCATGCAAGTATACATTTAATGAGGAATGAGGTGCTCTGAAAATAATAAGCTGATGGTTCTTTTCACCTTCAATGAATCTTTTCCGTAGCTTCATTTCATATCCAGTTTCATTCTGTCACTTACCAGCTACCCATGTATGTGTAATTGTTTGTATGTTAGTTATGTGTTTGTGACTTAGTTAATACAACTTGTGCACAATATGCATTTTGGTTCTGATTCTCCAGCTTGCAACAAGGGTTTTTTTCACAATTTAGATTTTGACTACAGGCTCTTAGTAGTACTGTACAGTAAGAAAGATATTTCCCTCCCTTGGAAATGAACATTTCTTAGAATTGATAAACAATTAACACTGAGTCTGAGTGTTCACGGGACGAACAGGTGGATTGATTGTAATATTAATTTAAGTTAATTCTATTAACTGATCCAAATATTCATAATCAATTATAACAAGTTATGATTGATTATTATTTCTTTAGAGCTAATTTGCTACAAGCTAATACTACCATAGTACATAGTTTTACACTTTTTATGAAATGTTGCCCGAAACCAAAGAGTTTTAAGGAATCAAATAAACTTATGGCTTACTGTATCAAAAGCTTTTCTAAAATTCTAAATTTTCTAAAAAAGTATTAAAGCATTTAATTAAAAGCATTTAGTAAGTGTTGTATTGTACTAAATCAATAACTAAATGAATATTAGAGGAAATATGGCATACTTTCATGAATCCACATTGAGTTTCATCAATTATCTCATTTAAAGCATTTTCCGTACGTTTTGTACGAAATAATGATATAGGTCGCCAATTTTCTAATAATAGTTTATCTTTTTGAGGTTTAGGGATCAATGTGATGACACTTTGTCTGAGTGATGTAGGTAAGGATCCCTTGTTGATGGCCTCCTCATACTGCTAACAGGAATTTAGATTTAGATTAAGCTTTATAGAATTCTAAAGAAAGGCCATCATTTCCAGGGGATTTGTTGTTTTTAAGTGTTTTTATACATAACTCAATTTCATTTAGAAAAAGGTTTCTGGAACATTCAATTTTACTTTCTAAAGATAGCATTGTTGGATTTCTAATTGTTTTAAGAAGAATTTAATTATCTTATTCTTCTCCTAATAAATAGATATCTGTATAATATTTAGAATTTTTTTTTTAGAAATCATGCCTTGGTCTTCAGTAACAATGTCATTTATTTTTAACTTTCTAATTAGGCACATTTCTGCCTTCCCTTTCTTGAGACTAAACAAGTACTTTAACCTTCTTCCAGCCATTTTCTTCTAGATCTTACAAAAGCACCTTTGGCTTTTTCTTGATAAATGGTCTAATTCTTTCAGCAAATTTTCTAAAACATCATTATTGGATGGGTGGGTAGATGTTTGAGTTAAATTTGAAATCTCTTTAATTATGTCTTTAATAAGTGTTTTTTTCCATAGCCAATTTCTTCCCAAATTGAATGCTAAATTTAAAAAAATTGCAATTGTTTGGTTTTGTTTGTAATAAAATACACTTGGGTTCTCTACAACTTGCCTCCAGTGGATCCATTACAGGTGTTGAAAAATAAAATAATGCATGAAGCTAGAATACAATTTGGAATTTGTTTCTGCCTAAATTAATACATGATGTTGGGTAATGATCTATATTATCTTAGAACTGTACATTCTGACATATGGACATTGCTTTGGCATAATAGAATCATTCATTTCTATAAAGGTGCTTTGAAACGATATATCCATTGTTAAAAGTGCTATACAAATAATTGTACATTTTTAAAAAATTTAAAATGCTGTAGTCGAAAGGAGAATACACTACATGACGTCTGTCCCGATATTTGCCCTAATTTCCAGTCTGGAGAAGATCATCATCTAGAGTCATGAATTTTGAGTTTGTCATTCATAAATAAAACTTCTCTGTTATTCATGTGCTTTAAACTCGTAATTACTATGTTTTTGACTCCACTAGGGCACATAAACACAGAGTAAAGTGACTCATTGACCAGGAATGAGGAAGCTCAGACACTCCTGTTTTACACACGTCACTCAAACACACAAGCAGAAAAACATTTCAACTCCTCAGTTCAAGGAAACAGAAACTGAAGTATTGTTGAGCTGTTGTGTGTTTGTGTCTCTGTATTCATGCGGTAAAATGGCAGAAGCCAGATTTTCTCAGGATGAGTTCATGTGTCCAGTGTGTCTGGATCTCCTGAAGGATCCAGTGACTCTCCACTGTGGACACAGTTACTGTAAGATCTGTATTACAGACTGCTGGGATCAGGAGGATGAGAAGAGAGTCTACAGCTGCCCTCAGTGCAGACAGACCTTCAGTCCAAGACCTGCTTTAGCTAAAAACACCATTCTGGCTGAACTGGTGGAGAAACTGAAGAAGACTAAACTTCCTGCTGACTGTTACGCTGGATTTGGAGACGTGGAGTGTGACGTCTGTACTGGAAGAAAATACAAAGCCGTCAAGTCCTGTCTGGTGTGTCAGGAATCTTACTGTCAAACTCATTTTGACCGTCATGAGGAATTTCACTCTCGTAAACCACACAAAGTGATTGATGCCACTGGACGACTGCAGGACATGATCTGCCGTAAACATGATAAAGAGCTAGAAATGTACTGTATTACTGATCAACAGTGCATTTGTGTGCTGTGTAAAGTGTATGAACATAAAAACCACAACACTGTATCAACTGCAGCACAGAGGACAGAGAAACAGGTATGAACTGAGAGGGATTGATCATGCAGAAATGAAAGTGTCTTTATTTACTCACTCATTTACTCATGTTGTTCCAAACCGGTCTCATATTTTAGTTTATACATTGAAAGTCAGTGAGGTACAAAAGTTTCAAGCTCCAAAAAAGAGAAAAAGCATAAAAGTAATCTAAACAACTAGTGGTTAAAGAAAGAAGTACGCTTAAGTGTATTGACATGCACTTGTACTGTACTTCAAATTAAAAGTATGTTTAAAAAAAGTGTACTTGCAGATAATATAATATTAATGAAATGAAAGGCCACTTAAGTGCACTTAAAGAGAGTAAACTTTCATGACTGTTTCATAAGTACACTTTATAAAGTACACTTTTTATAATGTAAAATTAAATGTTTCACTTCAAAGTATATTTTAATCATATTTAAAATTTCTATTTAACTCAATAGAATTATAAAATTACATTATATACTTAAATCCTACATAGGTGGGTCAAAAAGTCACTCTTAAGTTCAGCTAATTGTTTTATATTTACATTTAAACTATAATACATTTTCATTTAATAGCAATTAACATGCAGTTACGTGTCTGAAAACATTACATTCACTTATTTCACAATAATATTCTTCTAAAGTATTTATTATTTCCAAAATAAATACACTTTTTAAAAGTATGCTACTTTGAAAAGAGCCAAATTGTGTTTCCCCAATCAAATCAAATCATTGATAAACTCATGTATGTGGAGCCCAAATCAAATATGATGACATCAGAAACATCAAACTTCACTGGTGTTTGTGTCATGACATCATGGTGTTTAGTCATGTGACTGTGCCGTGTAAGAACCAATGAGGTTTGATGTTATTGGCGTGTCACCATATTTTATTTAGCGTACTTCTTTCTTTAACCACTAGTTGTTTAGATTACTTTTATGCTTTTTCTCCTTTTTGGAGCTTGAAACGTTTTTGTTATATTGCCTTTTTTAAGTATATAAACTAAAATATATGAGACATTCTTCAAAATATCTTCTGTTGTGTCTCACAATAGAGAGAAAGTCATACAGGTTTGAAGTGACTTGAGGAAGAGTAAATGATGATACTAATGATATAAAACTAGGCACTGATGAAATACTGATGACATTCATTTCAGGAAACCATGAATCTGTGGTTTGAAGCAGACAGTAAAAACTTCCCATGCAAGATCTTTAACCTCCACCAATTCTGGATTCATGTAACTTTAATGTTTGTTTGACAGTAGTTTTATGTGTCATTTGCTGTCATTGGTTTGTCCTCCAGAAACAGCTGAAGGAGACACAGATGAAGATCCGTCAGAGAATCCAGCAGAGACAGAAAGATCTTCAGCATCTGAGAAAGGCTGTGAAGTCTCATAAGGTGAGTCTGGAGAAGAAGAGAAGTTTGAGACGTCTCAGTTTGGACTCTGTCAGTCCTGCTAAAGCAAATGTGTGATTGTGATGTGTGTGTAACAGCGCTCTGCACAGACAGCAGTGAAGGACAGTGAGAAGATCTTCACTGAGATCATCCGCTCCATTGAGAGAAGCCGCTCTGAGGTCACACAGCGGATCAGAGATCAGGAAAAGACTGCAGTGAGTCGAGCTGAAGGACGACTGGAGCGACTGGAGCAGGAGATCAATGATCTGAGGAGGAGAGACGCTGAGCTGGAGCAGCTTTCACACACACAAGATCACATCCAGTTCCTGCAGGTAACAGAGATCTAGGAGAACAGGATCATAGTGGACTTGAGCAAGATCCAGCTATGACAGAGAAACATTTCATGAGAGCAGAATGAGCCGTTGACTGAGATATTGTCAGGAATTCAGGCAGATTCAGTCGAGTGTTGTGTTATCATATAATCATCAGTCAGACGCTCATCTGATCATCTTCTGTTTAAAGAGATGCACTTACAAAGCCCTGGGAAATTTACCATTAAAAATGAGCAGATTGTGTGAAAGTGCTGGATTGAAGTGAGTCACTGAAGAGAAGTCAAGTCTACAAGAGCCGCACAGATCTGATATAGTGCAGGTTATTGGCTGAAGTGTGGAGATGATGAGTTTTGATTTCTGTTTTCTGTAGAGTTTCCAGTCTCTCTCAGCACCTCCTGAATCTACAGACGAACCCGGCGTTCCCTTCGGTTCTCTCTCCTCTTTTGATGGCATGAGAGAATCTGTCCGTCAGCTGAGAGACAAACTGGAGGATTTCTGCAAAGAGGAGATCAAGAAGATCTCAGACGGAGGTAAAGTCCTGCGCCTCGTTTATACAGACGTGTGTAGAAAGATCCTAAATCTGAACGTACAACCGTTTCCGAAATATTACTATGATTTATAAAATGTCCATTTGCAGCAAAAAATTCTTAAATGCATCAGTTTATAAATCACAGTTAAATTCAAATGCAATGTGAACAAGTGCATCAAATCTACAGAACGGCCACAAATATCCCTTGTGTATTCATGACGTAGGATGATATTCATGGAATTTAGGATCAATCCGATGTGTGTGTTTTATAAATGAAGCCCCTGGAGATTATTCATCTCTCTCAGAAATCAGTTCATCATCTAATATCATACCCCAGCTAGCAAAAAGTCGTTTATTAGACGTTGAATAGACGTAAATCTTCAACATCTATTACGACTTTTCAACGTTGAAAACAGGTCGATCTTCAACGTCTAAATGGAATATGTAAAACTCTTTCAAATTATTTGAGGTAATAATGAACATGGTTTGGTCATTTGTTTTTCTCTGTTATTTTAGCACGTATAACAGACTTATCCTGTCTTAGATTGTCATTTGAAAACATGTGGTCTTAGATGATCAGTTGAAATCACGTTGTAAACTAGTCCAAGGTGGACCGACTTATTTTCAACCAAATTTCAACGTTGAAAGACGGTAATTGTTTACTGGGACAGCATTATATTAGAAATGTCTCAGAAAAGAATTTATTTTATCTTGTCATTTCTCTTCACATGTCTGTTTATTTCCACAGTCACATTCACCAACATGAATTCCAAGACCAGGAACGACTTCCTACAATGTGAGTCACTAGAAAACAAGCAGAAAAACGTCTCGGTTACGTATGTAACCCTCGTTCCCTGAGTAGGGAACGGAGACGTTACGTCGGATGATGGAGAATGGGGGTTTCGCCTAGAAAGCCTATCGACTTCGAGTATTACAAAACGAGCCTATGGCAATGAAATGCCATGGGTCTGCGGAATTTGCATAGCGTATCTCCGCCCCACCGCGTGGGTATAAAAGGAGAGACGCCGGCAAAGGCAGATCATGTCTTCGCTGAGGAGCCGAGACTGAACTCAGGCGTCTGCCCAGCGGTACAGCGGAAGTGGCCGGGAGACGTAACGTCTCCGTTCCCTACTCAGGGAACGAGGGTTACATACGTAACCGAGACGTTCCCTTTCGTAGTCACTCCGAGTTACGTCGGATGAGGGAGAATGGGGGTTCCCGTATAATCACGCCACCTTCACAGCTGTCTTCCAGTGCCCTGCGAAAGTCTGATCCCCCTGTCGTGATACTGGCACGGACGAAGGAGTCCTACTTAACACAGGGATACCAAGGTACACTGGGGAGCATATCTCAGAGGAAATATGCCGCAGAATGCCTACCCGTAGGGAGGACTTAGGAACACACATGTGGCCGGAGGGCTTCATATGGAGGAACACTGGAGTGACCAGCCCGTGGGGTGGCAACTTTCAACTCCAGGAGAGGCAAGGTGGCTTGCCGAGGGAAAGACACATGCTCAGGGAGGGTTACAGTGGAAATACACATGTGGGGGTTACTCAGGGGAGGAACCATGCACACGGAGGCACCTAGCCGACGCACAGGCAATAGACACTGGCGCCAGCGTCAACAGTGCTGGAGGAACTCAGGGCTTCAGAGGGAAAGGCTCACCTGAGGAGAATATCGCACGTATCCAGTCCGTGGAGTGGAATGGCGAGCAAGCGAAGACACCTGAGCGGGTCCAATACTAGCTGGTTGAAGCGAGTACATGAGGACACAGGCTCCACTCGGAGATTGTAGAATCTGGCGAATGTGTTAGGTGTCGCCCAGCCTGCAGCTCTGCAGATGTCTGCCAGCGAAGCGCCATGCGCAAGAGCCCAGGAGGAAGCCACACTCCGGGTGGAGTGGGCTGTCACACCAAGGGGGCACGGTCGGCCTTGCTGTTGGTAAGCCAAAGCAATGGTGTCCACTATCTAGTGAGACAACCTCTGCTTTGAGAGAGCCTTTCCCTTCAGTCTCCCACCATAACAGACAAAGAGCTGGTCTGAGGTCCTGAAACACTGCGTCCTGTCTACGTAAGCGCGGAGAGCGCGTACTGGACAGAGCAGTGCCAAGGCTGGGTCTGCCTCCTCCAGGGGCAGCGCTTGCAGGTTCACCACCTGGTCCCGGAAGGGAGTGGTAGGAACCTTGGGCACATATCCAGGCCGGGGTCTCAGGATCACGTGAGAGTAAGCCGGCCCGAATTCCAGGCACGCTTCGTCAACGGAGAATGCGTGCAGGTCCCCTACCCTCTTGATGGAGGCCAGTGCAACCAGGAGCGCTGTCTTCATTGACAGGAACTTAAGCTCCACTGATTGCAGAGGCTCAAAGGGAGCCCTCTGCAGGGCATTTAACACCACTGAGAGGTCCCAAGAGGGAACGAGAGGAGGGCGAGGAGGATTTAATCTCCTCGCTCCTCTCAGGAACCTGACGATCAGGTCGTGCCTTCCCAAAGACTTACCATCAACTGCTTCGTGATATACGGCGATAGCGGCCACATACACCTTCAGGGTGGAGGGAGACAGCCTTCGCTCCAGCCCATCTTGCAGGAAGGAAAGCACGACACAGATCGAGCATCTCCTGGGGTCTTCTCGGCGAGAAGAGCACCAGTTAACGAAGAGGTTCCACTTCAACGCATAGAGATGTCTCGTGGACAAAGCTCTAGCGGAAGTGATGGTAGCCGCCACCACAGGTGGCAGGGTACTCAAACCTGCCTCGTCCCGTCCAGGAGCCACACGTGGAGCCTCCAAGAACGGGACGAGGGTGCCAAAGGGTGCCCCGTCTCTGAGAGAGGAGGTCCTCTCTCTGAGGAATTGGCCAAGGAGGTGCTGTCGCGAGGAGTACTAGTTCGGAGAACCAGGTCCTGGTGGGCCAGTACGGCGCAACCAAAGTGACCTGCTCCTCGTCCTCCTTGATCTTGCACAGAGTCCGTGCGAGAAGGCTCACTGGGGAAAACGCATATTTGCGTAGGCCCCGCGGCCAGCTGTGCGCCAGTGCATCCGTGCCGAGCGTGCCCTCGGACAGGGAGTAATACAGGGCGCAATGGGATGAGTCGTGGGAGCCAAACAGGTCTATCTGTGCGTCCCCGAACTGGTCCCAAATCAGCTGGACCGACTGGGGATGTAGTCGCCATTCGCCGGGGATGGGACAGAACCGAGACAGCTCATCGGCTGCAAGGTTCCGATCGCCCGGAATGTAGATAGCACGAAGGGACCTCAGGTGCTTCTGACTCCATAAGCGAGCGAGTTGCGACATACGGCGGGAGCGTAGACCACCTTGGCGGTTGATGTACGCTACTGTTGCGGTATTGTCTGAACGGACTAGTACGTGTTGACCCATGAGCAGCGTGTGGAAACGGTGCAGGGCAAGGCGTACTGCCAGCAACTCGAGGCAATTGACATGCAGAAGGCGCTGGGGTCCTGTCCAGGAGCCCGCGGCAGCATGTCCGTTGCACATGGCGCCCCAGCCCGTGGAAGAGGCATCTGTGGAGACAACAACATGCCTGGAAACTCGTTCTAGGGGCACTCCGGCCCGTAGAAAACTGAGGTTCCTCTACGGGTTGAAGAACTGGCGGCAGGTCAGAGTCACTGGGACTCGGAGCGTGCCGTGATGCCATGCCCACCTCGGGACTCGATCACGAAGCCACAGCTGAAGCGGTCTCATATGAAGCAATCCGAGCGGCGTTGCTGCGGCTGCAGATGCCATATGCCCCAGGAGCCTCTGAAATAATTTCAGTGGGACCACACTCTTGCCTTCGAACTGACGAAGACAAGTCAGCAGTGAGTGTGCGCGCTCGCTCGTAAGCTGCGCGGACATGGCGACCGAGTCGATCTCCATACCGAGAAAAGAGATCCTCTGCACGGGCTGAGTTTGCTCTTCTCCCAGTTGACCCGAAGGCCCAGACGGGCTAGGTGCCGGAGCACAAGGTCTCTGTGTTCGCAAACCTGAGCTCGAGAGAGGGCTAGAATCAGCCAGTCGTCGAGATAGTTCAGGATGCGAACCCCGTGTTCGCGTAGGGGAACAAGGGCTGCCTCGACGACCTTCGTAAAGACGCGAGGAGACAGAGCCAACCCGAATGGGAGAACCGCATACTAATATGCCTGCCCCTCGAAAACAAACCGTGAAACAGTCTGTGTCGAGGTAAAATGGAGACATGAAAGTAGGCGTCCTTCAGGTCTATCGCTGCAAACCAATCCTGCGGCCGCACACACTCGAAAATGCGTTTGGCCGTGAGCATCCTGAACGGCAGCCTGTGAAGGGAGCGGTTCAGGACACGCAGGTCTAGGATCGGCCGTAACCCACCGGTTTTCTTGGGGACGATGAAGTATGGGCTGTAAAACCCCGACCTCATCTCGGCTGGAGGGACAGTCTCGATTGCACCCTTCGCCAGCAGGGTAGCAACCTCCGCTCGCATGATGGGGGCATTGCCACCGACCATAGTGAAGCGGACTCCCCTGAAGCGGGGAGGAGACCGAGCGAACTGAATCGCATAGCCGCGCCTGATCGTTCGGGCGACCCAGCGGGACAGGTTGGGGAGCTCTAGCCAAGTTGCCAGAAACTGAACCAGCGGGGTCATGCGAACGACAGAGCGGAGTGACCGGCCCAGGCGAGGGTGGCATAGCGGCCCGGTGCGGGGGCGTGGTCAGACTCCGCGCCCTGACAGAGGAGACCAGGGAAGGACCAGCGTTCCACGGGGGTCTGCTCTGCCAGGGGGCTGGCGACAGAGGGGGACGAGAGCGGTGTGGTCCGAAGACAGCACGCACTGTCGTCTGCGCCCTCTGGAACAGAGGGGGACGGGAGTGGCGAGGCCCGGGGGCGGCGCACACTGCGGTCCGAGAACTCTGTGACAGAGGGGGATGAGAGCAGCGAGGCACGGAGGCGTCGCGTACTGTCACCCGACTCTGTGTGCTCAGTGATGGGAGTATCGGTTCCTTCTAGAGAACAAAAGATTCTCCCCCGGCCCTCCACCGGGGAAAGGAGTGGTCCTGCTACCCACTCCTGGAAAGAACCGAGTCCCATCTCTGAGGAGCCCGTCTCAAGAGCGCCGCTTAACCTGGCATGTAGCGGGGGGCGGGGCTGGAGAGGGCTGTGGCGTCCGCCCGCGGCTTCCAGAGCCGGCCCATTAATGGGCGGGGAGGGAGCAGCGGGAGGGCGCCTTCGGCGGTGGGCAGACCGAGGGATCTGAGCGGACGGCGGGGCCGTCGGGACAGAATCAACGTCAGTCTGCACATGGGCGGTTGAGAGCTGTTGGGCAAAGTCCTCAACCGCACCGCCGAAGAGGCAGACCTGAGATATGGGAATGTCGGACAAACGGGGCCGCGCGACATCCAGCACATCAGACAGGTTCAGCCACAGAATGGTGAGCATCACCTGACCCAGGGAGCGTACGGCCACTTTCGTCGCTCGGAGAGCGAGGTCAGTGGCGGCACGCAGCTCAGTGAAGAGCCCTGGGTCAGTCCCGCCCTCGTGCAGGACCATGAGCATCTGGGTCCGGTAGACCAGCAGAATGACCATGGCAGCAGGGAGGCGGCTGCCAGTGGCGCTATAGGATCTCGCCACAAGTGTAGACGAAAAACTACAGGCCACGAACGGGTGCTTAGGATTGCGCCGAGAAGAAGCACTCTGAGGACACATAGCATCGCAACAGAGTGTTCAGCCGGGGGAACCCCAGTGTACCCATGGCAGCGGCCCCATCGAGGGGAGGAAAGGCGGATGAGATCAGCAAGCGGTCCCGAGAAGACCAGGGGGTCTTGTAGGACTTCGAGATCTCATCATGCACGTCCGGGAGGGAAGGTATTGGGGTTTGCCGTGGACGAGGGTCGGCGGCCTTACCCAAAACCAATCGTCCCAGGAAAGCATGGCCGTCATCTCTGGATCAGACTCAAGCACAGCCGTATGCACACCAGGAGGTGGCAGCTGTGATGAGTGGTCATTTCCAGAGAATCAAACCCACCTAGTGAAGCTGCTACAAACATAGTATCATCCTCTGTAGCTTCAAATGAAACACACGGGCCACCAGAAGGTAGACCCGTGGGAATCACCTGTTCACTAGCGGGCACCGTCATTGAGGAGGGGGGGCTGGGGCGTGGACACGGAGTCGGCGCCTTGTTCCAGACCAACACCCTCCGGTCACCCTGGCCACCAGCCGAAGATCGGGTGGTGGATGAGGGGACTCTCACTCTTGCGAGTTCACCGAGTCTCGACCTTAATGACGCGATGGTCATGTTCCCACAGAGAGAACATGAGTCATCCACGAGCGCTGCTCTAGCATGATCAAGCCCAAACATACCAGACAACGCTCGTGCCCATCAGAGTCCGATACCAAGCTGCCGCAACCATTCTGTTTTTTTTTTTTTTTTTTAAATGCACGGGCGAGCCGTCTTTAAAAAGACGTGCCGCGTGCGAGCTCTTTTTGTGAGAGGAGAGAAAACTCCGAGATGTTGAAGCGAGCAGGGAGAAACACACTCACTGGCAGATCACTGCACAGACCAGCAGGCAATGTGAATTCGCTGCAGATCGCCGTCACACCAACACCGGAGAGTGGCTCGTCTCGTAGAGCGAAGTCAGAAATAGCTGTGGAGTGAAGAGATACTCTTGGCTCCGAAGCGAAAACATGATCTGCCTTTGCCGGCGTCTCTCCTTTTATACCCACGCGGTGGGGCGGAGATACGCTATGCAAATTCCGCAGACCCATGGCATTTCATTGCCATAGGCTCGTTTTATAATACTCGAAGTCGATAGGCTTTCTAGGCGAAACCCCCATTCTCCGTCATCTGACGTAACTCGGAGTGACTACGAAAGGGAACTCACTGAATGTGTTCTTCCTGTAGAAGGAGAAATAAATCATGATAGAAGAGTTTTATAATTGATCATGTAAATGAGGATTTGCTCAGGATATTTGGTCATCTGTACTGAGACACTGATGATACATTGAACATTGATTCATGAAGAGATCAGATACATTAAAAGATCAGACAGATTCATAATTCCTGTTTCTGATGTGTTTTATCTCCATCAGATTCCCATCAGCTGACTCTGGATCTGAACACAGTGAATAAACACCTCAGTCTCTCTGAGAGGAACAGAGTGATTACTTACACTGACACACAGCAGCCGTATCCTGATCATCCAGACAGATTTGATCATTATTATCATCAGGTGTTGTGTAGAGAGAGTGTGTGTGGACGCAGTTACTGGGAGATTGAGTGGACTGGGAGTTGTGTGTATATATCAGTGTCATATAAGAGCATCAGCAGGAAGGGAGGGGGTATTTTATTTTGGTCTGGAGGAAAGAGACTGGGTAATGAGTGTGCGTTTGGATGTAATGATCAGTCCTGGAGTTTGGACTGCTCTTCCTCCAGTTACACATTCAGGCACAATAACACACACACTTTTCTCCCTGTAAAGTCCATCAGCAGAAGAATAGGAGTGTGTGTTGATCACAGTGCAGGAACTCTGTCCTTCTACAGCGTCTCTGACACAATGAGCCTCATCCACACAGTCCAGACCACATTCACTCAGCCGCTCTATCCTGGGTTTTATGTTTATTCTGGATCATCAGTGAAACTGTGTTGATGTTTCAGAACAGATATAGAGAGATTTTACCCATAATACTTTGAGCTGCACAATAAATCAGTAACAGTGAGATGTTATAGAGACTCTTATTTTAATTTTCTTTAATATAGCGTAACTTCTGCCACAGAAATAACAAAAACAGTCGTGAACAATGTAAGGAGTGAAGATGTGGAAAATGACATTAGTAGTGGAGAAAACAATGTTGGAAAACAATCACAGTTCAAAATGTGAGGAAAATTGTGATGCAGAAGATGAGGGATGAAGAAGCACTTTCTGAGATTTCAGATATTGGGTCACAAGGGATTGAAATCATGAACTCTAGAAGAAATAAATGACTTTCACAACGTTTGATAAAGTTGTTGATGTAAAATACTTCTTTCCCGATATGGAGAAATGTATCAGTGTTGTTGTTGCAAAAAGCAGTGAGCTCTGGTTCTGGTTAAAAAGAAAAGATTCCAGTTGAAAAAGATGCTAATTAATTTAAAGCTATAATATTTCATTTTTTTCACCGCTAGAGGTCACTAACGTCTTTCAATAACAAAGGCCTAATTGATGACGCAAAATTCCAGCGGAATTATGGAACTTGTCATCAAGCTAATGGATCTAATAATGTTTATGAATGAGTGAATACATTGATGTTTTTAACATGACTGTGGTATGAAGTAGGGCGCGATTGCTAATGAGAGACAGATATCAGCGCCACACGCAAGTCCCGCGGATATAAAGGAATAAGGACATTTCATTCTACCGAATGAATTACTAACGTTACTCACACAGGTCAGTTTCTTTGACGAATGAAACTTGTGAGGTTATGCAGCGCTGTTTCACTTGGTCTACACTATCACACTAAACTGCATATGTGACCCTGGATCACAGAACCAGTCGCATGTGTATATTTGTGGCAACAGCCAACAATACATTGTATGTCAAAATCATAGATTTTTCTTTCATGCCAAAAATCATTAGAATATTAAGTAAAGATCATGTTCCTTGAAGATATTTAGTAAATTTCCAACCGTAACTATATATAACATTTAGTTTTGTGAGTGAATGCAGCACAATCGTGAACATAAATGTACAACTTAAAGGGTAACTAAACCCCTGGTCAGAGCCTGACTCCACCCACTGGCAATATTTGAAAAATGCTGGAAAAGTGGGCAGCTGGGAGAGAGGGGACGAACCGAGGGCGGGGCTGAGCGGGGGGGGGGCGTGCACCTGAGACCCGCAGAGACAGATTAATTGACAGCTGCTGTCAGACTCTGAGGGGGATTTCACGCTGGCAGTTTAGTTCGGAACGGGGCACGGTTCGCATGAAAAATCGCTAATGTGAACGCTGTCATGTGGACCCAGGTGTGCACTGGGGTACCGAACCCGAGACTGCCTGGAGGAGGTGGTCTGAGTTCGGTTGCTCCCGAACCGTGCTGCGGTTCGCGTGTATGTGAAAGCAACACGGACTCGGGTACGCACTTGTTCAGGAATAAAAGTATCCTGCACATGCGTTAGCCGATTATGATGTATTTAGTTAAATAAAACACATGTAAGGGATGATAGTGTTGATGATTTACCTTGGATACGAGCAAGAGTGAGTCTGCAGTGTATTCGCGTGTAGTGCGTGCAATCAGGGCAACAAATTAATGGAAATCCACTATCTCCTTTTGCAAGCAGCGGAAAGACAGCTTATGCGACACACACACACACACACACACACACACACACACACACACACACAGTAAATCTGTGTTGTTTACTTAGCTATGCATAATAGCACCAAATAAATAAAAACACAATATAGGCTATTGACCCGCATAGTGTTTTCTGTCATGCGCCGTGCACGTTTGCAATGATGTAAGATGCACACAAACGTTGTTGTAGGGAGATACCCATAGCTATGAAATATGACAAGACCAGAGTGTTAAGTCCAGTTAATTCATTAATTCATCCTGATCGTTTTCAATACTCGCAATTCCAACTCCTGACTGGCTACAGTGGTTTTGACGAAACAAGATGGTTTTTATACTGCCAAGGGCGTGGTAGCTCGTACCAAGGGCGTGGTGAGCTGGAACCTGCTTACGTCACCAACCACCCCTTACGTCACGAACCACCGCAACCACCAATAGGAAAATTCAACTGCAGTAGCCACCGTTCAACCTGAAGAGGGCAGCACTCAGACGTTTTTACACCATATATTGTAGAATTAAAACACTTTATACCCAAATGTCAAAAAAGTTACTCGAATCAATGAACAGTACTAATAAAGCCCCATTCTTACAGATCAATAACTAAAAGAAGTTGGTTTAGGGTTTAGTTACCCTTTAAAAGGTGATTTTCTCAATGTTTCCATTTTTTGCACCCTAAGATTCCAGATTTTAAAATAGTTGTATCTCGGCCAAAATTTGTCCTATCATAACTAACCGTACATCAATGGAATGTAGGGCTGTCACTTTACGTTCGAAAATCGATTGCACAATCGATCAGACCAACCAACACAAGTTTCGAAAACGAAAATAGGGAATCGATTTTAACCAAATATGTAAATTTTAAACAAATTAAACTAATAAAAAAGATAGATGTAACAAAACTCACAAACAAGTAAAGAATTTAGAAAGTGCAGTAGGAAATTCCCACCAAATTTACGCGCCTATAGTTTCAATCGGTTTCAGTCGGCTGCTGCTGGTGTTTTGCCAAAAAAAATGGAGGACAATGACAATCAACCTTTGCGACATGAGAGACGAGTGATAACCCATAATAACTTGAGGAGTTCGATATGGAAGCACTTCGGGTTTTGGACTGTAGATCAAACTATGAAGAAGGAAAAGTGGTATGCAAACTGTGCGATCGTGAGTTCCCATATCACAGCAACACTACAACTATGAGGAGGCATATGCAGCTTCATCATCCAGAAATGTGTTTGACATTTCTAATCGTAAATACAGCCATGGTGAAGCCTGCAGTGATGTTTTTCATTGATGTTATGGCAGTCCACTCTGCTTATTGTTTTTCGAGAATGTTGCGCTCCTGTTTGTCATTTTGCACGAAACTTCACGCCAATAAATCGTCAGAAATATTGCTGACTTGTGCGTCTCAAGCGCCCTCTTCCTCCTCCTTACGTTCGTCCTAAAGCCTTTTAGTTATCCGTGGATTGGCCTATATGTGGCGTTGAAAATGGAAACATCTTTAGACATGGAAAATCGATTTTACAATCGATTCAATGAACACTTATGTCTCAAATATCGAACAGGATTTTTTCACAAAAGTGACAGCCGTAATGGAAAGCTTATTTATTTATTCAGCTTTCAGATTATGTATAAATCTCAATTTAAACAAAATTGACCCATGTGACTGGTTTTGTCGTCCAGGGTCACATTTGAGTGTGTTGAAATTATAATGTTATTCTGTGTTAGTTTGTCTGTATGAGACTAGCAATAAGCTAGATCAACATTAGAATAACATACTGATCATATTCTAACATTTCATCATGTTGAACTATATAACATTGATTAGTTGTATGTACATTTGCTCACCTGTCTAATAAAGTACATGTAAGTTAGTCGCGGACGTGAAGCTCTCGGCATCTCGAAAACGGCAAGCTGATATTGATCCTCATTTTAGTTCTCCTTTTGTCCCAAAGTCTGCTTGCCATGATCTATAATGTTTTGAACGAAACAACAACAGCGTGCAGCTAGACGTTACGCACTATGAAACCAGGGATAACGTGGATATTACCTCATTGACAGGCGACAAGTGAACAGGGAGGGATGGCCCATTATTTAAAATTAGAATTTCTCTGAAATTATAAATCTTTGGGAACTTTTGGGATATTGTAAGTACACAACTACAGGAAATATATCACACTGTGCAAGTGATTTTTGGATATTTTATTACAAAATTCTTACATATTGTACCTTTAAGGAAAAGAAAAGTGTAGCTTCACAAAAATATTTACTCTGTGCTTTTTCTTTTCTGTATGTCTTCTTCTTGCTTCTGTATATGGGTGTGTGGAGAGTCTGATCATCATGAGAACATGATGAAACCTGTGTAAAATCAGGGCATTTTTGTGTAGATGTAGCGAGGGCAGGGAGGGACACATGATTCAAATCGCTGTTTGGTCGCCATTATACTCCTGTCAGTTCAGAATGTATAAAAAACTGTATAAATAAAAAAAAAAGAATAGCAATAAAATACAGAAATAAAAGTGCTTTATAATATCAGGGCAGTTATATGAATTTGAAAAGCTTTTTTGTTTTTATAAGCTTTTTGTTTTTTGATCAGTTATTACAGTTAGAGTTATTAAAACCTTTATCAAATAAAGAGAGACCATTTACAAAAAGTTGAGGATTTTGTAAGGTTGTATTATTAATATCTACGTCTGAGAATGTGGTTAAGATTAGTATGCAGGGATAGCCTTAAATACTATGTTAAATTCTTTTTTTATTTACAAATAAACCATATTTTGAAATAAAATTTGGGTACGTGTAAAATTGCCCATTCTTGTCAATAAGCTGGTTTACAATTAAAATGTTGTGCCGATACCGAACCCAATTCTCCATCCACAATGACTTCTTATTATGAATTACCGCAAAACTTCAAATAATAGCCGAGTCCCAAATAGACGCCTGTCTCTTTTACACGCCTGGTGTGGCGACAGGTTTGGGTAAATAAAGGCCGGTCTCAAATAGAGGCCGGGGGTCTGTTTTTTAGTTTCAGGTTGTATTTAATCTTCTAAAACCCGTCAGATCGTCCGCTTTTTGGCAGCCACCAAAGCAAATTTGTGTCCCGCCAGAGCCTTTTTTGATCGGTGAGTGATGTAGAATAGAATGACTGCTGCGCTTGACAGGGCGCAAACGAGCAGAGAGAGTGCCCCGGCCGCGCACGCCAAATCAATTGACACGATAGTAAAAGGTCGGAAGACCGCAGTTTCACGTGGAGCATTTGGAGATTTTTAGAGATAGAGACTCTAGGAACAACATCTCAATGAACAACATCTCAACACTAAATTATAAAGGCCTGTCTCATATAGACGCCTGTCTCAAATACAAGCCGGTGCAGTTGGGAAAATAAAAGCCCGGGCTATTATTTGAAGTTTTACGGTATATTAGCATTGTTCATCACAATAAACATGGAGTCGCTTTCATTCCGCATTTGTTTTCTGGAAACCCCTGAATGACGTTCGGCTCGTGTTCGGCTCTTGTAAACAAGGTCAAGTGTTCGCTGCGGTCTTCATTCTCCATTTGACTCACTAGACACTTTCTGACACTCTCTCCTGCAAAGGATCCATCCAGCGACACAGCACACCTCCTGCAGGTACAGCGATGAATGCATAGACATATGCAGCTACGCATGCTGATTCATTTCTGCATGCACATAATTGCAGCATGTTGTTTTCTTATATACGTCACAAAAAGATAGCATGGCGTTGTTTACATACTCTCGCAATGTGAAACTCCTGCAGATGCTGTTGTGTCGGACTGATTTGAGAATGTCATTCAAGGGCATTACCTTATCAGTAGACACGAAAGATCTTGTGCAGTGCAGCAAAGTCGTGTCTCTTCCAGCATTTACTCAGCAGGTCTAGACTGCTTGTCGGCGTTACAGTGCAGTCATCAGGGTTCCAAGATGGCGTAACGTGCGAAGCTTGTATCCAGTCCGTCCCGTGTATATCGTCTTTGTCTTATCGTTTCAGTCTTGATTTTCTAAAGTTTTTAAAGTTATATTATATTTTTTTATTATTTTTTAATTATGTCCTATCCAGAAGCAAATTCTCCGGTCACATGCCTTTACCCCAGAGACTAATACTATGTAGCCCTGTGCGTGTCTTACCTTTCGCTGAGCCGAGGAGGGGATCCAGCTCCAGGACGTCTGCTGTTGCTGACGACTAGAAAACCGACGCCCAAACCAACTGCATCGCCGACGTATTCCTCGGATGTGCCCCGACTACGGCAGGATTTCCAGCACGATGAGTTCACCATGAGTAATTTGCCTGATTCGGTCGGACTTGCTTGCTATTGCCCTTGTCCCTAGCATAGACAGCTGGCTTGCGTGTCTGCGGCTGTACAGCAGTACAATCATCGGCAGGCTAGCATTGGTGGCTAACCCTGCCCCCACATCAGCTCTCTGGACCTTGCTGTTTCTCTGGCATTTTTGTTTTTCGGATTACATATACTCTACGGGACTCTTGTGGTCTACTGAAATATTCATAGCAACACAATTGCTTTACCAGAACAGTGCTGTGCCGGGAGAGGCGCGCTTGCGGCTCGTTGCAGCAGGGCCCCGTGCGTGTCCGCATGTGCATGCGCGACGCTTGGTTGGGTGTTTCTCCGGTCGATGATTGCGCTGGTTCGATTGACTGCTTTCCGCCATCTGCAATATCAGCATGTCTCGTTTACTATTGTTATTTACCATTGCATCACTCCATTGTAAATCCCCCACTCATCATGTATCAGGGTCCTTTGTTCATTTAATTCCCCGCTTCTCTGTAACCTCATCTGATTTAACTGGTTTCTCTAGAGATACAATCGCCTTTACTGTCACACAATGCTTAGGTTCACCTCCATTTCATACTCAGACTGTGTTATCAATATCTGTCCACAAAGCTCTGAAAATATTCTACAATGTCCATAAATCCATCCCTTTATTTTACTTTCCCAAGTGCACCAAACGGCCAGTTCTCATAGCCATTAGCCGGGCTCTTATTCTTCTCCTTTTATTTTCCTCAGGAGATGTTCAGTTAAATCCAGGCCCTGTAACCCTCGTTGAAAACCTAATGTCTCATATATTTTCATTTGATGACTTTTGTGATCGTAAAAGCCTTGGTTTCATGCATATTAACATTAGAAGCCTCCTCCCTAAAATTGACTTAGTCACTGCTCTGACACACTCAGCTAAACCTGACATCCTACCTGTGTTTGAATCTTAGCTTAAGAAATCTATACAAAATTCAGAAATATCCATCCCAAACTATAACATCTTCCGCCAAGACAGATCTGCAAAAGGGGGCGGAGTTGGATTCTATTGTAGAGAAAACCTACAATGCTCCGTTGTTCTATCCAGGTCTGAACCCAAAATGTTTGAGCTCTTACTTCTAAAAATGTATTTTTCCAAAGATAAGTCACTTACAGTAGCTGCTTGTTATAGACCTCCTTCAGCCCCCAGTTGTGCTCTAGACACGCTATGTGAATTGATTGCCCCATACTTATCCTCTGAGTTTTTACTGATGGGAGATTTAAACTTAGACATGTTAAATGCCTTGTTGGATACCCTCAACCTCACACAAATAATCAATGAACCTACTAGATACAATTTAAAATCTGTAAACAAAGGCACTCTAATTGATATAGCTTTGACTAACATGCCTTCAAAATATACTCCAGTGGTCTTCAGTCAAGATCTCAGTGATCACTGCCTCATTGCTTGTGTCCGTAATGGGTCTGCAGTTAAAAGGCCTCCCCTCATAACCATTAAACGCTTTTTAAAACACCTCAGTGAACAGGCCTTCCTAATAGATCTTGCACAGGTACCCTGGATGGACACTGACCTGATACCACACGTGGAGGATGCTTGGTTCTTTTTTAAGGATGCTTACATCACCATCCTGAACAAGCATGCTCCTTTCAAAAAGCTCAGAACAAAAAACAGATATAGTCCTTGGTTCACTCCGGAACTGACCGTCCTCAGCAAGAACAAAAACATTCTGTAGCGGTCGGCACTAGCCTAAAATAATCCTCACGATCTGCAGCTTTTTAAGGAAACCAGAAACTAGTACACACAGGCAGTTAGGGAAGCTAAGACTAGTTTTTACAAACATAAATTTGTGTCTTGCAGCACCAATTCTAAAAAGTTCTGGGACACAGTTAAATCAATGGAGAACAAGAACATCTCCGCCCAACTGCCCACCACTTTAAAGCTAGGAGACACTGTCACCACCAACAAGTCCGCTATTAGAAGGCTTTAATAAGCACTTTGCTATGGGTGACCATGTGTTCCATCTGGCTACCTCCACCCGATGCAACAACACAGCATCTATCGTAGCACAATTCCAATTCCCTCCACAATTCTCATTTGCTGAAATCCAAACTGAAGATGTCTTGAGAGAACTAGAACATCTTGATCCATACAAATCAGCTGGACTTGACAATCTGGACCCTTTTTCCTGAAAATGTCTGCTAAAATGATTGCTTCTCCCATTACTAGCCTTTTTAACCTTTCCCTTGTTTCATCAGAGATACCAAAAGACTGGAAAGCTGCTGCAGTTATCCCCATATTCAAAGGAGGGGACACTTCAGACCCAAATTGTTACAGACCCATCTCCATCCTGCCCTGCCTCTCAAAAGTCTTTGAAAGTCAAATCAATAAACAGATATTAGGTTATCTTGAGTCCAACCATAGCCTCTCTGATATGCAATCTGGCTTCTGAGCTGGACATGGGTGCACCTTAGACACACTTAAGGTTTTAAATGATATCATAAGAGCTTTGAAGACCTGCAATTTGCTTTCCGTGGCCTCCAACTGTCTTTAAACTCTGGTAAGACAAAATGCATGATTTTCAACCGGTCACACTCTGCACCTTCTTGCCCAATAAACATCACCACCCTGGACGGGTCCACGCTGGAATATGTGGATAAATACAAATACTTAGGGGTCTGGCTAGACCCCTCGCTCTCAGACCCACATAAACCAGCTCCAGTCCAAGATCAAGTCTAATCTAAGTTTAATCTACAAGTCTTTATTAGGCAAAATACCATCTTACCTAAGATCTTTAATATCTGTAGCAGTACATACACTCAACCTGCGCTCGAGTAGATATATCTCTCTAGTTGCTAAAAAAGCCTGCACCTCATTTGGCTGCCTCTCTTTCCAATTTTCTGCTGCAAATTATTGGAACAATTTACAAACATCTCTCAATCTAGAATCCACCGTTCCTATCACTACTTTTAAAGCATTACTTTTAAAATTACTAACGGACCGCTACACATGTTGATATTTCTGCCCTCTAATGCCCTAGCACATTCAACAAAGTTTTAACGCATCTTGTACATACTCAACTGAATAGCTATTTTTGAAACAATTTGCACTTTACCATGTTAGTCATGTTGCTTCAGGTTATCTATCCCCCTGCTATTCCGCTTGTGCTGCCATTTTACATTTTAAATAATTTACATTTTAAATTTTTGTACATTTTTGTACTCAATGTTCAGTACCTTTTAATTGAATTTGAACATCTTTATATGTGTGATTATATACTTGAATGTTTGTACACTATGTATAATTTTATGTCGCCTTGCACCTTCCGCCTTATCTTGGCCAGGTCGCGGTTGCAAATGAGAACTTGTTCTCAACCGATTAACCTGGTTAATTAAAGGTGAAATAAAAAAATAAAATAAATAACATTTCAAAGATTTTCATCATATTAAATGCTTGATGATATTCACAATATTGTCACGTTTGTGTCTGTTTTATTCTGGGGCCCGTTCTTCGTACGCCGCTAACTCACTTAGCTGGATTTGATTGTTGGCGATTTGGCATGATCTTGGATTGTTTGGTTCTTCGACGCTCATCCTGGACTTGCTGTCATTGTCACGGTTGTTGAATCCACGGTCTTCTCCTTGTCATGTGTATGTGTGTGTGTGTATGTGCGTGCTGATTGTTTCGTGTGGGCGTTACCGCTGATTACCTGATTCTCTCATCAGCGCCAGCTGCTTTCCATCAGTCAGCCTATTTAATGCCTTGTCTTTCTTCTTGTGTTTGTCAGATCGTTGTTGGAGTTCTCTCGTGTTGTTCCCTGTTCCAGCTCTCCTTGTGTGTTCTTTCGTCTGCCCTGAGTTGGTGTGCCGTTGGATTTATGTTCCAGTTCTGTCTCTGAGATCTTCACGTCGTTCTTCACTCTTCACTCTGGGATTCACCGCACCTTGATCTTCACTCGGCACCCTGGTTTAGCCCGTCGAAGTCCCTGCGTCACGCTCTCCTGCTGACTGCGGCTATCTGGACTGTTTGTGCTTGTGCCAAATAAAGAGATAATTTTTACTTGCATCTTGTATTCGTGTTCACTTACTTAACAGAACGATCTGACCAACATCATGGATGCAGCAAGTTCCGCTTCCTTTACTGAGTTTGTCAACCACAGTATCAACCGTATGGATCAGCAGCAGGAGAGTATCTCGGGCACAGAGCACGCTGTGCAAGCGCTCGTGACGCAGGTGTCCGAGCTCACCCACCAGTTCCAACTCCTGAGAAATCCCACTGCGCCACCCGCACCGCCAGTTCCCCTCACACCACCGGAGACGAGCAGTCGACCTGAGCCACGCCTACCGGTTCCGGAGAGCTACACTGGTGAGCCTAATTTTTGCAGAGCCTTTCTTACAAGGTGTTCTATGCACTTCTCTCTACAGCCCAGGACCTTTGAAAAAGAGGAGTCCAAAGTGGCGTTTGTGCTCACCCTTCTCACGGGTCGAGCATCTCTATGGGGAACGGCGGTATGGGAGAACCAAGACCAATGCTGCGCCTCGTTCCAGGCAATTTCCGCCGAGATGAGGAGAGTTTTTGACCGTGCGGTGGCGGGCAAGGACGCTGCCAGGCTTCTCGCGGATCTGGAACAGGGTGATCGTTCAGTCGCTGACTACTCCATCGAGTTCCGCACGCTGGCAGCGGAGTGCAACTGGAACGAGGAGGCGCAGTGGGACATGTTCCTGCATGGGCTGGCCGACCGTGTCCAACGTGAGATATATGTTTTGGATCTTCCCCAGAGTCTCAATGGACTGGTCGACCTGACGCTGAGGGTGGATACTCGTCTTAACCGCCTGGACCGATACACTCGTCCCAACCGCAGACTCAGGGGCGCTGAGGGCCGATGGACCAGCGAAGGAGACACGGTCGGCCCCGTCGTCGATCACGAGCCCATGCAGGTAGGGAGAGCTCGGCTTTCCCGGGAGGAGAGAGAGAGGCGGAGATCCCGAGGACTCTGCCTTCACTGTGGAGGGACGGGCCATTTCATACACTCTTGCCCGGTAAATGAGCAAGCCCGGTAGTAATGAAGAGGCTACTATCGGGTGGGATCTCCGCCGAAAAGTCCTCACCATCCACTCTCCTTCCGGTAAGACTGAGATGGGCTAACCACACACACACCTGTCAAGCATTGTTGGACTCCGGAGCTGAAGGTAACTTCATGGACACCCACTTCACTCACAAACTTCAGCTCCCCATCACTCCACTCACCCGTCAAATCCCAGTCAATGCTCTTAATGGACAGGAACTTCCCAACATATCCCTTAGCACCGGTCCCATAACCCTCATTACGTCTGGCAACCACACAAAGATCATCACATTCCTTCTCATGGACTCCCCGTTAGTACCCAGTTTTAGGCCACCCATGGCTGGTGCAACACAACCCGAGGGTGGATTGGGGCCAGACCTCCATCTCCACATGGAGTGAACGTTGTCATGAGTCCTGTCTTGTATCTGCTTGTTCGTCTGTGTCTGGTTCTGTGTTTCAGGAGAAGGCAGCGGATTTATCAAACGTGCCCACGGAGTACCTCGGCCTGAAGGAGGTGTTCAGTAAGTCCCGTGCTGCTTCTCTTCCTCCGCATCGTTCGCTGTCACCAAGATTATTAGCCCGGTGACTGTCCGACTCAAACTTCCACCTGCGTACAGGAGAATTCATCCCGCCCTCCATGTCTCTAAATTAAAGCCCGTATTTCATTCACACATTAATCCGCCGGCCCCGGTTCCCCCACCGCCGCGACTCGTAGATGGGGAACCTACATATTCGGTAAACCGTATTCTGAACTCGAGAAGGAGGGGAGGCGGATTCCAGTATTTGGTGGACTGGGAAGGTTACGGTCCGGAGGAGAGAAGTTGGGTACCTGCTAGTGACATCCTGGTTCACTCCCTTATCGATGATTACAATCGGCAGGTAGGTTCGTCTGGGAACGCCAGGAGGCATTCCTAGGAGGAGGGGTACTGTCACGGTTGTTGAATCAACGGTCTTCTCCTTGTCTTGTGTATGTGTGTCTGTGTATGTGCGTGATGATTGTTTCGTGTGGGCGTTACCGCTTGTTAGAGCCATTATTTTGAAGTGTATTTTTTGTTTGTGACACTAGAGGGCATATTAGTATTTTGAGTATATTTAAGTGTGGTGATAATGAGTAACAGGTGCGCTGATGGAAGGTCAACAAACTTTTTGACCGTGCTGTGCTATGTGGAGAGTTGGATTGTGCTCATGCCTAACAATGTGTTGAATCAGAAATTTTGGTTTAATGTTTTATTTTCGTTTATTTTGTTATTTGCAATGCCAAATGGACAATAAAAGGATTTGGCTTATCTGAAATTGATTCTGAAGGTATGGACATTCATTTATTTGATTCAAGACATAAGCACGCGTCAGAAACAGACAAATGAAACCATCTGCGTCACTACAATAGGTCAAAAAGTTTGACCAAAGGAGCCTGAATGAGGAGATATATCGACATCGACTGGAGCAGATCGAATTGGACGACTACAGGAAAAGTCAGCTGATCTGAAGTCGGATGAGGCTCATTCGTGACAGTTTGTTGGATTATTTTGTGGATTATTGCTTGGGATTGATCGCCGCGGATTTCGAAGGACTACAAGCCCGCACGTGCAAAACGAAGAGAACAGAGCACACAAACAACAGTCTTCAGCGTTCGTGGTACTGAGGTATGAAAGCGCTTTCACTTGAACTTGAGTCAAATGACTATATCGTCGCTGCCCGATGAAACGTCTACGGTTACGTATGTAACCCTCGTTCCCTGAGTAGGGAACGGAGACGTTACGTCGGATGACGACGAATGGGGTTTCGCTTAGAAAGCCTATCAACTTCGAGTATTACAAAACGAGCCAATGGCAAAGAAATGCCATTGGTCTGCGGAATTTGCATGACGTAACTCCGCCCCACCTCGTGGGTATAAAAGGAGGAAGTCCGCAACAGCAGTTTATGTTTCTTCGCTGAGGAGCCAAGACTGAGCTCAGGCGATCCCCGCGGTACAGCGGAAATTGGCAGGAAGACGTAACGTCTCCGTTCCCTACTCAGGGAACGAGGGTTACATACGTAACCGTAGACGTTCCCTTTCGTTGTCACTCCGAGTTACGTCGGATGACGACGAATGGGGTTACCAGTCTAATCACGCCACCTTCTCAGCTGTCTTCCAGTGCCCTGCGTAAATCTGAGATCCCTGTCGTGAGACTAGCACGGACGAAGGACTCCTATTTAGCACAGGAATACCAAGGTACACTGGGGAGCATATCCCACGATTTTAGAGGAAATATGCAATTATTGCCAACCCAGAGGGGGGGGGGACTTAGAGAATACACATATGACCCGAAGGAAACATATGGAGAACACTGGGGTGTCCAGCCGCAGGTGGAATATTTCAACCCCAGGGGTGGCAAGGTGGCTTGCCAAGGGAAAGACACATGCTCGAGAGAGGCTTACAGTGGAAATACACATGTGGGGGTCGCTCAGGGGAGGGACCATGCACACGGGAGGCACCTAGCCGACGCGCAGGCAAGAGACACTGGCGCCGACGTCAGAAGTGCTGGAGGAGCTCAGGGCTTTCGGAGACGCTCACCTGAGGAGAATATCGCACGTATCCAGTCCGCGGAGTGGAATGGCGAGCAAGCGAAGACACCTGAGCGGGTCCGGTACTAGCTAGTAGACGCGAGTACATGAGAGGACACTGGCTCCACTCGGAGATTATAGAATCTGGCGAATGTGTTAGGTGTCGCCCAGCCTGCAGCTCTGCAGATGTCTGTTAGCGAGGCGCCATGCGCTAGAGCCCAAGAGGATGCCACACTCCGGGTGGAGTGGGCCGTCACACCAAGGGGGCACGGTCGACCTTGCTGCTGGTATGCCAAGGCAATGGCGTCCACTATCCAGTGAGACAACCTTTGCTTGGAGAGAGCCTTTCCCTTCATCTTCCCACCATAACAGACAAGAGCTGGTCTGAGGTCCTGAAACACTGCGTCCTGTCTACATAGGCGCGAAGAGAGCGTACTGGACAGAGCAGTGCCAAGGCTGGGTCTGCCTCCTCCGGGGGCAGCGCTTGCAGGTTCACCACCTGGTCCCGAAAGGGAGTGGTAGGAACCTTGGGCACATATCCGGGCCGGGGTCTCAGGATCACGTGAGAGAAAGCCGGTCCGAATTCCAGGCACGCTTCGTCGACGGAGAAAGCGTGCAGGTCCCCTACCCTCTTGATGGAGGCCAGTGCAACCAGGAGCGCTGTCTTCATTGACAGGAACTTAAGCTCGACTGATTGCAGAGGCTCAAAGGGAGCACTCTTCAGGGCATCTAGGACCACTGAGAGGTCCCAAGAGGGAACGAGAGGAGGACGAGGAGGATATAGTCTCCTCGCTCCTCTCAGGAACCTGATGACCAGGTCGTGCTTCCCTACCGACTTACCTTCGACGGGGTCATGATGTGCGGCAATGGCGGCAACATAGACCTTAAGGGTGGAGGGAGACAGCCTTCGCTCCAACCCTTGCTGAAGGAAGGAAAGCACAACGCTGATCGAGCATCTCCGGGGGTCTTCTCGGTAAGAAGAGCACCAGTCGACGAAGAGGTTCCACTTCAACGCATAGACGTGTCTCGTGGACGACGCTCTAGCGGAAGTGATGGTAGCCGCCACCGCTGGTGGAAGGGTACTCAAACCTACCTCGAGCCGTCCAGGAGCCACACGTGGAGGCTCCAGAGATCGGGGCGAGGGTGCCACAGGGTGCCCCGTCCCTGAGAAAGAAGGTCCTTCCTCAGAGGAATGGGCCAGGGAGGTGCTGTCGCGAGGAGTACAAGTTCGGGGAACCAGGTCCGGTTGGGCCAACACGGCGCGACCAGAATGACCTGCTCCTCGTCCTACCTGACCTTGCGCAAGGTCTGCGCAAGAAGGCTCACTGGGGAAACGCATATTTGCGGCCCGGCGGCCAGCTGTGCGCCAGTGCATCTGTGCCGAGCGTGTCGAGTCGTGAGAGGCAAACAGATCTATCTGTGCGTCCCCGAACTGGTCCCAAATCAGCTGAACCGACTGGGGCTCCAGGGAGGGGCTGAAGCCGTGAGAGCTCGTCGGCTGCACAGTTCAGCGCTCCGGGAATGAAAATGGCTCGAAGCGACCTCAGATGCTTCTGACTCCATAGGAGGAGGTGGCGGGCGAGTTGTGACATACGGCGGGAGCGTAGACCACCTTGATGGTAGATGTACGCTACAGTGGCGGTATAGTCTAAACGGACTAGTACGTGTTGACCCCGGAGCAGCGCCCGGAAGCGGTGCAGGGCAAGACGTACTGCCAACAACTCGAGGCAATTGACATGCCATAGCCGCTGGGGTCCTGTCCAGGAGGCCGCAGCAGCATGTCCATTGCACATGGCGCCCCAGCCCGTGGTGGAGGCATCTGTTGAGACAACAACATGCCGGGAAGCTCGTTCCAGGGGGACACCCGCCCTGAGAAAACTGAGGTTCGACCACGGGGTGGGGAACTGACGGCAGGTCGGAGTACTGGTACTCGGAGCGTGCCTTGATGCCATGCCCACCTCGGGACTCGGTCGCGAAGCCAAAGCTGAAGCGGTCTCATATGAAGCAATCCGAGCGGCGTGACCGCGGCTGCAGATGCCATATGCCCCAGGAGCCTCTGAAAATGTTTCAGTGGAACCGCACTCTTGCTCCTGAGTTGTCTCAGGCAAGTCAGCAGTGACTGCGCGCGCTCGCTCGTAAGCTGCGCGGACATGGCGACCGAGTCGATGTCCATACCGAGAAAAGAGATCCTCTGCACGGGGCAAAGTTTGCTCTTCTCCCAGTTGACCCGAAGGCCCAGACGAGCTAGGTGCCGAAGCACTAGGTCCCTGTGTTCGCAAACCTGATCTCGAGAGTGAGCTAGGATCAGCCAGTCGTCGATGTAACTCAGGATGCGAACCCCGTGCTCCCGAAGGGGAACAAGGGCAGCCTCGACGACCTTCGTGAATATGCGAGGAGACAGGGCCAGCCCGAAAGGGAGAACCGCATACTGGTATGCCTGCCCCTCGAAAGCAAACCGTAGGAACGGTCTGTGGCGAGGAAGAATGGAGACATGGAAGTAGGCGTCCTTCAGGTCGATCGCTGCAAACCAAACCTGGGGCACGCATTCAAAAACGCGTTTGGCGGTGAGCATCTTGAACGGCAGCCTGTGAAGGGAGCGGTTCAGCACGTGCAAGTCCAGGATTGGCCGTAACCCACCGGTTTTCTTGGGGACAATGAAGTAAGGGCTGTAGAAGCCGGACCTCATCTCGGCTGGAGGGACAGTCTCGATTGCACCCTTCGCCAGCAGGGTGGCAATCTCTGCTCTCATGATGGGGGCATTGCCACCGACCAAAGTGGAGCGGACTCCCCTGACGCGGGGAGGAGACCGTGCGAACTGAATCGCATAGCCGAACCTGACGTTATGCGCGATCCAGCGGGACAGACGGGGAAGCTCTAACCAGGCTCCCAGGAACTGAACCAGCGGGATCATGCGGCGACAGGCGTCCCCCCGGAGGGGCAGCGAAGCGGAGTAACTGGCCCAGACGTGGACGGCATAGCGGCCCGGTGTGGGGGCACAGTTAGCAACCGCGCCCTGGCAGAGGGGGCCAGGGGAGGACCAGGCTGGTCGTCCCGCGGGGGCCTGCTCTGCCAGGGGTCTGGCGACAGAGGGGGACAGGGGCGAAGCGGTCCGTGGACGGCACACCGTGTCAACCACCTCTGGGACAGAGGGGGACGAGGAGAGCACGGCTTGTGGGCGGCGCTCTGTGTCGTCCGCGAACTCTGTGTGCTCAGAGACGGGAGAGTCAGTTCTTGGAGAATAGGGATTCTTCCCCGGCCCTCCACCGGGGAAAGGAGTGGTCCTGCTACCAACTCCTGGAAGAACTGAGTCCCATCTCTGGGGAGCCCCTCCAGAGCGCCGCCTAACCCAGCGTGTAGCGGGGGGCAGGGCTGGAGAGGGCTGTGGCGTCCGGCCGCGGCCTCCAGAGCCGGCCCGGGTGAACGGGCGGGGTGGTGAGCCGCGGGGGGGCGCCCTCGGCGGTGGGCAGACCGAGGGACCTGAGCGGACGGCGGGGCCGTCGAGACAGAGTCGACCTCAGCCTGCTCCATCCCCGAGGAGCCCGTCTCAGGAGCGCCGCTAAACCCGGCGTGTAGCGGGGGGCGGGGCTAGAGAGGGCTGTGGCGTCCGCCCGCGGCCCCCAGAGCCGGCCCGGGTGAACGGGCAGGGTGGGAGCCGCGGGAGGGCGCCTTCGGCGGTGGGCAGACCGAGGGATCTGAGCGGACGGCGGGGCCGTCGGGACAGAATCAACGTCAGTCTGCACATGGGCGGTTGAGAGCTGTTGGGCGAAGTTCTCAACCGCACCGCCGAAGAGGCCGACCTGGGATATGGGAACGTCGGACAGACGGGGCCGCGCGACATTCAGCACATCAGACAGGTTCAGCCACAGAATGGTAGGCATCACCTGACCCAGGGAGCGTACGGCCACTTTCGCCGCTCGGAGAGCAAGGTCAGTGGCGGCGCGCAACTCAGTGAAGAGCCCTGGGTCAGTCCCACCCTCGTGCAAGTCCATGAGCATCTGGGTCGGGGACCAGCAGAATGGCCATGGCCTGCAGAGAGGCGGCTGCCAGTCCCGCGGTACTACAGGATCTCGCCACAAGTGTAGACGAAAACTATAGACCACGGACGGGTGCTTAGGATTGCGCCGAGAAGAAGCACTCTGAGGACACATAGCATCGCAACAGAGCGTTCAGCCGGGGGAACCCCAGTGTACCCACGGGCAGCGGCCCCATCGAGGGGAGGAAAGGCGGATGAGATCAGCGAATGGTCCCTGATCTCATCATGCACGTCCGGGGAGAACGGTATTGGGGTTTGCCGTGGACGAGGGTCGGCGGCCTCACCCAAAAACCAATCGTCCCGGGAAAGCATGGCCGTCATCTCCGGATCAGACTCGACGAGTCGTCACTTCCAGGAAAATCAAACCCACCTAGTGAAGCTGCTACAAACATAGTATCATCCTCTGTAGCTTCAAATGAAACACACAGGCCACCATTTTTTTTTTGTTTTTTTTTTGGGTAGACCCGTGGGAATCACCTGTTCACTAGCGGGCACCGTCATTGAAGAGGGGGGCTGGGGTCGCGGACACATAGTCGGCGCCTTGTTCCAGACCATAACCCTCAGGTCACCCTGGCCACCAGCCGAAGAACGGGGGGTGGATGAGGGGACTCTCACTCATGCGATTTCACCGAGTCTCGACCTTAATGACGCGATGATCATGTTTCCACGGAGAAAACATGAGTCATCCACGAGCGCTGCTCAGCATGATCAAGCCCAAACATACTAGACAACGCTCGTGCCCATCAGAGTCCGATACCAAGCTGCCGCACCATTCATTTTTTTTTTTTTAAATGCACGGGCGAGCCGTCTTTAAAAAGACGTGCCGCGTGCGAGCTCTTTTAGTGAGAGAAAACTCAAGTGTTGAAGCACCCAGGGAGACACGCACCGACTGGCAGACCACTGCAACAGATCAGCAGGAAGCACGCGCTCGCCGTAGATCGCCGTCACACCAACACTCGAGGTACTCGTTTGTAAAGCTGACAATTCAGAGATGGCTTGTGGAGAGAAGAATACACTTGGCTCCGAAGCGAAAACATAAACTGCTGTTGCGGACTTCCTCCTTTTATACCCACGAGGTGGGGCGGAGTTACGTCATGCAAATTCCGCAGACCCATGGCATTTCTTTGCCATTGGCTCGTTTTGTAATACTCGAAGTTGATAGGCTTTCTAAGCGAAACCCCATTCGTCGTCATCCGACGTAACTCGGAGTGACAACGAAAGGGAACTCACGTATGTCCAAAACGGTTACTTTTCAGGAAGTGAAAAAAACACCGTAATTCAAAAGCAGTTGAATGTAGCGGTGTCATACTTGGTACGGCATCTTTAAATGTAACCATAGTCTTGCCAGTGTAATGATATAATCCACATTTGACCAAAATCGAGTTTAAATGGACATACGTGCATATTTTACAGTAACGGTGGTCGATACGCCTTCTTCCGATCATTAATTAGAATGGCCAAGTCGCGTTTCATATTGACAGATGAATAGGCTACGCTCAGTTTATTAAATAGCCTACGTCTCAGTTTATTAAATACGCTCAGTTTATTAAATGTCTCTTGCAAACTATGAAGGGGCAATGAATCAATACACTCATTGCTGAACCCAGGGCCGGCGCGTGCTATGTAGCCTACAAAAAAAATACAGCCATTTCTGTTTTTTTCTTTTAAACAAAAAAACAAGCTAGCTGCACCCTTTTTTTTTACATTTCATCTTTCATTCCGAAATGAACGAAAAAGTACACCGACCCAACATGTATTAGCCTTTTTACTTCGTAACGTTATCAATCTAAATTAATCTCGTTTTTCTTTATTTAAATTTCGGTTTTTTTTTCTTTATTTAATTTTCGTTTTTTCTTTATTTAAAATTCGTTATTCTATATTTAAATCTACCCTTTACTGTGTCAGTAATTTATTAGTCAGAAAAATATTAGACTACCTTAAAAGTAGACTATTAAGTTAACAGACCCGTGCGTTAACATCTTCATAATAAACAGTGACAATTACTTCGTCTAGACCATTTACCGGTAAATAACAGTTGTGAATATATTGCGAATATATAATAAACTTGAACAGTTGTCAAAAACAAACATTTGCTGATACTTTACCTCACAGAGTTATTCGGCTATACAATGCTGAGCTTCCAGAGACGCTTAGACCTGCGAGATGCCTCAGGGCGGGAGATACGCGGCGTGATTGACAGCTTTGACACCAAATGGATATACGTGAAAATCAGATGACATGATTTCACAACTTTTCATTGGTCATTTAGACATGTGAAGCATACTGTATACGGAAATGAACCTGGACATTCTATCCGTCGAAAAATCTCAAAATCGGCAAAATGGACATACGCGGTTTTCATCAGACAGCGACGATATTTAAAACAGTGTGCACACATACAAACAAAGACAAATCCAATGCGCATTGGTGGTAAAAAAGAAAAAAAAGAGGGGTTTGTGAAACAAAGTACTAAACTGTTTGTGAAATGCTTAATTGTGTTTGTTAATGTTTACACTTTAAGCTGATGTTTATGATGTAAAATATGCAGTTAGTAAAGGTTTAAAAATGGCGGATGAAAATGAGTTTCGTGGTTCTGAAATCGAGCAAAATGCAGCTCAGACTCAGAAAGCAGAGAATGAAAATGTTGAATTGTCTGTACGAAAACGAGAGGTTAAGCTTACTGCAAAAGGGTTAATGGCAAAACTCGATATTTTACAGAAACAAAGAAAGTCAAAATTTGACAAAGCATCCCAACTAAAAAAGACAATACAAGAGTTAATGGGCAATAGAGAATATGAAAATGAGGTCAAAGGTATGTTTGAAAAGTTTGAAACACAATGCAAAGAAGCAAAAGAAGCACACGAGTCTTTGATTGCTTTATTGCCGGATGAAGAGAAAGACCGGCATGAAACATGGTTCAAAGCAAAAATGATATGGGTTGTGGAATTTAGCGCTGTGGTATATAAATGGTTGGAGAAGCTACAGGAGGAATGTGATCATGCTGCAAGCGAAATTGAACCCAAGGATAGCATTTCAAATGTTAAAACACGGGTTAGTGGTCACACTTCTCACAAGAGCAACCGCCACAGTTCGCGCTCGAGCAAATCTAATGCCTCTGTGCAACTGGTATGCATTCAACTTGAAGCAGAAAAAGCTGCTCTTGTCACTCAAGCAGAGTCTTTAAAAGCTAAGCATGAGTTTGAGCAACAGTTGGAAATGTTACAGAAGCGTAAGGAACGAACAGATATTGATGCAAAAATCGCCGCATCCAATGCAAAGATATCTGTGCTCAGGACTTATGAACAACGAGCAAACAGCATTGCATCAGATGGGATGGAATCCTATGTCAACAAACAGGCAAAACAAGCAACTGCATCTCTTCATCCAGAAGTTGAGAGACAGTCAAGGACTATATTGCAAAGCAGCACAGGTGCTACCTCACAACCACCAACATCATCTCATTTACAGCAACCTGCATCTTCAAGACCCAGAATAGCCACTTCAGTAGATGATAGAAGGTCTGCTTTCACACAGAGTATGCTTCAAAAACATCAAGAAATAACGGAGTTGTTAATAAACCAGCAAAAGTCTCAACATTTACCACCACGTGATATTCCAGTGTTTGAAGGGGATCCATTGCAATTCAGTTTGTTCACTAAAGCTTTTAAACACTGTGTGGAGGACAAAACGAATAACAAAGGTGATTGCTTGTATTTCCTTGAAAGATACACAAGAGGGCGCCCAAGAGAAATTGTTCGAAGCTGTATGAATTTGGCACCGGAAAGAGGTTATGATACAGCTAAAACTATGCTTAAACAGCAGTTTGGAGAGGATTATTTTGTTTCTGCTGCATATATGGAGAAGGTGCTTGGATGGCCCATGATCAGGTATGAAGATACAACAGCTCTTCAAGATTATGCACTCTTTTTACGTGGGTGTTGCAATGCTATGGCAGATCTACAGTATATGCAAGAACTGGACATGCCAACAAACATGAGAGCAGTAATTCTAAAGCTTCCATTTAAACTCAGAGAAAAATGGAGAACAGCTGCATGTGATATCATGGAAAGACAGAAAAGAAGAGCCCAATTTAGTGATGTTGTCAACTTCATTGAATACCAAGTTAAAATCATTTCTGATCCAATATTTGGGTCTATTCAACATGTAGAGATGAGAACAACTGGTAAACCGAAGGATGTCTACCAATGGAAGTCACCATTACAGTCAAAGCCAAAGTTAAAAGGGGATAGTTTTGCTACCAATGTTACCAATGTTAACAAGCCCATTGTTGGTGAAATCCAAAGGGTAAATGCTGAACATCCAAGCAGGCAATTCAAGAGTAACTCCACTTGTTTGTTTTGTTCACAAGGTCATTCTTTGGAGCAATGTAAAGAGTTTGAGAAGAAGAAACATAGGGAAAAGGTAAACTTTATAAAGGAAAAAGCTGTCTGTTTTGGTTGCTTGCATGTTGGACACATGAGCAAAGAATGTAAAAGGTGCTTAACTTGCAAAGTGTGCAACCAGAAAGATCCCAGTGTTCTTCACATTCATTTGAAAGAGTTTAAAGTTGATAAAGCTGTCAACACAAACCATGAACAGAATGTAGAACCAACTATCAACAATACACTTGTATCTGCCCAAACGTGTGGTCATATTGGGGCCGGGAGTAGCAGTGGTATCTTACCTATCCTTCCAGTCCAAGTAAAGTCTGCAAGGGGCAACAAAATTGTTCAAACTTATGCATTTCTGGACACAGGCAGTACCTCTACCTTTTGTTCAGAAAGCTTAATGAGGAAGCTGCACCTGAATGGACGAAAGACAAATATTTGTTTGCTTACCATGAGTCCCAAAACAACAGTCTCAAGCTATGTGGTAAGCAACTGTCTTTATGTGGTAAGATTTCAAGTCTTGATGGTAATCATTTTTATGAATTACCAGAAGTGTACACACAGAAACAAATGCCCGTAAACCAAGCTAACATGGTCAATCAGGAAGACCTAACTAAATGGCCATATCTTGATGATATTCAAATTCCGCACATTCAGGCTGAAGTGGAGTTGTTGATAGGTACCAACGCCTCCAAATTACTTGAACCATGGGAAGTAGTGAATAGTCAGGGAGATGGTCCCTATGCCATACGAACCCTATTGGGGTGGGTTGTCAATAGTTCTCTAGGCAGTTATCAAAATGAACAACACACTGCTAAAGTAAATAGGATCTCTGTTGAAACCTTGGAGTTGCTATTGGAAAAGCAATACCAGCATGATTTCAATGAAAAAATGTCAGAGGACAAAGAAGAAATGTCCAGAGAGGAGGTAAAGTTTATGGAAATCATGGAGAAATCTGTGAGCTTCAAGGATGGACATTATAGTTTGAAACTGCCTTTCAAAAACAAAGATGTTGTAATGTCTAACAATCTTAACATTGCCAAACAGCGTCTTGTGGGGATAAAAAGAAAGTTTGAAAAGAATGTTAAGTTTCAACAAGAATATACAGACTTTGTCAACGATATGGTTACCCAAGGCTATGCTGAGAAAGTGCCAGAGCATCAATTGGATCGCTCTGACGGTAAAGTTTGGTACATTCCACATCATGGTGTGTACCACCCTCGTAAAGGCAAGTTACGTGTGGTATTTGACAGTGGAGCAAAATACCAAGGCACATCTTTAAATGATCAAATACTGCAAGGCCCAAACCTCACAAGCTCTTTAATTGGAGTTCTTCTGAGGTTCAGACAAGAACTTGTTGCTTTCATGACTGATATTAGAGCAATGTTTTACCAGGACAAAGTGGCAGAAGAAGGCAAGGACTTTCTTCGGTTCCTATGGTGGCCAGTTGGAGATGTTACACAGGATGTTGCGGTCTTCCGAATGACTGTTCATATTTTTGGAGCAGTTTCATCCCCGAGTTGTGCGTGTTTCGCTCTGAGGAGAACTGCAAAAGACAATCGACACTGCTTTAAAGAAGAGGTAATTGACACGGTGTATAATAACTTCTACATGGATGATTGCTTAAGAAGCTTATCTACAGAGTATGAAGCAATCCAGGTGGTCAAAGACCTGACCACAATATGTCAAAAGGGAGGCTTCCATCTAACACAATGGGTCAGTAACAGCCGTAAGGTCTTACAGTCCATTACAGAAAAAGATAGATCCAAGAATCTAACTGAGCTCAACTTGGATCGAGACCAACTACCAGTGGAAAGGGCCTTAGGACTTCAATGGTGCATACAGACTGACACCTTCAATTTCAGAACTGTTTGCAAAGAGAGAATGCCAACTCGACGTGGAATATTGTCAGTGATCAGTTCAGTGTATGATCCTTTAGGATATCTTGCACCACTGACACTTCCAGTCAAACTCATCCTCCAGGAGTTGTGCAGAACAAACTATAACTGGGATGACGAGATTCCTAAAGTTCTTGAACAAAGGTGGGTTAAATGGATTTCTGACTTGGATCAGTTAAGTACTTTTAATGTTGACAGATGTTTGAAACCATGTGATTTTGGACAACCGATGAGTGCCCAACTACACCATTTTTCAGACGCCAGTGGAAGTGGATATGGATCTGTGACCTATTTGAGGATACAGAATTGTAACAATGCTATTCACGTTTCCTTTCTGGTTGGCAAAGCCAGGGTGGCACCCCTAAAACCAGTTACCATTCCTCGTTTGGAGCTGACCGCTGCAGTCCTAGCAATTCGCATTGACAAAATGCTCCGAGAACAACTTCAGCTTCAACTGGAAACTTCTTGTTTTTGGACCGATAGCACATCTGTTCTGAAGTATTTAAGGAATGAAAATAAGAGATTCCGTACCTTCGTGGCAAATAGGATTTCTGTCATCAGAGAAGCTTCAAATGTGACACAGTGGAGGTATATTCACACTTCACAAAACCCTGCAGATGATGCGTCCAGGGGAATGACTGTACAACAGCTAACAACCAATAAAAGATGGTTAAATAGACCTAAGTTTCTAGGAGAACCAGTTTCAAAATGGTCAAATGACAACATTGAGTCAAACATTGTGGATGATGATCCAGAACTAAAGAAAGAGCTCTCAACAAATGTTGTAAACATTGAAGACACCAATAATGCAACCCATAGGCTGATCAATTACTTTTCTGATTGGAAAAGACTCAAGACTGCAGTTGCATGGATGCTGAAAGTAAAGAAAGTTCTACTTGAAGTAAGTTGGCAAAGAAAACAATTGATGACAACTTTAAATGATTCCAATGTGTTGGAAAAGAGGTTGCAACGAACAAAAGCTTCATTTGAAGGAAAGTGCTTGTCTCCAGACGACCTTGCGGAGGCGGAAAAGGCTATTATCCAGTTCTGTCAATGGGAAAGATTCAGCGTAGAAATTTCATCACTGAAATCTGGAAGATCTGAAATCAGAAAAGACAGTTCTATTCACAAGTTAAGCCCCATTTTAGAAGATGGATTGCTGAGAATCGGTGGCAGGTTATGCAAAGCTGCTATGCCTGAAGAAAAGAAACATCCAGTTATTTTATCTAAAGACCAGCATATTTCCAAGCTGATTCTTAGGCATATTCATGTACAGAGTGGCCATAGTGGAAGAAATCGTATGCTGTCTATATTAAGAGAAAAATACTGGATTACTCGAGCCAATGCAACAGCCAGAAAAATTATTTCAAGCTGTACTTTCTGCAAACGAAACATAGGAAAACTAGGTGAGCGAAAAATGTCAGACTTACCTGAAGAAAGAATAACTGCAGATCTACCTCCATTTTCAAATGTAGGAATGGATTACATTTACATTTAGTCATTTAGCAGACGCTTTTATCCAAAGCGACTTACAAATGAGAAAAAATAGAAGCAGTTAAAACTAACAGTAGGACAACAATACGTAAGTGCTATAACCCCTCTCAGTTTAACTTAAGTGCAGTGTTTTTTTTGTTTTTTTTTTAAGAATAGAAGAGAAGAGAAAGTGTTAATACTACTGAATCAAGTGCTGCCGAAAAAGATACGTCTTCAGCAGTTTCTTGAAAGTGGCTACTGACTCAGAAGCTCTGGTTGAGTTAGGCAGATCATCCCACCAACAGGGAACAGTCATGGTAAAGGTCCGAGAAAGAGATTTTGTGCCTCTTTGAGATGGTACCACAAGACGACATTCGCTAGCAGAGCGCAGGTTTCTGGATGGCACATAAGTCTGAAGTAATGAGTTTAGGTAAGAGGGAGCAGTGCCAGTGGTTGTTCTGTAGGCAAACGTCAGTGCCTTGAATTTAATGCGAGCGGCAACTGGCAACCAGTGCAATTTTGTGAGGAGAGGAGAGACGTGTGCTCTCTTTGGCTCATTAAAGACTACTCTGGCTGCAGCATTCTGGATCAATTGTAGAGGTTTGACAGAGCAAGCTGGAAGACCAGCCAGGAGAGCATTACAATAGTCCAGTCTGGATAAAACAAGTGCTTGGACAAGGAGTTGTGTAGCATGCTCTGTAAGGAAGGGCCTGATCCTCCTAATGTTGTGTAAGGCAAATCTGCAGGACCGGGCAGTTCTAGCAATGTGGTCTGTGAATTTCAACTGATCATCAATTACAACCCCAAGGTTCCTAGCTGACCTTGATGGAGTTATGGATGACGAGCCTAGCTGAATGGAGAAGTTGTAATGAAGTGTTGGGTTGGCCGGGACCACAAGTAGCTCTGTCTTCGCAAGGTTTAGTTGAAGGTGGTGGTCCTTCATCCAGCCAGAAATGTCTGTCAGGCAGGCTGAGATACGAGCAGCTACCGTCGGATCGTCAGGCTGGAATGAGAGGTAGAGTTGCGTGTCATCAGCGTAGCAATGATAGGAAAAGCCATGTTTCTGAATCACAGATCCTAGTGATGTCATGTAGATGGAGAAGAGGAGTGGTCCAAGCACTGAGCCCTGAGGCACCCCAGTAGCTACATGTTGGGTCTTAGATGCCACACCTCTCCACGACACCCTAAAGGACCTACCTGAGAGGTAAGACTCGAACCATTGGAGTGCAGTTCCCGAGATGCCCTTCATCTTTAGGATTGACAGGAGGATCTGGTGGGTAACTGTGTCAAAAGCAGCAGACAGATCCAGCAGGATGAGGACTGAGGATTTGGAAGCTGCTCTTGCCAGTCCCAGAGCTTCAATTACTGAGAGCAGGGCAGTCTCAGTTGAGTGTCCGCCGTTGAAACCAGACTGATTGTCGTCCAAGAGGTTGTTCTGTGTAAGAAAGGAGGAGATCTGGTTGAAAACAACTCGTTCAAGTGTTTTCGCGACAAATGGAAGAAGAGATACCGGTCTGTAACTTGTTAGATGTGCTGGAGTTAGATTGGGTTTCTTAAGCAGTGGGGTTACTCGAGCCTGCTTAAAAGCTGTGGGAAAGGTACCAGTGTGAAGAGAGGTATTTATGATGTGCGTGAGTGTGGGTACAACTGAGGAAGAAATGGCTTGAAGTAGATTAGTGGGGATAGGATCAAGCGGACAGGTAGTAGGGCGATTGGAAAGGAGGAGTTTAGAGACTTCCGCCTCTGAAAGTAGAGAGAAGGAGGGTAGAATGTGTGCGTTTGTTGGTAAAATGTGTGTGTTAGTTTGTGGATTGGTAAATTGGCCGCTGATGGTGGTTGTTTTTTCTATGAAGAATGTGGCAAAATCATCAGCTGTTAGGGTTGATGAAGGAGGAGGAGGAGGAGGAGGGTTAAGAAGAGAGGAGAAGGTTTTGAAAAGCATGCGAGAGTCAGAATAATTGAAAATTTTGTTGTGATAGTAAGCCATTTTAGCAGTAGAGATATTAGCAGAGAAGGAAGAGAGGAGGGATTGATAAAGACCCAGGTCTGTCAGATCTTTCGATTTGCGCCACTTCCTCTCTGTACCCCTGAGTTTAGTACGATGTTCGCGAAGAATATCAGATAACCAGGGGGCAGAGGGTGTGGCGCGGGTTGGCCTGGAGGAAAGGGGACAGAAGTTGTCCAAGCAGGATGTTAAAGTGGAGAAAAGAGTATCAGTTGCACTGTTAGTATCTAGTGTTGAGAGCTGATCAGGTGGAGGAAGTGTGGATGAGACCAAAGAGGATAGGTGAGAGGGTGAAAGTGAGCGTAGGTTCCGTCGAAAGGTGACCTGTGGAGGAGTGTGTGTTGTGTTCTGAGGCAGGTTGAGGTTGAGAGTGAGGAGGAAGTGATCTGAGGTGTGCAGTGGAGTGACCAGTGTATTGTCCGTAGAGCAGTAGCGCGTGTAGATAAGGTCCAATTGGTTACCTGATTTGTGAGTAGCCACAGTAGATACTCGTTTGAGGTCGATTGATGCAAGCAGGGTGTGGAAATCGGCAGCCTGAGGTTTTTCTAGGTGGATGTTGAAGTCTCCAAGAATTACAAGAGGAGTACCATCTTCAGGGAAGGATGAGAGTAGCACATCAAGCTCCTCCAAGAAACTGCCAAGTTGACCTGGGGGACGATATACAACTACAAAATGGATTTTTATAGGATTTATAGGATTACTTTGGTCCAATTGATGTAAAAAGAGGTCGAACTTCTGTGAAACGCTATGGTGTAATTTTTACATGCATGGCCAGTAGGGCAGTCCATTTGGAGGTGGCATACTCATTGGACACTGATTCTTGCATAAATGCATTGCGACGATTCATATGCAGAAGAGGACAAGTATGTCAAATGAGGTCTGACAATGGAACAAATTTTACTAGCTCAGAAAAGGAATTGAAAAGGGCACTGGCAGAGTTTAATCAAAATAAAATCACAAAGGTTTTAGCACACAAAGGAATTAAATGGAGTTTTAATGCACCCACAGCCTCACATCATGGTGGTGCATGGGAACGCATCATCAGAATGATAAGAAAGGTGTTGTCCTTCGTTTTGAATCAACAAACACTGGATGATGAAGGATTAGACACTGTTCTGTGTGAAGCTGAGGCAATTCTCAATAATCGACCCATCACTAAAGTATCCGAAGATCCAAATGATCTTGAAGCACTTACCCCCAATCATCTGCTTACAATGAAGAGAAACCCAACCTATCCTCCTGGTCTTTTTGAGAAATCAGATCAGTATGTAAAAAGAAGATGGAAACAAGTACAATACCTTTCAGATCTTTTTTGGAAAAGATGGATAAAAGAGTACTTGCCTTTGCTACAGGAAAGGCAAAAATGGACAAAAGAGAGACGTAATCTTACGCCGGGTGATATTGTACTCATTGCAGATTCTACAGCTCCATGCAATTCTTGGACTCTTGGAAGAGTACTAGAGACTTTCCCAGATAAAATAGGTTTAGTTAGATCTGTACGAGTTCAAACCAAAACAAACACAGTAGTAAGACCAGTAACAAAACTTTGTCTTTTATTAGAAATGTGATAAAGGGATGTTCAAATGCATGGTTTACCTATGTATAATAATGGTTTGTTTGATGGCTCCTTATGTAAATATATGATTTTGAATTGTTTATGCCTTATGTCATTAACAGTTCAGGGGCCGGTATGTTAGAGCCATTATTTTGAAGTGTATTTTTTGTTTGTGACACTAGAGGGCGTATTAGTATTTTGAGTATATTTAAGTGTGGTGATAATGAGTAACAGGTGCGCTGATGGAAGGTCAACAAACTTTTTGACCGTGCTGTGCTATGTGGAGAGTTGGATTGTGCTCATGCCTAACAGTATGTTGAATCAGAAATTTTGGTTTAATGTTTTATTTTCGTTTATTTTGTTATTTGCAATGCCAAATGGACAATAAAAGGATTTGGCTTATCTGAAATTGATTCTGAAGGTATGGACATTCATTTATTTGATTCAAGACATAAGCACGCGTCAGAAACAGACAAATGAAACCATCTGCGTCACTACACCGCTGATTACCTGATTCTCTCATCAGCGCCAGCTGCTTTCCATCAGTCAGCCTATTTAATGCCTTGTCTTTCGTCTTGTGTTTGTCAGATCGTTGTTGGAGTTCTCTCGTGTTGTTCCCTGTTCCAGTTCTCCTCGTGTGTTCTCTCGTCTGCCCTGAGTTGGTGTGCCGTTGGATTTATGTTCCAGTTCTGTCACTGAGATTTTCACGTCGTTCTTCACTCTTCACTTTGGGATTCACCGCACCTTGATCTTCACTCGGCACCCTGGTTTTGCCTGTCGAAGTCCCTGCGTCACGCTCTCCTGCTGACTGCAGCTATCTGGACTGTTTGTGCTTGTGCCCAGGGCCGGCGCGTCCATATAGGCGAACTAGGCAATTGCCTAGAGCGGCACTTTTGTAAGGGCGGCAAAATGTGTGCCAACCGGAAATGAACAATTCACAAAATAGGTTATTTATATGATTTACTGAGCTGCCGCCGCCCCGCAGCGCCAGCGCGCCCCTGCTCTCACGAGTCATGACTGGGTGATGGGAAGTTCGGATCATTTTACTGACTCTCTTGAGTCATTCTATTCGCTACAGTTCGCTCGCCGTCCCCCGAGCTTTCGAGCACGGACCGCGATGAAAGTGAATACGGAAGTAGCACATCTACTCCGCGCAGAAATAGCGAAACTGCTGTGCAAAGGGGCCATAGAACCGGCTGTAAAAGCCTGACTCGCTCAGAGAAGGAGGTACCGGTTCTATGGCCCCTTTGCACAACAGTTTCGCTATTTCTGCACGGAGTAGATGTGCTACTTCCGTATTCAATTTCGTCGCGGTCCGTGCTCGAAAGCGCGGGGGACGGCGAGCGAACTGTAGCGAATAGCCCTGTCTTATTGTGCTCACTGCTCAGCACTCATTCTGATATCCCTGGAATCGCTTCCCATGCTTTTACATGTACAGCTAGGGGCAGAATGGCCTCCGGGTGAACCGGAGGTAGGCCTATGGGCGCGGCGCGCGCGCCCTCGGTGCTTGAATACGGCGACTCGCTGACAGCGGTGGCTGGCTGTTTCATATGTGATGTCCCGATTGCTTTGAATGGGGAACGTTTTGTGAACAGGGAACAGACTTAATGGACTGGCAACAATCTCCATAGAACATGAACTGGCACAGAGACTCGCAATAGAGGATGCAGTTAAGACCTTTGCTGCGATGAAGGCCCGCCGTGCGCGCTTACGTAAGTTAAGCTTCATTTGCTCTTTAGTCGTTATTTAAGATGCTGAACCTGCTGATGATATAATGTGCTTGCGGACATTTCATTTGTTTTACGCACATAATAAAGTGGTGTAAAGAGATTTGCAACAGTAATTTGAGGAGGTGAAATGTGATTATTTGGAAAATTCCTGTCATGACTGCTTAAAGAAAAATGCCAGCAGGCATTTGCCTCCTGCATAAACTTTAATATTGTTGACATTTTGGGCACACGCGCGTTGCGCACTATTCGCGTTATATGTAGGCCTATGGCTTATTGGTCTTTGTGTGTTGTTGCTGGTTTTGCGTTATATGTATATGGCATATTGGTCTTTGTGTGTTGTTGCTGGTTTTGCGTTATATGTATATGGCATATTGGTCTTTGTGTGTTGTTGCTGGTATACGTTGCAAATAGAGGGGCGGCACAATTGTTTTTCGCCTAGAGCGGTAGAAGTGCACGCGCCGGCCCTGCTTGTGCCAAATAAAGAGATTATTTTTACTTGCATCTTGCATCCGCTTGTACTTACGTAACCATCATAGCAACAGGTGCGTAAACTTGAACCTGCTCGCGAGCAGGCTTATTTCATGTTAACAGGAGTTCATAAGCGGAGCTGATACGAGAAGTCCTTTAGCGCAGCGCGATAGAGTAGGATACTTTCTGAGATATATATTTTTTCTCGTGAAACGATCGTGAGGGTGTCATTTATACATTATTATTTTGTTGGAAACGCGCATTAATGTTCGACTCGTCGGAGTCGAGCTTTAACAACAGCACAACATGTTAGCATTGCCCTAAAATTATTTGCGAGTGGCTGGCTCTTTCTTTTACACATTGGAGATGCGGAGAACTTGATGAAAAGTGCTGGCTCTGGTGCCATTCGCAAAGTTTACCTGGCGCTCAAGCTGTTTTTAGGGGTTTTTTTGTGGCCTTTGCCAGTGGCGCCTCCAGAAATTTTTCATAGGTGTGGCCAGATGGGGCCACTTAAAATCTTGGGGTGGCACACCAAAACTATAAACCATAATTTCAGAATTTTATTCTACTGTTGTAGTAAACCAGCCTGTAGAAAACTATCAGAAAGACTTACGGAAACTCCTACTGATATACTTTGGTTTATTGTGTTATATTTAATGTTATTAATGATATTAGTAGGGCCCTACTAATATATATTATATATAATGATATATATTATATAGATATGATATATATAAGGGCCCTCGCCCCGTGGCAAATTTCCAGATACTTACATAATTGTGATGAATTTAATCCTTTTTAAGTTATTATTTTGCAGTGTAAGATTACAGTTAACACCTTTAAATATTACATAAATGTGTTATGAATTTTTAATAAACTTAATGAGTGTATAAATCAGCAGCAAAAAGTAATTATTGAGAAAATCTGCACAGTAATTTTACAAAATCTAAATATGTTGATAAAAACAAATTACTATTAGTTCTCTTATAAAATTCAATCAGGCAATCATACATTTCAATCAGGCAATCATACATTTCACAATTTTATATTTATATATTAATGTCAAGAATTCAGAAGTGCATATATAGCCTACACTACCCTAGTGAAAAAAAAGTATGCTAAGTATACTTGCAGCCAGACTAATTGTCAGTATACTTCAAGTGTGTTAATGATTAGTTAACTTGAAGTGTGCTATTTTGGATACTTTTTTTGTACTAAGTGTATTTTAGTTATAATTAAATTATACTAAAGTATAACTTTAAGTGTATTTAGTGTACTTTTTGATGCTAAATTGAGACAATTTCAAGTATACTTAGTACACTTTAAGTACATGCGTATTTTCATGCTTAAAGTGTACTTTATTTGTGTTAAAAGTACATTACAAATTCATTATGAGTGCCTTCGAAACATATTTGTACTATATTTTAATATACTAAATTATGATAAAATGGAACCACTTCCAGTACATTTAAGTGTATTTCTTTGCAGTTCATTAAAAATATACTTTCATATGTCTTAAACTAGTTATAATATATGTGAAGTGAATATATGTGACATAATTTTAATGTACTTCAAAAACATTTAAATAGCATTAAAAGTGTATTAGCATTACACTAATAGCTTATTATAAAGCTGTTTTATTCAGTATTTAAAATGGTATATTAAAAGTGCAAAAATAATTAAATATAAACATTAAGACATGCACAGACTTTGAATATCAAGAAAACTTTAATATAGTATCTTGTGTAAATTACATAAGAGTAAAAAAAGAAATAAAAGTAAATTAAAAAGATCAGTGAAATGCTATGGCAGAGCTATATTTATAATTTTTTTGTAGAACATTTCAGTTATACATGTATTACTGAAAAGTACACTATGAATTTTACATCACTAAATAAGCATCACAATGCAATATTCTGAAAAAAAAAAGTTTCAGAAAAATAATGTGCAGAAGTGAATAATGCATTATTTACAAACTTAGGCCTACAAATGGCTGAACCAAAGAAACAGAAGAGTTTGAATGTCACATCTTCATCTTCAAGTAGACGATCACTTCTCTGAGTTCGACTCATTTTCTGCAACTGGGGCTTGTAGTATTTGAAGACTGCTTTATCAGAAGATCTTTGAAAGGGAAGAAGAATTAATATAAAATTAACCAATGATTAACATTTTTGTATCCATGTTTCAATATATGTATAATAATTTGCATAGAAATGCATTAGAATTCTGTTGACTTCTCAGTTTACCTTTAAAAGCTTTGGCTATATCCTCCTCATCAAGCTTTATCCTCTTGTCTGTCGTCACTGTACAGCACTCTATGAGTTACATTGAACATGAGATTAGAAGAAGCCCAACACAATTTACAGTGAGCAAAGTTCAATCAAAAAGTTACAGATATAGTTATTTGCAGCAATAAAGCAACCTGTGAGTATTAGAGGATATGTTTTATATTGATAATTGTGGTTTATTTAAAACCTAGGGTATTTTCCATGAACCTGTCTATTGTAAAGAAAGATCTAAAGATTTAAGGAAATTAGAAGTTAAAAATATTGTATGCAAGGACAACTAGGACAAGTGACTTACAGCTATACTAAAAAACACTATTAAATAAACAGATTTTTACATGAATGACTCAAAGGCAGCACAAATTAGACACCTGAAATGGACATGCGTCGCTAACATTTTCCTAACTGTCGACCACCGCTCAATAGGCCTGATTCAAAAATCTCTATAATAGAGGTGATATGAGATCAAACCATACTTACTACTCTCTTCTTCGCTTGTCTCTGCACTCAGATTTCAGTTTTTCTTCTATAGCAGCTGGTCTGAAAAACAACTAATACTAATATGAAAAAAAAAAAGAATTATATATGCATACATACATGTTGTCAAGCTTGAACTACTATAAACACCAATCAACACACACTACCATAATTGTCTGGTCAGCTTAAAGGTGCTCAAGCGATGTCGGGTGACATCACTTCTTGTTGACGTTTAAAGTATTGTCAAACAAAACGAAGGCTAGCTAGACCCTCCCTCCTCCTCATCCGCGCACTAATCCCCCAAACCCTTCTTATCGGTTATTGGCTGGAACAGTTTGTTATGTTTTGTGGTGCGGGTAAGCCCAGTTTGTTTTTGTTGCCGTTTGTGGAGCCTGAGGTGTCTGCAGAGACGTCTATAGAATGACTGGATAGCTCATGACGTCATAAACAGTGAAGCCACCGCGCCGCCATGTTGGTATTCCCTTTGAGCTCACGTGTTCTATTGAATCAATAGGAAATTTTATGATTTGACTGAAAAAACATTGCCTAACGAGACACAGTTTTTAAATCTAAAGTATCCCTGTACATTCTCACAACGCAAACATCCTAAGCATTTAAATGGGTATTTGTTTAAAGTCGGAAATTTTTCCAGCTTATTAAAAAACGGCAATTTCTTTGCAAAAGTAATAAAAAGCTGTATGAGAACACTGGTCGGCCTTCACTGAAGAGCTATCTTCACAGGTAAGAAAAACAGTTTGATACTATTAATTATATAGTGAATGCTAAAGACCTATATTTTTGTGAATTGGTGAATATTGTTTAGTGGCCACAAATTAATAATACCTCAGCACGTTATACTAATTTGTTCCCTCGTTTTACTATATTGTGGCCACGTTGTAATTCGTTAAATCAAAACGAGGGAGGGAATTAGTTCAACGTGTCCACGATTTATTAAAACGAGGGAACAAAGTTGTCGTAACAACGAATTATTTAGATCAGTGGACAGGGCGCATAAGAACGAGCAGAGAAAGCGGGCCCCGGCCGCGCGCGTGCACTCTCTCACCGCCTTCAACGAGGTCGGAAGACCGATTGTGTTTTATAGATTAGTAGTTTGTTCATATAAAGTGTTTGCTTAGCAAGTACATGTTCAGGAAATGCATAATACAAATTGTATGGGTTAATGTAACGGTAAACGGACTCTGCACAAAGCTCTTTTGAAGCTGTTAAATGGTGTCGCTATTGGACACTTAATTGTGATTATTGCTGCTCTGATGTTTCTTATAGGCTACTGTTGACTGTTTTATCGTTGCTTGTTAAAGAAGCAGCAGCATTACCATTACTCTTGCCTCGGAGAAAACAACACGGGCATAGCAACAATTTTGCATATAAATAACTACTTATAGGGCTTGAATTACAACCTGTGGCAGTTTTTCTACGTCCTTTTGTGAACGTCGTTTTACACTTGTATGCTGCTCAGCGGGTCACCTTAAAAGTACCGTCGAAGCTACCAAAATCTGTATAACGGCCGTTGGAGCCCTCTGCTGGTAGGGAATCGTAAGATGGCCGCTCGAACACTTCCGGTGGCTTCACTGCCTGATGGCAGTTTAGAACGTCATGAGCTATCCAGTCATTCTATATAGATCAGTGGAGCGAGCTCATTATCATAAGAACCAATCACAACCATTTAACGGCTCTGGAACCAATCAGGACTAGTCACGTGTATTATGCTATTGTTTGAATTTAACCAAGTACAAACTTTTTTTTAACTTCTCTGGAAAATGTATCTATGATCAATTTCAAATAATATGATGTTGAAATCCTTGTGGGAATTTTAGTAGTACAAACGTAGCATGCAGTGGACAACAGCCTTTTACAAGTAGCCTACAAACAAGTAAAAGTGAACAACATTAATTAGGTATGCTTATTGCAATGCTTAATAATAGTTGACAAATGTTTCTAATACATTATAAGTTGGTACATTGTAAATATATATATTTTTAAATATTAAAATGATAGATACATACATATTTAAAATATATTGCAGTTAGGCCTAAGTGTTTATAAAGTTCATATATTTTAAACACACTAAAAGCTTAATCATTTTGCTATGTTCTTACACAAAGTACTCCAAAAATGTATTGTAAGTAAGAGTAACATAAGTATGTTTTCTTTAAATGCACTAAAACTTCACTAAAAGTATTCTTGTGTTTAGCATATTTCTTAAAAATGTAAGCATATTATTATTACCAAAGTACTTTTAGTGCACTTTTTAGAAATATGTTAAAATTATGCTTGTTTTTAGCATATTTTTAAAAGTATAATTAAGCATGTATTTATTACCAATGTACTTCTAGTGCACTTGTTAGAAATATATTAAAAGTATACTTGTGTTTAGCATATTTCTTAAAAGTGTAACAAAGCATATATTTTTAACCAATGTACTTATAGTGGACTTTTTAGAAATATGTTAAAAGTATGCTTGTTTTTCAATATACTTTTAGAAAATATACTAAAGTACAATTATTTTAAAGTGTGTTAAAAGTTGTATTGTAAAAATAGGTAAAAAGGATGATGCTAATATACTTTTAATATATTTAAAGATAGTACTTTTTTTTTTTGTTAGTATATTTGCAATGTACTATTGAAAAAGGGAATATATTTCAAATACAATAAAGTATACTTTTTTTCCACTTGGGTACAAATAAATAATATACAATTAAATTAAGCTTATTTTAAATGTATTGAGCAGGCTAGGTATAACAAAATATATTGGCTTTTAATAATATTTCAGTGCGCAAACCCATGATAACATGAAAAACAGAGCGAACACAGCGTGTATGCGCATCGCGGGTGCAGAAATGATGGGTTACGCCGGTTTCACACTGCACGCGTTAGCAGAGCGTAAGCAGCGCGTATTTTTTTCGGCGCCCATGTTAACAGATTAGAGCATTTACACCGCACGCAGAGGCGGGAGCAGAGCAGGAGCAGCAGTGCCGCGATAGTTTCGGTGCCCAGTCTATTTTTGCCGCGCTGGTTGATGGTTGAAACCTAGACTTTCAACCATCAAAATGTAATTTATTAATATGTATTCGTGTACAAAATAACAAACATCTTTTCCTATTCTATTTTGCCTGGAAACGCTTCCAACACGCTTGCGTGTCGCGTGAAAAATAGGCGTCGGTTCTATTTCTAGCATGCACGCGTTTTCTGCGCGGTTCAAGCCTCGCCTGAGACGCGCGTGTCACGCAGGCAGTCTGCAAGCTCTAACCTCTTAACATGGGAGCCGAAATAAAAACGGACACGCCACGCAGCTGAGACGCTTACGCCACACAGCCAGTGTGTCATGGGCCTAAGTGCGCATTTAAAAGTTCACGTCACAAAGCGAAGAAATGTCGAGCGCACAAATCCTAGTGCGATTTGTTCCTTTGTTTCACAGTTTTAAAGTAACACCAGGTAGTTTTTGCTCTCGGGGTCCCCCTACAGTTGGGAAACAGTATTGTCCTCTACTACTGTCGTAAACTCTGTCATCGTGCATTTGTTGACAACCATGATAGCCCTGAACACTGTAGGAGGAGGTCACATGCAGGTTTTCTGCTTGCGTCGCGTGTGAAATGTCTTCATCGCAGGTACAGTGGCATATATTTCAGCATGTCATATGAATATAATTTCATGGGATTTTTTTTTTTTCTAACGACAAATGATCGCGATGATCACGTTTACAAGCCAGCGTCATTATAGTAGCCTAGTCTATTGGTTACCGTTTTACTGAATCTATATGATACTTCAGTGCAATGTTTGAGTGGTAGATAATAACCATATATCGTCAATATTATAATATCAAGCTACCATAAATGATTCTGCAAATTTTACAAATCGATTTGCATTATAGCTTGAGGCAAGACAAATAAACAAATATCACAGACATGTTAGGTATCCTAAAATATGATTTTGTACATCTTATATATTTACTTGCAAGAATGAAGCCCCTACCAAACTTGTACACGCCGTTTAGACATAGGCTTTCATTTGATTTTTTTCTTTGTACATGTTGAGTAGAGTACACTTTTTAGGTCAAACATTTGCTATTTGCATTTCATCGATTGCAAAGTTCAAATCAGAACGAGAATGCTAGCGATAGCAAACCATCAAAAACTAGAATATCGTTTACTAGCTACCAGATTGATAATTCGCTATACTCTACTATCATTACTTGATTCATGAAGATAAACGGAGGATAAGATAGCTTCCGTAACATAGTCAGGCAGACAAAAAAAACAAAGAGATAGTATGCAAGCAATATACTTACTAGTCCAAAAGCATGACAGCCAAGTCCGCATCGGTCGGGCACCCCTCCTCCTCCTTCAGCTCACGCCAGCGAGAAAACGCTGGCCCAATGTTGATCCTCGTTCTGCCTTTAACGCGATCACTTTCTCTTTTTCTCTTTTTGCTTTGCTCCGATAAAACCTTTGCTTTCTTGTTTTTCTGTGCTGCTTCGGCCATAACTTTATAACATTTGGCTCGCACGTCCGATTTTAAGGAAGTGGCGGTGGTGGTGGAAGTGACGTATATGCCGTAAAGCAGTCGAATTTTGTAGTTCTCTTTGTTCGCCGGTTACTACCCGAAACCCGAAGTTTAAAAGTACGATTAAAAACGCTACAGACCCCGTCAGGCTATGGCAGATGTGTCATTCAACCTATTGTAAGTCGATGTACCATCACAAGAGACTTGGAAATATATTATGAAGGTTGAAAAGTTACCCAGTGTTACTTTAAATTCCAGTTATTGTGCGTTTGATGCCGATTCATAGTCCTTGTGATGTGTGTGATCTAACAAGCACACGGTAGTGAGTCGTTTAAAAACAGCAACAAACTCCAACAAAATAAAGTAATTTTATGCAAATCTACAGCCTTTTATCTACAGATCATGCATTATAATGTGAATATATCATATTGGAGAGAGTTTTACCGTGCATCCAAGAGGCGCGCGCGCTGTTTGAATATGAATGGAGAATGATTGACAGCCGCAGAGGAGGGAAAACGAGTTTCCGTATACTTTAATGATGTAAATAGACTTCTGTCCCTCACATTAAGCTATGGAATGACTTCAGATGACTTTGTCACCCAAACTGACGTGAAAAAAGCGGGAGGCGCCGAAAAGCGCGCTGTTTGCATCCCTGCTTGTCAATGTCAATATGGTGGCAAAGACACATCAAAAAGCTGCTGTATCAGTATACTGTAACCATTCGGCACTTAAAAAGCACGTCACGACACTGTAATTCCCCGTCTTCTTTTACTAAAGAATATTTTGACTTATTTATGAAATGCTTAACTGATGCTACTAAAATTTATACTGGCCATTGGGGTGGCCAGTGGGGTGGCCAGGAGTCGTTTCTTCAAGGCCTCAATGAAGGGGATTTTGTGAACAGAAAGGGGGCTCACCATGTAAATGTGCAGCAAAGTTACTATTACGATTCTTAATATTCCAGATTAGTAATATTATATCAATTTTTAAAAAGGCAGTTAACTGACTAAAATCTCTTAGATGGTGTGTGACTATGTTCCATATCACAATTGTGAAAGCAAAATGGCTAGGATCTGTGCATGACTCAAGAATTTTCAGAGATTCACATTGCACATTATTTGAACGTGGTAAGGAAAATTATAAATATCAAGCTCACTGTATTACCTGCACTTATGCTGATCCTAACAGAACTGCATTTTTCCATTATACAGGTGATTACAACAGGATCCTGCTTGGAGACAGGTGTTTTATGACCCCATTCCCTGACCCAAACCCCAGACCAGTTACAATACAGCTCTAGCCAGGACAAGGGCACACAATGAGATGAACTTTAGCCAACTAAAGGGAAGATTTCAGTGTCTGAAAAGCCTGAGGGTTGCACCTGACAGGGCCTGTGACATTGCATGTGCCATATTACACAACATTGCCACCATCAGAAAAAAAAATAAAACATTTCATTAAATGTTTAACTAAAGACAAGACAAATATGCTTAGTTCTTTGAGTTTTATTTTAATTGTTCTTTGTAAAGAAAAGCCAGTGATCAAGTCATCTTTTGCCTGCAATAAGATATATTATGCAAGGTCAGCAATAGTACTCTGTGTGAAATAATATATTAGCACTTACTCTGAAGTTCCTTTGAAGCAGCTCTATCTCTAGTGCCATTTTTTTTTTTTTTAAGTTGTCAAGTTTTTTTTTCAAAATACTCTATTTTCTAGGGGTGGGGTGGGGTGGGGTGGGTTGGGGTAAACATGTCAACACATGCCTTATGCAACACAAATTAAAAGGAAAAGCTCTCTTTTGTGCAGACTCTTCTGTAGGCCTTTCTGTAGATGTGGACTCCTTCAACTCATATTGCATTCAGAAATAATAGGTACTCAAGTGTAAATTAAGTAAAGTTATTTATGCACTTACAGATACTTTCTCCAAAAGACAGTCACCTGAGAGGATTTCCTCACTATCCTGTGCATTGGGGAAAAAATGGGCATTACAAAGTGTTGTACTTTCTTCCCTTTTGATGTAAAGTTAGAAAAAGTCCACTTACAGCACATGCTTCAGCCAGCACTTGCTTGGGAACAGGTAAAAGTGTTGGTGTATTGTTTAAAACTGCACAAAAGAGGAAAACACAATTTCATTACACACTGGGGGGAAATATGATCAATAACTCATGGCAACATATTTTTTACATTAACTACATGTAGTTTCACACATGTGCACTTCCACAAGTCAAAGCAATTCATTACTACGCAAGGTTTAACAGCTGATATGACTGGACCAGCCATTTGGATTATAGGCCCTATGGCGGCAATTCAATGTCAATAAGAACCGAGCGCACAACTGATGCTGGTGCACGCGGTAAATGACTTTCGCGAGAGGATAGGCTAGTTGCACGTGGCCGCCATGTTGGATTTCTGATCAGCGAGTGTGCGGTTGGACACTTCCGGTCTCGCTTTACGCCGGTGCAGGGAGCCGGAGAAAACCGAAAATGATCTATTATAGTTGTTTATAGAATCAATTATATCACTTAAAATACTACTAAGATATGTATTACTATCACACGAGCAAATGGCAATTAAATACACGGATGCATAGTCAGATTAATGAATGAAATACAACTGTTCACGAACAGAAGATTGTTTTAGACTTATGCTGCATGCAATGAGAATTATGCCTACTGTCAATATAGAGTTACAACTACGATTAGAGTTGTTTGCATAAAATACCGCGTGAACATTCACACGTTTGCCCTGTGATAGGCTACAATTTATCTCTATAAATACTATTTTCTCAATTCTGCGCATACATTTTCACTTACTTGCATCAATTACTCACTCAGTATTATCATCACATATTTTACATGCATGCTTTCTTTGCATCAATTATATTTATAGATAAAAACAATGGTGAAAAAAAATCTTAATAATTGTGATTAATTAAAATTCTTAACTGTAGTTAACACAAACAATTTAATATACCTAAGTTTGTGTATATTTTACACATAGTAAAATACTGTATTATAAACACCAGACAGATAATGATTAATGAAACAGATGCTCTTTATCTCACTTGCACGAAATAAATGCAGTAATAGCATAGAACGCATAGGTGAAATACACTGAAAATTATATGCATTTAAATTACATACTAAAACAAACAGTTAGCAATAATAATGTTACCAAATAAAGTAATGCCGACTACAGACCCGGGTGTTTTGGGTCTGGTTGATTAAGTCATCCCTCCGGATCTTCTGCCCGTACTGCAGCGGCAACGGGGAATGCATGAAAGCTGACTTTGTTGTAACGTGACGATATGTAACAACACACAACAATGAAGTGCTGAGGCTGTCACCCTCTGAAAGGCAAGTCGCCTCTCTCGAATCCTAAAAATTGCGTGCAGCATGAGTCAATCTTCTGTTTGTGAACAGTTGCATTTCATTCATTAATCTGACTATGCATCCGTGCATTTAATTGCCATTTGCTCGTGTGATAGTTATATATACAGGTCCTTCTCAAAACATTAGCATATTGTGATAAAGTTCATTATTTTCCATAATGTAATGATAAAAATTAAACTTTAATATATTTTAGATTCATTGCACACCAACTGAAATATTTCAGGTCTTTTATTGTTTTAATACTGATGATTTTGGCATACAGCTCATGAAAACCCAAAATTCTCAAAAAATTTGCATATTTCATCCGACCAATAAAATAAGTGTTTTTAATACAAAAAAAGTCAACCTTCAAATAATTATGTTCAGTTATGCACTCAATACTTGGTCGGGAATCCTTTTGCAGAAATGACTGCTTCAGTGCGGCGTGGCATGGAGGCAATCAGCCTGTGGCACTGCTGAGGTGTTATGGAGGCCCAGGATGCTTCGATAGCGGCCTTAAGCTCATGCAGAGTGTTGGGTCTTGCGTCTCTCAACTTTCTCTTCACAATATCCCACAGATTCTCTATGGGGTTCAGGTCAGGAGAGTTGGCAGGCCAATTGAGCACAGTAATACCATGGTCAGTAAACAATTTACCAGTGGTTTTGGCACTGTGAGCAGGTGCCAGGTCGTGCTGAAAAATGAAATCTTCATATCCATAAAGCTTTTCAGCAGATGGAAGCATGAAGTGCTCCAAAATCTCCTGATAGCTAGCTACATTGACCCTGCCCTTGATAAAACACAGTGGACCAACACCAGCAGCTGACATGGCACCCCAGACCATCACTGACTGTGGGTACTTGACACTGGACTTCAGGCATTTTGGCATTTCCTTCTCCCCAGTCTTCCTCCAGACTCTGGCACCTTGATTTCCGAATGACATGCAAAATTTGCTTTCATCCGAAAAAAGTACTTTGGACCACTGAGCAACAGTCCAGTGCTGCTTCTCTGTAGCCCAGGTCAGGCGCTTCTGCCGCTGTTTCTGGTTCAAAAGTGGCTTGACCTGGGGAATGCGGCACCTGTAGCCCATTTCCTGCACACGCCTGTGCACGGTGGCTCTGGATGTTTCTACTCCAGACTCAGTCCACTGCTTCCGCAGGTCCCCCAAGGTCTGGAATCGGTCCTTCTCCACAATCTTCCTCAGGGTCCGGTCACCTCTTCTTGTTTTTTGCCACACTTTTTCCTTCCCACAGACTTCCCACTGAGGTGCCTTGATACAGCACTCTGGGAACAGCCTATTTGTTCAGAAATTTCTTTCTGTGTCTTACCCTCTTGCTTGAGGGTGTCAATGATGGCCTTCTGGACAGCAGTCAGGTCGGCAGTCTTACCCATGATTGCAGTTTTGAGTAATGAAACAGGCTGGGAGTTTTTAAAAGCCTCAGGAATCTTTTGCAGGTGTTTAGAGTTAATTAGTTGATTCAGATGATTAGGTTAATAGCTCGTTTAGAGACCCTTTTCATGATATGCTAATTTTTTGAGATAGGAATTTTGGGTTTTCATGAGCTGTATGCAAAAATCATCACTATTAAAACAATAAAAGACCTGAAATATTTCAGTTGGTGTGCAATGAATCTAAAATGTATGAAAGTTAAATTTTTATCATTACATTATGGAAAATAATGAACTTTATCACAATATGCTAATTTTTTGAGAAGGACATGTATATATTAGTAGTATTTTAAGTGATATAATTGATTCTATAAACAACTATAAGAGATAATTTTCGGTTTTTCTCCGGCTCCCACCGGCGTAAAGCGAGACCGGAAGTGTCCAACCGCACACTCGCTGATCGGAAATCCAACATGGCGGCCACGTGCAACGAGCGAATAACAGATCTACATGCGAGGAAACGGGAACTCGCAAGCTCATTCATACCTAGCGCGTGGCTTGTATTGCGAGCCCCCAGGGCTTGTATTGCAGGCAGAGGAGATGTCATGAGCGTGCGCAGGGTATGAATGAGCTCACAAGTTCCCGTTTCCTCACATGTAGATCTGTTATCCTCCCGCGAATGTCATTTACCGTGCGCGCCAGCATCAGTTGTGCGCTCGGTTCTTATTGACATTGAATTGCCGCCATATAGGCCTACTTAATTTAATGCAGCAACAAATTATTTTACAGTGTACTAAGATCATTTAAAGTTAATTTACCAGCAGTGAAGGTGTTGCTGTGACTGGTCCCTGCTGTGGGTCTGAGGAAGAGCTGAACACAGGGATGCCCTTCACAATGGGTCGGTTCACATTCAACCCAAGGGCCAGCTCTTCTGCCTGGGTATAAGGTGGGGGTGCAGGACCACCACCTGTTTGTTTTTCTTTTCTTTTTTTCTCAGCCTTTTTCTTGGTTGCTTTTATAAACAGGCAAACATTTATTAACAGTGCGTTTTTAAAAGAGACTATAAGTAGTAGCCTACAAATTACCATTATGTAGAATATTATAGTACTTCACTTTTACTTGTTCTAGTAGTGGGTGGTGACTCTGACATTACAATGAACAAAGTTATCAATTATTTAGAAATTATTAAAATACAAAAATATATACTGTAATAAGTGATAAAATAATTTAACTCGGTCACTACAAACTTAATTTGTCTGCTACTTTTTGCCAGCCCTCTCTCCTGGCTTTTGCACACTTTGAGGTGTAACCTGGCGTTTAATTAAGCTTTCAAATTCAGCATAACTCTTGTTCTGCTGCGCAGAAAAACTCATAGGTATATATCTATGAGAAAAACTGAGCGCGCTCTTTGGCCACGGTGAGCAGCCAATAGCAGCGTTGCTGATCAATGTTTCTACTATCGATACATATCACCTTTTAAACCAGCGCATGAACGCGCAATTATCTCAGATAACTCAATCCAGCTATACTAATCATAACCGGCAGGAGTGTTCGAAGAACCTAATTAGCCGGATCATGATGAGCGCGATGATATTATCTTGGATGTCTCGTTTGATCTCGGATGTTTTAAGCAATGTACGAAGAACGGGCCCCTGTTCTGTTTAGATCTTCTGTTTGTTTTCAATCTTAGTCACATGTCTTTTGTTTTCCCGCCACTCATCCGTTGCCATATCAACCTTCATTAGTCCATCTTCATCACCTGTGTCTTGTTAATTACCTTCATCTGTGTCACCTGGTTTATGTTCATCAGTGTCTGTACTTAGTTCCCTCTGTTCAGTCAGTCTTTGTCCGTTCTTGTCTATGTTACTAGCGTTCTCGTCTATGTAACATCGTTGTGTGACCTACCTGCTTGTATCTCTGTGGATTATTGTGAATAAAATAGTTTGGATTTGAACCTTCAGCCTTCCTCGTCATCTTCTGCCTGCACACACCCTGACAGAAGAATGGACCAGCCTAAAATGGATGATAGGGCTCAGATTATCATCCTGGCTCAGGAGAGCCTAAATCTTCTTTCTTTCACTAAGAAATTTCTCAGTGTTGTCGTCACCAGCACTCTAGATGATGCCAGCCTGAGCACCTTGTTCCGGATCGAGGCCACTTTTAATCACACCATCGACCTCCCAGTCACCACCGGACTGGGCTGGAAGAAAACCGTTCTCCGGTGTCTGGAGAGCTTCAGGCTTCGATCCGGAGCACAATGTGATGAGCCTGCCATCAGATCAGTCTATGGGCATCAAGGGCTGATGTCCAGCCAGGCTGATCCACACTAAAGGCTGCACGAACCATCAAGAAGACCGCCCAGATTCCAGAGTCTCGTCCCGCCGAGACCGCCCAGAGTCCAGAGTCTCGTCCTGCCAAGACCGCCCAGAGTCCAGAATCCAGAGTCTCGTCCCACTGAGACCGCACAGAGCCCAGAGCCTTCACTGCTTGTCCCGTCCAGCCCAGAGCCTTCACCGCTGGTCCCGTCCAGCCCAGAGCCTTCACCGCTGGTCCCGTCCAGCCCAGAGCCTTCACCGCTGGTCCCGTCCAGCCCAGAGCCTTCACCGCTGGTCCCGTCCAGCCCAGAGCCTTCACCGCTGGTCCCGTCCAGCCCAGAGCCTTCACCGCTGGTCCCGTCCAGCCCCGAGCCTTCACCGCTGGTCCCGTCCAGCCCCGAGCCTTCACCGCTGGTCCCGTCCAGCCCCGAGCCTTCACCGCTGGTCCCGTCCAGCCCCGAGCCTTCACCGCTGGTCCCGTCCAGCCCCGAGCCTTCACCGCAGACTGTCCACGTCCCGTCTGCCCAGCCGGAGGCTGTCCACGTCCCGTCTGCCCAGCCGGAGGCTGTCCACGTCCCGTCTGCCCAAGACTGTCCACGTCCCGTCTGCCCAGCCGGAGACTGTCCACGTCCCGTCTGTCCAGCCAGAGACTGGCCCAGCCAGAGGCTGTCCACGTCCCGTCCGCCCAGCCGGAGGCTGTCCACGTCCCGTCTGCCCAGCCGGAGACTGTCCACGTCCCGTCTGCCCAGCCAGAGACTGTCCACGTCCCGTCTGTCCAGCCAGAGACTGTCCCGGTCCCAGAACCTGTCCCAGAGCCTGTCCCCGAGTTCGTCACTCTCCCCAAGAAAATTTTGGGGGGATTATACGTCCTCGCCGTGGCCGCCCAAAGGCCCACGGCCGCCCGAAAAGTCTTCACTGCCATGGCCACCCGAAGGGTCTTCACCGCCATGGCCGCCCGAAGGGTCTTCTCCGCCCTGGCCAACCGAAGGGCCTGCTCCGCCCTGGCCGCCTGCGCAGCCCGCTCCGCCCTGGCCACCTGCACACCCTGCTCCGTGCTGGTCCTCCGAGCTACCGGTACCTTTCTGGAGTCATCGGTCCCTGGTGACCCTCCGGGGGAAGACTCCAGGACGCCCACCCCCCCTGCCTAGTTCCACCTTATACGGCGTGAGGACACGCCTACCGGGAGGGGGGAGTAATATCACGTTTGTATCTGTTTTATTCTGTTCGGTTTAGATCTTCTGTTTTCTGTTTTGTTTTCAATCTTAGTCACATGTCTTTTGTTTTCCCCCCACTCATCCGTTGCCAAGCCCGCATTAATGCATGGGCTTACTGGGGCTAAAGCCCCAGGGCCTATGAAGACAAGGGGTCTATCATAAGCCAATAAAAAAATCACATTGTTTTGTAGTTTGTCGCATTTTCTGTCAATCACTTGATATTCATGTTTTTGGCTGCTGATTGATCCAATTTAGGTGACCCACGTGGAAGCATGATATGACAGCCTATCAGAACGTAGAGAAACAGTTGTAGCATACGTCGTCTATGGTACTCTACTAGTCTATTCAAATTTATGCTAGTCACAGAAGCGAGCAGATAGCTAAATCAAAATGTCGGGAAAAGTTTGAGAGTGGTGCTCATAAGCGAAAAATATTGCGACAGAAAGAAAACCGTGAGAAGGAATTGTTAAAAAAGATTCCAAAGCTGACAGGATTTTTTAAACCTGCAAATGAAGGCGAGTCGAGCTCATTAAGTGGAGCACCGATGAACAGAGGACAAGCAAACAGGCTGGGGACCGTTACCTGGAGCCGCTGCAGAGGACGACGAGGACTCGGTTGCATGGAGCAGAGCCAACTGGGGACGGACAGACCAGAGGACTGTTACCTCACTTACCTGGAAAAGAGGAGGACCAGGGGCCGCGGTTGCACAAACTATGCGTAAGTTACAACTTAGCCTAGTTTTGACGTAAATGGGCACTAAGATACAACTTATGCACTACTAAATATTTTTGCATTGCACCATTAAACTTAATTCTAGGTATAAACTAAATATTTATGGAAGCCTACGATCAGGAGTAATGGTTGGACTAAAATACCAGACAGAATGAACTGCATCAATAAGCTCTTATTTTACCTGAAAAACTTCAATTCTTTAGAAATATGATAATGCTGACATTTAAACTTGCTAACATTTTAAAAGAGTGAACATTATGTGAATAGATTACTTTGTTAACGGCTCATCAACGCAAACCCGTCCTACAGCGCACCGCTGTGTGCATCTGTCCCATCGGTCCGTGTTGTGCATGTCACATAAAATCAGTTATAATCAATAAATGTAATTTCTTATGTTTTTTTTTTGTATCATTACTTATTTATCCTTATTAATTAGTTTCAAATACAGTTTCTGAATGTAAGTTACATATAAAAACACTTATGTTATTCATGATTAAGTGTTGTTTTTAATGGAAACGTATTTTTACTGTTAGTTAAGTGAGGCAAAATAGACAAGACAAGACGAAAGCACATCTAAAAAGGTAAGTCAATGCTCTATTTACTGCTTTCCAGTATAGCCTGTGCTGTGGAGGTTTTACATTGCTGTTGTTGTGGATTTTTTTAATGGAATACTGTCTGTGTTAGGCTATATCTCCCTGAGAGAAACTTATTTCTGCTTTTGTTGTATAGACAAACGTGGTCATTAGACTTTTTTTTTTTTTTTTTTTTTTTTTTTTTAGGCCTACAAAACCTCTCAGCCCCAGGGCCTAACGACAGGCTAATGTGGGCCTGTCCGTTGCCATATCAACCTTCATTAGTCCATCTTCATTACCTGTGTCTTGTTAATTACCTTCATCTGTGTCACCTGGTTAATGTCATCAGTGTCTGTATTTAGTTCCCTCTGTTCAGTCAGTCTTTGTCCGTTCTTGTCTATATGTTACTAGCGTTCTCATCTATGCATGGGCGTAGGTTTGGTCTCAGCTTTGGTGGGGACACCCCCCCCCCTTCCCCCCATCTTCATCCCCCCTTCCCCCCCATCCCCATCCCCCCCCCATTTCCTTTACTCCTTTACTTCCTTTACTCACGCTTTAATAATTCATAGTTCATAAAGACCTCACCTGAAGCCCTGAAGGTCCAGCTACTTCTTCCTCAACATGCTCTATGACACCTTCACAAGATGTCTGAGTTTCCTATATGTAATTAAATAAACTTATGAATAAAATACACACATATCATAGTATGCATTCAACACTTCATGTTTATATTTCAAAGCAATTTAAATATGAAGGGGACATGGTTTTGTGGATTAACAAATCCATTATTATTATTATCCATTATTACATCCATTATCCATTATTATCCATTCTATTAATACTAAAATTGTATCTTCTATTCTATATCAAATTCTATTGATATATTCTATTCTTAAAAAAAAAACAAAAAAAAAGTGCATTAGATTAAACTGGGAAGGGTCATAAAACTTGCATATTGTTATCCTAGGTTTACTGCTTCTCAATTGTAAGTCGCTTTGGATAAAAAGTGTCTGCTAAATGAATAAATGTAAATCTGTTGTGGTTTGATGCTGTCTTTCCTGCATACAAAATGGTTAATTAATTTTGTAGTCTATCCTATGGCTAGCAAGTTTAACCCTCCTACCAGATATTGTTATTTGGATATTATCAATCAAATAATGATTCATTATATTTGAATAACCAACAGTGTTAACTTTTGCCTTTTTAACATTGCCAACATGTTTTTCCAGCACATGTGTCTAGCAGGGGCGGCGCCAGCCGATTTTGCCGGGGCTTCAGCCCCGAATGTTTTGAGTCAAGCCCCGAATGTAATGACGGTCACTGAGCAAATATGAAACTGGACAATAGCCTATGTAAACACCCGAAATCATAAGTTGCTTTATTTCATTGCGCTTTGGCTTTGCATATACTGCATACAGCCTGTAAAAATAGATCTTAAAGATAATCTAGCCTACAGAATAAATTTCTTTGCTGTCGGTAGCCTATGGGTTCCTCCGTTTCTTCCTCTCTGTTGAATATGCAGCAGCAGCGGGTAGGGGAGGAGCTAGCACAGTCGCAAGAGTGCGAGTTAACAACTGAGAGAGTCAGCGAGCGGGAAAGAAAAAAAAGAAAGAAAAATGAAGCAAACGAGACTTTTCGGGAAGAAGTCAGTGGGTAAGAATTCAGTTTTTTTATCCTTAAAGTCTGAAGATAGATCATCATCTGGCTGGCTTTCACTGTAGGCCTATTTGTTTAACTAGCTAATGACCATAGGCTAACGTTATACGTTAGCACTTGTACTGGCATTTTCTAGTAACGTTACAGAATCTCCTCCGGATAAAAACACAGGAGAAGAAGAAGCTGAAACAAGTGATAGAAGATTGCTCACTCTCTCAAATATAAAATAACGTGATCATCATCAAACATTAAACAGTATGTAAATCAAAAACGCGCTTACTATGATCAAAGGGGGACCACCTGTCCCGCATTTTGTGAATCTGTGAAGCTTTGTTGACCCGCGTCACGCAAGTCATAAGCAGTGTGCCGCATTTTAATTTCGTCTGCATCATTTTATTTAATCGTCCTTTAAATTACAATTCTAATGTTGCCTTTCTTTATGAAACGTACCAACATTCAAGTGTTGATAGAAAAAGAATGCATGAAGCTAATGAAATGTCTTTCAAATTAAAGTACAGTTAAGGTATTCTTTAATAAAAAATATCTACATTTGAACATAATAGTATACTGCAAGTGCAAAAATAATACATAAATAGTGAACTATAACAAGTATAAGTTTGTTCACTTAAAGAAAACTTGCAAGTATAGCCTACTTGCAGTATAAACTACTAAACTAGTAGTTTACTGAGAGTACACTTCAGTGTGTATTTTCATAAACTAAAAAAAATACTAATTGTATTAAAATAGTAAACTACTACTAGTATACTTATAAGTTCACTTGTAGTACAGATGCATTACAAATGAGAAACCTAGTTGTGTACTTAAAGTTTACTACTCTTACACTTATAATACATTTAAACGAATAATACTTCTTCATTAAATGAACTTGAAGTATACTTCTTTTTCGTAAGGGTAGCCAGAAACATTAGTTTTATCCCACCACCGCACTGAATACTTTCCTTGTTTATCAGGTGTTGTTTTCTCTAAGGATAACCAATAAGCATTAACATAGCATGTATGTGTGACTTGTTTTGTGTTATTAGTTTGTAGTAAATATACACTTTGATTTGATGGTTTTGTAGAGGGTTTTAAAGATGAGCTGCAGACTGGGGAGGATCAGACATGGAAACTGGTAACAATTAATCAGTCATTTTACTTTGGAGAAAGATAAAAGTGAAACATTGTTTATCCCAATGCTCCTAATGAAAAGTGTTTGACAGATGTACATTGAGAATTATATACAGTTCGATGCCATGGTGTGTCAATGAACCTAGACTAAAGTCATTCATGTATTGCTTTAACTTAGGATCTCATACATCATTTTGACTATGTCAAAAAATAAAAATTATTTATATTAAAGGGCCACTATTATGGCATTTAAAATGTTCCTAATATTGTTTTGGGAGTCCCCAACAACAGTTTTACATGCATGCAATGACAAAAAACACTTTTGTTGTCTTATAATATGAATTTATTTTTACCTGATTTGCTCAGCGACTCCCTTATGAATCGTTCAAAGATACATTTTCCCAAACCCCTCCTTCGCGTGATGCTAATCTGCAGTGATTGGTCAATTTGATTTATGTTAGACCATAGCCCAAAGTTTAGTGGTAAACACCCAATCGGTCATGGTTTGCATTAGCTCAATGCATAAACATATTGATAAAGCACTGCAGTATTACACCAAGGCTATTGATAATATTGCTCCATTTATGACAACTCCAATATCAACGACAAACATTTCACGTATTTCAAAACAAGTGATGAGATCGAGAAAGAAAACAGCAAGTGGTAAAAGAGAAAGACAACAGCAAGTGATGAGAGTGTAATATAAGAAATATAGATGGACACACCAGATAGACCAACACACCAAGAGGTGAATAGTGTATGTTGACTGTGTGTGTGTGTGTGTGTTGAGAGAGAGAGAGAGAGTGAGAGTATGTGTGTGTGTGTGCATGTTAAAGATGTATTTTGACTGAAAGTAAATTGTTACTGTAAAAAAAAAAAAAAAACTCTTCGAGTGATCCCTGTATTTACATAAAATGGTCTGGGCTAAGCCCCGGATGTCCTTCAATGCTGGAAACGCCCCTGGTGTCTAGCAAGTAGGCTACACTCACAAATACATTACATAAACAGAATGTAGAAACGAAAAATGTCTCAGATGATCCACTGTTTATGACTGCAAGATTCTAAGTTAAGGTAGGCTAATTAACATTCAGTAACTTGCTAACGTAGCATTCTATCATGATAGCACGACTTCTATGAGTCTATCCGTGCTGCACACCCCTAATTAATGCTCCTAACCTTGAAAGATTGCAGAAGCTAGGTTTAACTGTAACAATATCCTGGGTAACCAGGATCACCAGTTAATAGTATTTTCCACAGTAGAATCTGCATTTGAAAGCCTGGTCAGTCACTACTACTGCTAGATATTTGTGTGGCTAGTTATTTTTGCCTACTTACACTCTGCTTTATGAAAAAGCTTCGTATGTCCCCTTTCTTCTTCTTGGGTGACATAGCTGATCTACAAAGCAAGGGCGTAGGTTTAGGGGGGGACGCTAGGTACTAGTCCCAATCAATATTTTGAGATGACAAATTTGTCCCCACCAATATTTAGCAAGCTCCTTTGAACTGCTATTTTGATATTTGCGCTGCATTTGGATCTTTGCGCTGCTATTTGGATCGATTCCAACGGCCAGGACGACGACAGTACAAGATACGCCGTAATTTGATTGGCGGCGGGGTATCTGACAGGCAGGCTACGCGCGCGGGCCGGGACTACTTTTTGTGCTTGCACTCACTGGCAGCGAGCGGGTGGTGTGTGCGTGTGTGTGTGTGCGCGTGACGACGCCCGCGGTAAGTTGGCTGTCTCTCTGCCTGCCATATACAAAGGCCAGAGTAAAACATTTTAATATTCCGTTTTTTTGCCCCTTTTTGTACTTTGTAGATCAGCTATGTCACCCAAGAAGAAGAAAGGGGACATACGAAGCTTTTTCATAAAGCAGAGTGTAAGTAGGCAAAAATAACTAGCCACACAAATATCTAGCAGTAGTAGTGACTGACCAGGCTTTCAAATGCAGATTCTACTGTGGAAAATAGTATTAACTGGTGATCCTGGTTACCCAGGATATTGTTACAGTTAAACCTAGCTTCTGCAATCTTTCAAGGTTAGGAGCATTAATTAGGGGTGTGCAGCACGGATAGACTCATAGAAGTCGCGCTATCATGATAGAATGCTACGTTAGCAAGTCACTGAATGTTAATTAGCCTACCTTAACTTAGAATCTTGCAGTCATAAACAGTGGATCATCTGAGACATTTTTCGTTTCTACATTCTGTTTATGTAATGTATTTGTGAGTGTAGCCTACTTGCTAGACACATGTGCTGGAAAAACATGTTGGCAATGTTAAAAAGGCAAAAGTTAACACTGTTGGTTATTCAAATATAATGAATCATTATTTGATTGATAATATCCAAATAACAATATCTGGTAGGAGGGTTAAACTTGCTAGCCATAGGATAGACTACAAAATTAATTAACCATTTTGTATGCAGGAAAGACAGCATCAAACCACAACAGATTTACATTTATTCATTTAGCAGACACTTTTTATCCAAAGCGACTTACAATTGAGAAAGCAGTAAACCTAGGATAACAATATGCAAGTTTTATGACCCTTCCCAGTTTAATCTAATGCACTTTTTTTTTTTTTTTTTTTAAGAATAGAATATATCAATAGAATTTGATATAGAATAGAAGATACAATTTTAGTATTAATAGAATGGATAATAATGGATAATGGATGTAATAATGGATAATAATAATAATGGATTTGTTAATCCACAAAACCATGTCCCCTTCATATTTAAATTGCTTTGAAATATAAACATGAAGTGTTGAATGCATACTATGATATGTGTGTATTTTATTCATAAGTTTATTTAATTACATATAGGAAACTCAGACATCTTGTGAAGGTGTCATAGAGCATGTTGAGGAAGAAGTAGCTGGACCTTCAGGGCTTCAGGTGAGGTCTTTATGAACTATGAATTATTAAAGCGTGAGTAAAGGAAGTAAAGGAGTAAAGGAAATGGGGGGGGGATGGGGATGGGGGGGAAGGGGGGATGAAGATGGGGGGATGGGGGGGAAGGGGGGGATGAAGATGGGGGGAAGGGGGGGGGATGTCCCCACCAAAGCTGAGACCAAACCTACGCCCATGCTACAAAGTACAAAAAGGGGCAAAAAAACGGAATATTAAAATGTTTTACTCTGTTGCCTATATGGCAGGCAGAGAGACAGCCAACTTACCGCGGGCGTCGTCACGCGCACACACACACACACACACACACACACACGCACACACCACCCGCTCGCTGCCAGTGAGTGCAAGCACAAAAAGTAGTCCCGGCCCGCGCGCGTAGCCTGCCTGTCAGATACCCCGCCGCCAATCAAATTATGGCGTATCTTGTACTGTCGTCGTCCTGGCCGTTGGAATCGATCCAAATAGCAGCGCAAAGATCCAAATGCAGCGCAAATATCAAAATAGCAGTTCAAAGGAGCTTGCTAAATATTGGTGGGGACAAATTTGTCATCTCAAAATATTGATTTGGACTAGTACCTAGCGTCCCCCCCTAAACCTACGCCCTTGCATCTATGTAATGTTGTTGTGTGACCTACCTGCTTGTATCTCTGTGGATTATTGTGAATAAAATAGTTTGGATTTGAACCTTCAGCCTTCCTCTTCATCTTCTGCCTGCACACACCCTGACAGCTACAGTATAGGAGCCCTTTGATTATAAGATGCTAATGCTCTTTTGTTTTTCTGTCTTCGGGAATGATACTACAAATAATTATAATTGGTATTCAGTCATATTTCACAATACATTTAGGATTGCTCTGTATAATACTCTGCCATTAATTCCCGAATCTATGCTATATTTAATGTATCTTTTAGTTCACAGTTAATTAGTATTAGTAACTAATAATTAATTAGTAACTATATTCTTCCTTGTTTTATTAATATATTTATTGGATTGGTCATAGATCCTCAACTTTTTAACTTAACAAAAAAAAAATTTCCTAAACATCTAAAGAAAATCTCTAAAACAATACAAAGCAATCTTAACTGTTTTAAACTGATCAGAAATTACATACCAAACCAGGCAGCCCTGCTGTACATGCATGCTATGGTCTTTTCACATATTTCATACTACATGACAGTTTGGGCACAAGCAGCTCCATCTGCAACAAAACACATTGGTTCACTTTACAATCGAGCAATAAAAGTTATGGATAAAAAGCCAATCCGTTACCATCACGGTTACATCCTCGAGAAACATAATATATTAAGCTTTGAAAGCTTCAGTAATTTATGTTTTTTTTTTATTAATTTTCAAGTATTAATAATTTAGCACCCGAGCCACTTAGTAAATTTATTAAAATACAGAACAGCAAAATAGTTACCAGAAGCAGCACAAATCATAACTGAACAATACCATACTGTAGGACAAGCTTCGCACAGACAGCCTTTTCTGTTAAGAGTAGTAGAGTCTGGAATTCGTTACCATCTGACACATCTGGTCATATCTGACTTGAAAAAGTTCACTTCCAGGATTAAGTTGTGGCTAAAGGCAAACCAAAACTGTAACCATTTTTAACTATTGTTATTTTTCTCTCTGTGTGTGTGTGTGTGTGTGTGTGTGTTTGTTTTTAAAGAAATGTGAATGTTTTCTATTTGTATCTGTTTTATAATGTACTTAGAAATGCCCAACCAGGGACAGGAGTTTAAAATTAGCATTAGCTATAAACTCTATATGCTGCGCATCAGTTACAGGCTTTGCATTGCAACTATGTTTGACTGTATGGTCCCTGTTAAATAAATAAATAAACTAAACTAATATAAGTCAGGCTGTTAGTTACAGCCACACCGGGCTGTTCAAGATTAGCATCTCCTTAGCCCACCTTATGGATATGAAACAGAAGGTAAACAACCTCACATAGCAGATCACAGCATCCCGCAAGGAGCGGACCTGTGCTCAAAGCCTCACATACCAGCTAGAGACGAGGTTCAACCAGATTCAAGGCAGCTGGACTGAGCAAGCCCAGGACCAGCACAGAACTGTCACCATGGCAACATACCGGGTACCAGCCAATCCCCTGGGAGAAGCCATGGAGGACAGCACCCTCAACCTGCAAATACCACAGGATGAACAACGGCTGTCGACGACAACATCCTCCTCCACACCCTTCACACAGGTGTCAATCGGAGGCTGCACAAGGACAGCTGGACGCCCCTGCCTCAGAGTTACAGGAGCTGCTGACATCAGAAAAATAGCTCCCTGAACAGGACTCACCCGAGGAGTCCTGTAAAATACAAGCTTCCGACTCAAGACTTGCCCAACCAAGCTCACGTCGGCACCGCCATAAGAACAGAGCAACACTCCAATCCTTCAGACTTCTCATGACTGAGAGGCTAACAACCACCTTCTGACCTCCTGCCACCAGCACTAGGTCAGCCTTAAAACCTCTACATAGAGACCCAACCACTTCCTGCAACCACAAACAAACACCTGCCCCAAAGGAACTGACTTCAGGATGACAGGTGGCACACTGTCAAAGAAACTGCTGCCTCCACACCAGCTGCACCGGCTCAGAGACCTGGACTTGGCTACTGTCTACATCACCTGATGAAACGACCACCGCTCCAGGAAACACAAACAACCAGAGGCCACCATGGCCATCCAGCCTTGTGTGCCGGAGGTGTGTCTGATCTTGCTCCACTTTCAACGTCGCTCATGGTTGTCCATAGGAGGGACAACAACGATCGAAAAGGGGAATCTGTAACGATTGAGACAAATCAGACACAATTATTTGTTATATTTAACAAATAATCTTTAAAACTCACTCTGGGATCTATGGTCCCATCCCCCCAACAAGGGCAAGAAGGGTCTTGGTTACCATGACTACGATCAGATAAGTTGGTTTTATTGCTGTTAAAACTTGGAAAAAGCAAAGGCCATAGAAAAGACCCACAGCCCTTAAAAACAAACTTTCCTGCATCAATTTATGGACGAACTGATCTATAAATATAAAATATAAATATATAAAACATGCACCCCAGAATACTGTGTGAATGATTAACCGTCTTGTGTACTATTATGTCTTTGATACTACAGTATGTATTTTATGGTACAACCAACGGCCAATGTAACCCCACCTGCATCTTGTCTCCTATCTAATTGATTCTCATTTAATGACTCACACTTTAGTGTACATCACCTTCTCTTAGAATGCAATGTGTGTTTGTTATATCTAACTGAGTATAAATGGACACAAACGGCAAGGGCTATGTCCAACCACATTTGAGATTTCCCACTTGGAAATTCCCCCTTTCTTATTGGTTGAGCCAACCCTGAAAGGTGGGACCTTTCTCAGGCTTTAAATGGCCTCTACACAAGCCCTTCCCTTTCTTGGCCTTCTCTGTACATTCTGGGTGCTGTGCTGTCCTGCGTGGCCTCAGCAGGCCTTGACTCACAACTAGCTGTTGGAAACTTTTCTTCTTCGTCAAAGCAGAGACCAGGAGACATTGGGATATCTTTCAAGCAGATGTTACTCTTTAATGAGAACTTCGCTGTGCGTTGCTGTAGTCATCCAAGTCTAAACTCAATAGCTCAGCACAGTAGAGTTTATACTTTCAAGGGGGAGGGACAATCTGAACAAAGCATGTAAATGAAGTACAGGAGTCAGCCCGTTACCGGAAATTCCCCAGCCCTGATCTCATCAGCATAACAGTGTCATTCAAATGCATAGGTGCTAATCCAATCAGCCTAACTATTCAATGACTGGGACAGGGGGCTCCAAGAGCCATTAAAGACAAAGAGTGATAATCTCAGTAATCTGACACATTTAAGGCCACGTTTACACATAGCCGGGTATTTAGAGAAACAAATATTTCCCCCCCTCCGTTTTCAATAATAACATCGTGCACACAACATCGTTTTCAAAAAAGTTGTCGTTTACATCAACCCGCATAAATACGCCATCGAGTGCCATCATAGCTATGCCAAACCTATGGGCGGAACTGCAAACTTAGGGCGCTCACATGACGTTAAGCATTTTCTGGCGCATAATGTGACGTTTGAGAACCTAAAACCCCGTTTCTCCCAGTTGACACGACAACACATAACCAGCGTTTTCAGAAATCTCCACTTTGGCCGGAGTTTGTAGAAATAATCGTTTTCTGTGATAAAAACGGGGTTTCATGTAAACGAGAGGCCAAACCGCAGGGAAACATCAGCGTTTTCCCTTCGTGTGAACGGGGCCTAACTTACAGTAGAGAGAACACAACTGGCAGGGAATCTCTTGCTAGAAACTCTTATATAATCATCATTTATACCTCAAATGCTACATTCAGTCTACTAAACTTTCTCAGTTTATATACTATTGTATTGGAACCTAAATTAAACATTTAATAAATTTGTAATACAACACAGCCATGTGCTCATGGAGAGAGAGAACTTTCAACCAGAACAGAGTCGAACTAACCATGCAAGTTCATCATATCTTCTTCATACAACGGAGAAGAAAATGTTTGCAACTTCAACACTTGACACTCTTTTCAGGAACTTCACGAAATGTTTTCACTGCAAAGGCCATGCAAGTATACATTTAATGAGGTGTTCTGAAAATAATAAGCTGATGGTTCTTTTCATGTTCAATGAATCTTTCTATAGCTTCATTTCATTTCCACATTCATTCTGTCACTTACCATCTACCCATGTATGTGTAATTGTTTGTATGTTAGTTATGTGTTTGTGACTTAGTTAATACAACTTGTGCACAATATTTGGTTCTGATTCTCTGCTTGCAACAAGGTTTTTTTTTACAATTTAGATTTTGACTACAGGCTCTTAGTAGTACAGTAAGAATTCTATTAAAGTTATGATTGATTGTTAATATTTCTTCAGAGCTAATTTGCTACAAGTTAATACTACCATAGTACAGTGGTTCCCAACCCTGTCCTGGCGCCCCTTTGTCTCCCTAATCAAACACACCTGATTCAACTCATTAGCTCATAATCACATGGGTTAATGAGCTGATGAGTTGAATCAGGTGTGTTTGATTGGGGAGACAAAGAAAACGTGCAGTGTTGGGGGGGCGCCAGGACAGGGTTGGGAACCACTGCTATAGTACATAGTTTTTACACTTTTTATGAAATGTTGCCCGAAACCAAAGAGTTTTAAGGAATCAAATAAACTTATGGCTTACTGTATCAAAAGCTTTTCTAAAATCTAGAAAAAGTATTAAAGTATTTAACTAAAAGCATTTAGTAATTGCTATATTGTACTAAATCAATAACTAAATGAATAGTAGAGAAAATATGGCGTACTTTCATGAATCCACATTGAGTTTCATCAATTATCTCATTTAAAACATTTTTCATACGTTTTGTACGAAATAAAGATATAGGTCGCCAATTTTCTAATAATAGTTTATCTTTTTGAGGTTTAGGGATCAATGTGATGACACTTTGTCTGAGTGATGTAGGTAAGGATCCCTTGTTGACGGCCTCCTCATACTGCTAACAGGAATTTAGATATATCGTCTATAAAAGCTTTATAAAGATAGCTTTTTTGGAAGATCCCTTGATAGGGCGGTGCCACCCTGGCTCCCTGCACTGCCGGCCAGAGCTCTGCACAGTTTTGCTCCAACCCTAATCAAACACACCTGATTCAGCTAATCAAGGTCTTCGGGATTGCTAGAAACTTCCTTGCAGGTGTGAGTTTGAGCTGATTGGAGCTAAACTGTGCAGAGCTGTGGCCCTCCAGGAATTGAGTTTGAGATCACTTATCTAGATTCATGAATTTTGAGTTTGTCATTCATAAATAAAACTCTGTTATTCATGTGCTTTAAACTCGTAATTACGATGTTTTTGACTCCACTAGGGCACATAAACACAGCAGTAAAGTGACTCTTCCTTGACCAGGAATGAGGAAGCTGCTTTAAGGCTGGCATACACTGTGCGATTTTCGTCCGATTTTGAGCCGAATTCTGACTCGTGCGACTCTTTTTCGGGTCGGGCCGATTTTCAGCTTTGTCGTGCGTCGTTTGTCATGCAGTGTTCGTGCAGTGTACAGGGAGAAACGAGAGGCGATTAACCTCTCCCGATCGGCAATCGGATGGTCGGATGAATTTCTGGCATGTCAGAAATTTTGGTTGCTCCTCGTGACTATATCGCACAGTTGAAGCAGAGCTACGAACCGATTGCCCTAAACTCATTGTTCTTTTCCTCACTGCGCCTGTGCGAAAACAGAATTTTAACCATTTCAATCTGCAGCAAAAAAAAAAAAAAAAAAAACGAAAAGAGGGAGATCTTTAAGTTCTGTAGTTCAAACTAGCTACAAATTACTGTTGCTTACCTCCAGTTTGTCCAGTTATTACCCACGTCTTCCAAGCCACCTGCCATGTAGGCCTAAGCCTCTTTTATTAATTTTACAATGTTTTTGAAATAAACCTGTTTTTAATTTTCATTGATGACTAATTATTGCAGTGTTCGGACATATTATAGACTGTTAATATAATTATATGCCTATAATTTATTGTAATCGACCTAAAATGATTTATACTACTCCTCCTCATTGAAAATTGTCTATGTAATATTTTATTATCCTCACAGCGCGTTGCGGTGATGTGCTGTGAAATTATTGCGTGGCAAATTAATTATAATAGCAGATCAATTTATTATAAAATTAGCCTTCCCTAATAATGATAATACAATAATATTAATAATAATTTAATACATAAATTGGAAATGCTAAATCATCTTGATATTGATAGCTGATGCTTGTTTTGACAATATCTCTGGATACACGATATCGTCTAGGCGCAACCAAGCACGGGGGTTTATCGCACATATTTCACACGTATAGTGTGAGCAGTCAAGTCGCAGCTCGACGTTCGGACCGTATAGTGTGAGCACATAAATCCTGAGCTTTGGCTTTACATCGCATGCGATTTACTCGTTCAGTGTGAGTAGGTACCTTGCTGAAATCGCACAGACATCGCACAGTGTATGCCCGCCTTTACAGACACTCCTGTTTTACACACGTCACTCAAACACACAAGCAGGAAACCATTTCAACTCCTCAGTTCAGGGAAACAGAAACTGAAGTATTGTTGAGCTGTTGTGTGTTTGAGTCTCTGTATTCATGCGGTAAAATGGCAGAAGCCAGAATTTCAGTGGATCAGAATGAGTTCATGTGTCCAGTGTGTCTGGATCTCCTGAAGGATCCAGTGACTATCCACTGTGGACACAGTTACTGTAAGATCTGTATTACAGACTGCTGGGATCAGGAGGATGAGAAGAGAGTCTACAGCTGCCCTCAGTGCAGACAGACCTTCAGTCCAAGACCTGCTTTAGCTAAAAACACCATTCTGGCTGAACTGGTGGAGAAACTGAAGAAGACTAAACTTACTGATCAACAGTGCATTTGTGTGCTGTGTAAAGAGTATGAACATAAAAACCACAACACTGTATCAACTGCAGCACAGAGGACAGAGAAACAGGTATGAACTGAGAGGGATTGATCACACAGAAATGAAAGTGTCTTCATTTACTCACTCATTTACTCATGTTGTTCCAAACCGGTTTGACTGAGTTTCTTATGTGGGATGTAAAAGATGATATTTTGAAAAATGTCTCATATTTTAGTTTATACATTGAAAGTCAATGGAATAAAAAAAAGTTTCAAGCTCCAAAAAAGAGAAAAAGCATAAAAGTAATCTAAACAACTAGTGGTTAAGGAAAGAAGTACGCTTAAGTGTATTGACATGTATTTGTAGTGTACTTCAAATTAAAAGTATGTTTAAAAAAGGTGTACTTGCAGATAATATAATATTAATGAAATGAAAGGCCACTTAAGTGCACTTAAAGAGAGTAAACTTTCATGACTGTTTCATAAGTACACTTTATAATGTAAACTTTTTATAATGTAAAATTAAAAGTTTCACTTCAAAGTATATTTTAATCATATTTAAAATTTCTATTTAACTCAATAGAATTATAGAATTACATGATATACTTAAATCCTACTTAAGTGGGTCAAAAAGTCACTCTTAAGTTCAGCTAATTGCTTTATATTTACATTTAAACTATAATACATTTTCATTTAATAGCAATTAACATGCAGTTACGTGTCTGAAAACATTACATTCACTTATTTCACAATAATATTCTTCTAAAGTATTTATTATTTCCAAAATAAATACACTTTTTAAAAGTATGCTACTTTTAAAAGAGCCAAATTGTGTTTCCCCAATCAAATCAAATCATTGATAAACTCATGTATGTGGAGCCCAAATCAAATATGATGACATCAGAAACATCAAACTTCACTGGTGTTTGTGTCATGACATCATGGTGTTTAGTCATGTGACTGTGACGTGTAAGAACCAATGAGGTTTGATGTTATTGGCGTGTCACCATATTTTATTTAGCGTACTCCTTTCTTTAACCACTAGTTGTTTAGATTACTTTTATGCTTTTTCTCCTTTTTGGAGCCTGAAACGTTTTTGTTATATTGCCTTTTTTAAGTGTATAAACTAAAATATATGAGACATTCTTCAAAATATCTTCTGTTGTGTCTCCCAATAGAGAGAAAGTCATACAGGTTTGGAGTGACTTGAGGAAGAGTAAATGATGATACTAATGATATAAAACTAGGCACTGATGAAATACTGATGACATTCATTTCAGGAAACCATGAATCTGTGGTTTGAACCAGACAGTAAAAACTTACCATGCAAGATCTTTAACCTCCACCAATTCTGGATTCATGTAACTTTAATGTTTGTATGACAGTAGTTTTATGTGTCATTTGCTGTCATTGGTTTGTCCTCCAGAAACAGCTGAAGGAGACACAGATGAAGATCCGTGAGAGAATCCAGCAGAGACAGAAAGATCTTCAGCATCTGAGAGAGGCTGTGAAGTCTCATACGGTGAGTCTGGAGAAGAAGAGAAGTTTGAGACGTCTCAGTTTGGACTCTGTCAGTCCTGCTAAAGCAAATGTGTGATTGTGATGTGTGTGTAACAGCGCTCTGCACAGACAGCAGTGGAGGACAGTGAGAAGATCTTCACTGAGATCATCCGCTCCATTGAGAGAAGCCGCTCTGAGGTCACACAGCGGATCAGAGATCAGGAAAAGACTGCAGTGAGTCGAGCTGAAGGACGACTGGAGCGACTGGAGCAGGAGATCAATGATCTGAGGAGGAGAGACGCTGAGCTGGAGCAGCTTTCACACACACAAGATCACATCCAGTTCCTGCAGGTAACAGAGATCTAGGAGAACAGGATCATAGTGGACTTGAGCAAGATCCAGCTATGACAGAGAAACATTTCATGAGAGCAGAATGAGCCGTTGACTGAGATGTTGTCAGGAATTCAGTCAGATTCAGTCGAGTGTTGTGTTATCATATAATCATCAGTCAGACGCTCATCTGATCATCTTCTGTTTAAAGAGACGCACTTACAAAGCCCTGGGAAATTTACCATTAAAAATGAGCTGATTGTGTGAAAGTGCTGGATTGAAGCGAGTCACTGAAGAGAAGTCAAGTCTACAAGAGCCGCACAGATCTGATATAGTGCAGGTTATTGGCTGAAGTGTGGAGATGATGAGTTTTGATTTCTGTTTTCTGTAGAGTTTCCAGTCTCTCTCAGCACCTCCTGAATCTACAGACGAACCCGGCGTTCCCTTCGGTTCTCTCTCCTCTTTTGATGGCATGAGAGAATCTGTCCGTCAGCTGAGAGACAAACTGGAGGATTTCTGCAAAGAGGAGATCAAGAAGATCTCAGACGGAGGTAAAGTCCTGCGTATCGTTTATACAGACGTGTGGAGAAAGATCCTAAATCTGAACGTACAACCGTTTCCGAAATATTACTATGATTTATAAAACGTCCATTTGCAGAAAAAAATTCTTAAATGCATCAGTTTATAAATCACAGTTAATCTTAAATTCAAATGCAATGTGAACAAGTGCATCAAATCTACAGAACGGCCACAAATATCCCTTGTGTATTCATGACGTAGGATGATATTCATGGAATTTAGGATCAATCCGATGTGTGTGTTTTATAAATGAAGACCCTGGAGATTATTCATCTCTCTCAGAAATCAGTCCATCATCTAATATCATACAGCATTATATTAGAAATGTCTCAGAAAAGAATGTATTTTATCTTGTCATTTCTCTTCACACTGTTCATGTCTGTTTATTTCCACAGTCACATTCACCAACATGAATCCCAAGACCAGGAACGACTTCCTACAATGTGAGTCACTAGAAAACAAGCAGAAAAACTCACTGAATGTGTTCATGTTCTTCCTGAAGAAGGAGAAATAAATCATGATAGAAGAGTTTTATAATTGATCATGTAAATGAGGATTTGCTCAGGATATTTGGTCATCTGTACTGAGACACTGATGATACATTGAACATTGATTCATGAAGAGATCAGATACATTAAAAGATCAGACAGATTCATAATTCCTGTTTCTGATGTGTTTTCTCTCCATCAGATTCCCATCAGCTGACTCTGGATCTGAACACAGTGAATAAACACCTCAGTCTCTCTGAGAGGAACAGAGTGATTACTGGCACTGACACAAAGCAGCCGTATCCTGATCATCCAGACAGATTTGATCATTTTTCTCAGGTGTTGTGTAGAGAGAGTGTGTGTGTACGCTGTTACTGGGAGATTGAGTGGACTGGGAGTCGTGTGTGGATATCAGTGTCATATAAGAGCATCAGCAGGAAGGGACGGGGTATTGAGTGTGTGTTTGGATGTAATGATCAGTCCTGGAGTTTGTTCTGCTCTTCCTCCAGTTACACATTCTGGCACAATAACACACACACTTCTCTCCCTGTAAAGTCCATCAGCAGAAGAATAGGAGTGTGTGTGGATCACAGTGCAGGAACTCTGTCCTTCTACAGCGTCTCTGACACAATGAGCCTCATCCACACAGTCCAGATCACATTCACTCAGCCGCTCTATCCTGGGTTTACTGTTGATAACAAATCATCAGTGAAACTGTGTTGATGTTTCAGAACAGATATGGAGAGATTTTACCCATAATACTTTGAGCTGCACAATAAATCAGTAACAGTGAGATACAGACACTCTTAGTTTAATTTTCTTTAATATAGCGTAACTTCTGCCACAGAAATAACAAAAACAGTCGTGAACAATGTAAGGAGTGAAGATGTGGAAAATGACATTAGTAGTGGAGAAAATAATGTTGGAAAACAATCACAGTTCAAAATGTGAGGAAAATTGTGATGCAGAAGATGAGGGATGAAGAAGCACTTTCTGAGATTTCAGATATTGGGTCACAAGGGATTGAAATCATGAACTCTAGAAGAAATAAATGACTTTCACAACGTTTGATAAAGTTGTTGATGTAAAATACTTCTTTCCCGATATGGAGAAATGTATCAGTGTTGTTGTTGCAAAAAGCAGTGAGCTCTGGTTCTGGATAAAAATAAAAGATTCCAGTTGAAAAAGATGCTAATGAATTTAAAGCTACAATATGTCATTTTTTCAGCCGCTAGAAGTCGCTAACATCTTACAATAACAAAGGTGTAGGTTGATGACGCAAAATTCCAGCGGAATTATGGAACTTGTCGTTATGCTGTTGGATCTAATAATGTTTATGGATGAGTGAATACATTGATGTTTTTAACATGACTGTGGTATGAAGTAGGGCGCGATTGCTAATGAGAGACAGATATCAGCGCCACACGCGAGTCCAGCGGATATAAAGGAATAAGGACATTTCATTCTACCGAACGAATTACTAACGTTACTCACACTGGTCAGTGTCTTAGACGAATGAAACTTGTGAGGTAACGCTGCGCTGTTTCACTTGGTCTACACTATCACACTAAACTGCATATGTGACCCTGGATCACAAAACCAGTCACATGTGTATATTTGTGGCAATAGCCAACAATACATTGTACGGGTCAAAATCATAGATTTTTCTTTCATGCCAAAAATCATTAGAATATTAAGTAAAGATCATGTTCCTTGAAGATATTTAGTAAATTTCTAACCGTAAATATATAAATATATAACATTTATTTTTGTGAGGGAATGCAGGACAATCGTGAACATAAATGGACAACTTTAAAGAAGATTTTCTCAATGTTTCGATTTTTTTGCACCCTCAGATTCCAGATTTTCAAATAGTTGTATCTCGGCCAAATATTGTCCTATCGTAATTAACCGTACATCAATGGAAAGCTTAGTTATTCAGCTTTCATGTTATGTATAAATCTAAATTTCAAAAAATTGACCCATGTGACTGGTTTTGTCGGCCAGGGTCACATTTGAGTGGGTTGAAAGTTATTTTTTTTATTTTTTTTATTATTTATTTATCCTTTATTTTACCAGGATAGTCCCATTGAGATAAAAATCTCTTCTTCCAGGGAGTCCTGGCCAAAATGGCAGCACAAAAAGTTTCACATATACAATACAAACAAAAAATCATACATAAAATGTAACCCAGCACTCATAAAATGGCAACAAAAGTTACTTTACAAAACATGCACACGTTTCCTTTAAATTGGTCAATAAGAGATTTTTAAAAACGTTTAAAGAGCGGAGAGTTTGTATCATTATTATACTCTGCAGCTCATTCCATAACCTAGGAAGCATAGGAAGAAAAGGCAGTTTTACCAAGCTCTGAACATACTCTATGAACCTTTAAAAGCAGTTTTGCACTATCTAGTGCTATAATTACAGATACAATAAGATAATAGACGACAGATATAAATTGGTAATTTGCCTAACAATGCCTTAGCAATAAACATCAACATGTGTATTTTTCTCCTTTGAAACAAAGAAGTCCAACCAATTCATATAAAGTACAATGATGAGTGCGTGAGGAGGCACTCGTCACAAAGCGTAAGGCAGCATGGTAAACACAATCTAATCTTTTTAGCGACGATGAACCTGCATGCATATAAATCACATCACCGTAATCCAATACTGAGAGGAAACAGCTTTGAATAATTCTCTTTCTTGCTTCAAAAGGAAAACATTTCTTTAAACGAAAGAGGAAACCCAGTTATAATGTTATTCTGTGTTAGTTTGTCTGTATGAGACTAGCAGTAAGCTAGATCAACATTAGAATAACATACTGATCATATTAAAACATTTCATCATGTTGAACTATATAACATTGATTAGTTTTATGTACATTTGCTCACCTGTCTAATAAAGTACATGTAAGAGCTCTGTCAAGTCTAAGTTAGTCACGGATGTGGAGCTCTCGTAATCTGGATAACGCCACGCTGATATTGATCCTCGTTTTAGTTCTCCTTTTGTCCCAAAGTCTGCTTGCCATGATCTATAATGTTTGAACCAAACAACAACAACAACAACAGCAGCTAGACGTTACACACTATGCAGTTGTCCATGTCTGTCGCCATGGTTACTATGGCAGTACGAGCGGAAACCAGGGATAACGCGGATATTACATCATTGACAGGCGACAAGTGAACAGGGAGGGACGGCCCATTATTTAAAATGGGAATTTCTCTGAAATTAAACATCTTTGAGAACTTTTGGGATATTGTAAGTACACAACTACAGGAAATATATCACACTGTGCAAATGATATTTGGATATTTTATTACAAAATTGTACATATTGTACCTTTAAGGAAAATAAAAGTGCAGCTTCACAAAAATATTTACTCTGTGCTTTTTCTTTTCTGTCTGTCTTCTTCTTGCTTCTGTATATGGGTGTGTGGAGAGTCTGATCATCATGAGAACATGATGAAACCTGTGTAAAATCAGGGCATTTTTGTGTAGATGTAGCGAGGGCAGGGAGGGACACATGATTCAAATCACTGTTTGGTCGCCATTATACTCCTGTCAGTTCAGAGTGAATAAGAACTGTATAAAAAATGTAAAAATAATAGCAATAAAATACAGAAATTAAAGTGCTTTATATTATCAGAGCAGTTCAATTTGAAAAGCTTTTTTGTTTTTTTATAAGGTTTTTGTTTTGTGATCTCTTGTTTGAAAGAGTTTCAAAGTATATTGTGAGATCATTGTTATAAAATTCATATTCGAGGGTTTAATTAACAAATCACAGATTCTTGATTTTATTGCATTTTACAAAATGTCCCAACTTTTTTAAAAATCCATCATGAGTGCCACTGTAGGACAGATTTCCAAATCAAAGACATTTTTTTGGTAATCAGCAAAATGCCTTTATGGATTATGTGCTCTCAGGCTTAACTTGTACTGAACCCAGAATATTCCTTTAAAAGAAGTGCAATACGCTGGTGATTACGCATGGATAAGTTGCAGCTTTTTTCACAACTGAGAGACGACGTTCTGATAATTTATATTTTTATGCTAGATAGGCCTATAGATATATAGCATTTAGCATTTTATGTTTTGTGGTTAATTCTGAATCAGTCTGATGTTAATTATTATTATTATTATTTATGGGCCTAACAGTAAATCAATTATAATCAACACCTGCAGGTGTACACTTTGAAGAGTAAAAATTACATAGAATGTTAGCGAATTCAGCTTTATTAAAACTGCATATGGTAATCAAATTGCACTTCCAAAAGTCATACACTTGTGAAAAAAAAAAACGAAATATACAAATATACAAATTTCTTTTAAGAATAAAACATAAAAAGCTAAGGCAGATCAGAACAATTAATGAACAAAACCTGGTTCTGTACATGGCGAACAGGGGAGCGTAGTCGAAAGGCGGGCGATAAAAGTCGGTAACCGGAATCAGTCCAGGAAACATCAACAAATCCACAGGAGAGATGCAAGCCCATAAACCATTAGGCAGGCATGAGTCCGAAACCAGGTAGACAAAGGAAAAACTAAACAGATGTGCGAGCGGTTACAAACATTTTTTTACTCAATTATGGCTTAACTTTTGGCATAAAGTTAAAATATTTGTCATACCTGACCAGAAGATGTTCAACACTTTTCCTAACGCTAAGGATAAAAGGATATCTGAACACTAAAAGAAATATAGCTAATGTTAGCATAGGGTACTGTAATTTACACAATATCTCAAACTCCATGCATTATTAGCTAATGTTATTCTGTCCCTTCAGTTAGAAAGAACAAATAAATGTCACATTTGACAATGAAGTTGTATGTTGTGTTTGAATAATTATGTCTCTTATCTAGCTGTGGTAAATTAAACGCAATTCTCTCATATCCTTGCTCGATGAAGAATGAGACGGGCCAACGGGTGGTTGAAATTTAAATGGCTGATTACCCTTAAAAGGGGAATGACGAGTACATATGTCATCCAGTGGTTGTCCAGACACCCTCTGCACAACCTTAAGCAACGGCCCTGAACGGTGGTTCAATGTCAACATTGTGACAACGCTGTAACAACCTTCACCACACAACGTATTTATAGCAACCTTTTGGCCATGTTGTTAAAACGTTTTTAGAAGATTGGGTACGTTCTGTTCTGTGTTTGCTGGGTTTGTTGTGTGTTCCCGGGGGCGGAGTTTATGTAAATTTTAGGGTTTGTGATGTCACCAACCCGGGAAGAAGGTCGTTGTAGTCCCTATCAGCGGTTTGTTGTAGTCCTTAAAAAGCAATTTCTGTAAAAGAAAATATCTCCCTTTGCATTAAACTTTGAGCATCGTAACTTTACAAATTTTGTTGATGCTCAAACAGCAACATTACACACTAACTAAAGTTAAAAAAGTGAAATCATAATCAAGGACCCCTTTAAGATAAATCGCTTGTGGTAATCCTCAATTGTAAGTTGTTTTTGGATAAAAGCATTGCTAAATGAATAAATGTAAATAACACTGTACGGTACAAGGGCTCTGTCCTTTGAATGAAGTATTGAACAAAGGCCTTGACTCACTCACTGCATAAGGTTTGTTTGCATTTGCACCAGTGGGATTTGTGGCATCTCTTATCCGTCTGTTTGATGTTACATGCACAGGTAAGTCATATAGCATATAAATTCTATAAGTTCAAGCAGACTCATACAAAATAAATGCCATGATCACTAGATTTTATACAGGTGTTGCTATAATGATTTTGTTAATGGTGATCAGCAACCAAATATTGATAATGTGGAAGTTACTGCCTTTTGCCTTGGCATGACTTTTCACTTTTTGCTGACAATACAAAGGCAGAGTACAGTTAAAATAGTGGTCAAAAGTCAAGTTTGAGCTCAAGATTTTTTTTATGTAGATAATTTTCATTACTTAAACATCTAATTGCCCGATTTTCAGTGTCCTACCTATAATTAATTTGGCGGGACAACTAAAAATCTTTAAAGTCATTTTTCCACACTCTAGCGAGTTAAGGTCTTTTGCCTTTGTAGTGCAGAATAATGGTCTGGAAAAGAATGCTAGAATGTTGTCAATATGTAATATATTATAAGACCCCTTATAAATCCACAATCCACAACATGAAGTGTAGGCAGGGGTTTATAATTAATGGATTTGTTACAGAAAATGTGTGCATGTAATGATACATTTATGAATTAATAATCTGAGAACATAATTCATTATGATCATAAAGTCATGCAGCCACCACAATCTGATTATGTAGTCAATTCATTTTTAAAGCAAATAACACTCAAAGTTTTATCAGCCCATGAGGACATACACTTTATACTGTGTAACAAATAAAATGTCAAACAGCACATCAGACAAAGCATGTATTAATGACATATAGGTATGACATCAGCAGTTTGAATAGTTTTTCTTTTTCTTTTTTTTTTTGCCACACACTAAGAACACGAGAGGAGGTTGGAAATGCTTTTCATTTACACTATATAAATGTGACCAAATGACAGTCATCGGTTCAATACTGCATTTCTCTGTAAATGAAGGAGATGAAGTGTCGTCTGTGCAGGGTGTGTGTCTGCGGCTGAAAACGAAACTTCCCTGAGAGGAGGGAACGAGTATTGCGTAAGTAGCTTACGCTATGGGAAAACTCCTTTTCTCGAGAATATTGAAGTCTTTATGTAAAACGCATTGCAGCTGCACAGCTGACAGCAATGAACGAAGGAGCTCGGTCATTGGCTGTGCTGCGGCAACTTGCTCGAACCAATGACGGGGCGACTCTGAATGCGCGACCAATGAGCGCGCTTCGCGCCCGCGCGCGTCAGAGCCTGCCAAGATGGGCGTGGCCAAGAGCTATATATTGGGCGCCCCGTCATGAGAGTTCTTTAGGTTAAAACGACTGAAGCGAACTAACCAAGCACAAGCACGGCAGCTTACGCAATACTCGTTCCCTCCTCTCAGGGAACCGAGGTTACGTTAGTAACCGAGTCGTTCCCTTTCGAGAGGTCTCTCCTATTGCGTAAGTAGCTTACGCTATGGGAACACCATGCAAAACGCCGTGCGTGCTGAACTTCGCCTTATAATAGCCAGAGGCAGGTGCCTGAGCTGAAAAGCAAAGTTATCATCCAACTAGCCGGCAGAGGCGAGCTTTATATGTGGGAAAAAAAACCAGAGCGGCTAGAAGGCGCTCAGTGTGACACAAGCACATACATAATCTAGATACGAACTCGCAGTTCAACTAGCATCATGCTGATAGCACATTGGAATGCAATGTCGGGACCTGTAGGTTGTAGAACCTGATAAATGTGGACGGTGAGGCCCAGCCTGCCGCCGCACAAATATCCTCGATCGGTATCCCGCTCGACCATGCCCAGGAAGAAGCCACACTCCTGGTGGAGTGTGCTTTGACTCCCCAGGGGCATTGAAGTCCCTTAGCTTCATAAGCCAGCGCTATAGCTTCGACTATCCAGTGAGAGATTCTCTGCTTTGAAACGGCGGAACCTTTCGTACGGCCGCCAAAGCATACAAACAGTTGTTCTGTCTGTCTGAATAGGGCAGAACGCTCCAAATACACTCTGAGAGCCCTAACGGGGCAGAGTAGATTAGCGTCGTGTTCGTCTGCTGGAGACGAAAGCGCAGTTAGGGAGATAACCTGTGCTCTGAAGGGAGTGGTGAGCACTTTAGGAATATACCCATGTTTCGGTCTAAGGACGACCCTGCAGTCGTTAGGTCCGAATTCTAGGCAGGCAGCGCTTGTCGAAAGCGCGTGCAGGTCGCCCACTCTCTTGACCGAGGCGAGTGCCAGCAAGAGCGCAGTCTTGAGCGAGAGCTGTTTAAGGTGCACGGTTCGGAGTGGTTCGAACGGGGGCCCTTTAAGAGCGTCTAGGACCGTAGCTAGGTCCCAGATCGGCACTGAGGGGGGGCGTGAAGGGTTCATCCTCCTGGCGCCCCTTAGGAAACGAATAATTAGGTCGTTTCTTACCAATGGACGTTCCATTACAGGGTCGTGTGACGCTGTGATGGCAGCCACATATACTTTGAGCGTGGAGGGGGTGCGGCCCGCCTCCAGAAGCCCTTGTAGAAAAGCGAGTACATTCGTAATCTTGCATGTTTCAGGGTTCAGGCCCTTGGCATTACACCAGTCACTGAACACTTTCCATTTCTGGGCATATAAGCGTCTCGTGGAGGGCGCCCGCGCCTCAGCGATGGTTTTTAGTGCTCCGCTCGCGAGGTTCCTGGGAACCCGTTGAGGGGCCATGCATGAAGGGCCCACAGATCGGGGCGGGGATGAAATATCATCCCGCTGGCCTGACTGAGGAGGTCTGGCCTCAGTGGAATCGGCCGTGGTGCAGATTGCATTTGCATCAGATCTGGAAACCATGTTTGGTTCTTCCAGAGTGGGGCTATCAGCAGCACTGCGTTTTTCTCCTCTCTGACCCGACTGATGACCTGTGGTAGCATCGCGATCGGGGGAAAGGCATATAAGGGGCGGCTCGGCCAGCTCTGGGCGAGCGCGTCCGTGCTTTTCGTGAAGAAAAGAGAGCAGTGCGCGTTCTCCTTGGAGGCGAAGAGGTCGATCTCCGCTTTGCCAAAGGTTTTCCATAACCACTGAATCGTCAGCGGGTTGAGAGCCCATTCTCCTGGGAGAATCTTGTCTCTGGATAGCATGTCTGCCCCCTGGTTCAGGGCGCTTGGCACATGCGCTGCTCTCAGCGAGCGCAAGTTGTGCTGGGACCATAAAATGAGTCTCCTGGCCATTGAATGCATGGAGCTCGACCTGAGTCCACCCTGGCGATTTATGTACGACACTACCATCATGTTGTCCGTTCGGACCAGGACGTGTTCGTTTTTTAGATGTGGGAGCAGGGCTCTGAGAGCCAAAGCGACCGCTTTCATTTCCAGACAGTTTATGTGTAGGCGCTTCTCCGGGTTTGACCAAAAGCCGGAGACAGGCCTGCCCTCGTAAAGGGCCCCCCAACCTATTTTGGAGGCATCTGTCGTTATCATCTTTCTCCTTGTGTTCACACCCAGACTCACGCCTGACTGGTACCAGTCGGCGGCTTTCCAGTGCGTCAGGGCTTTTATACAGCCGTGGTTCGCTCTGATTAAAAAGTGGCCCGAACGCCACGCGTGAGTAGGGACGCGGCTCTTGAGCCAGCGTTGGAGAGGGCGCATATGCAACAATCCTAGCTGGAGTACGGCCGATGCTGAGGCCATGAGACCGAGCATCCTCTGAAACCGTTTGACGGGGGCGCGCGCGCCCGCCCTGAATGATGTTGCAAGGCGCCGGATGGTGAGCGCGCGCTCTGATGAGAGACGCGCTGTCATTTGCATCGAGTCTAGAACTATTCCCAGGAAAGAAATCCTCTGGCTGGGAGATAGTATGCTTTTTGCAAAATTGATTCTTAGACCCAGGCATTCTAAATGGCTGATAATCCAAGATCTGTGTGTTATTAACTGACTCTCTGATTGTGCTAGAACCAGCCAATCGTCGAGATAATTCAGTATTCGCACTCCCCTTCGTCTTAGGGGGGAAAGTGCTGCATCCATACATTTCGTGAATGTACGGGGAGCCAGGGACAGGCCGAACGGAAGTACTGTGTACTGGTATGACTGTCCCTCGAAAGCGAATCTCAGAAACGGCCTGTGATGAGGCGCTATTGGAATGTGAAAGTAAGCATCTTTCAGATCCACTGAGAGAAACCAATCTCCTGGGCGTACTTGCGCGAGGATATGCTTGGTTGTTAACATTCTGAACGAGCGAATCATTAGTGCTTTGTTCAGGTGTCTGAGATCTAGGATGGGGCGGAGACCGCCATCCTTTTTCGGGACGAGAAAATAGCGGCTGTAAAAACCTGTCCCGCTCAGAGAGGGGGAAACAGTTTCCACAGCGCCCTTTTCTATTAGTTTGCGCACCTCGGTGCGTAGAACATGTGAACACTCCTTTCTCACTTTCGTCTCGACCACAGTCGTAAAACGTGGTGGTCTGCGAGCGAACTGGAGCGAGTATCCGTGCTTTACTATATTCAATACCCATTTCGGCATATCTGGAATGTTTTCCCATGCCGCTGCGTGTACAGATATGGGCTGAATACAGGCTAGGGGCGGGCCGCTGTGACGTAGGGACCCGGCCAGCGAATCGCCTGAGCTCGTAGCTCTCAGAGGCGCGGGCGCGCGCTGAGCAGCTGAGTGAATGGGCGCGTGTGTGATTACAACAGCGCGCGCTGTGTTTGTAAAACTCGCAGCCTGAGCTGAGGTTGTGTTTGACACTGTAAGGACAGTGTTTATAAGTGGGGGTGCATAAACAGTGGTAGGCACACGCGTCACTTTTATAATGTTTCCCGCTTTTACTGGGGATGAATTTATAACTGTGTGAACAGTGCTTGTGTGTAGTGGTGCGTACATGACCGTAGGCACGTGATCTACATTCATGGGAAGCGCAGCCTGAGCTGGGAATGAATTTGGCACTGTTTTGACAGTATCTGGGAATGCACACTTTGTGGACATGTGAACCCTTAGTGACGCAGGCAGAAAAAGACTCTTTTTGTGTTTTCTGTGCGTCGCCGTAAAAACGGCGTTTGTTTGCAGGTGAGCGAGCTCTGTGACTGGCCCATTGACTGCTGTATGGACATATCCAGCCGCCTGTAAGGGGACTGGGTAATGTTTGAGCTTTTGCAGAGAGAGTGGTCCGGCTTTTGCGAGACACTCACTCTCTCTTCTCATTTCTGTGGCTAGGACGGCTTTCGAGGCTCAGGGTTCAGCACAATCTTGGGCCGAGGACCCCGTCGCTCAGAAGGCGGCTTGCGGTTGTGAGAGCGCGAGCGGCGTCGAGCGTCAGCCTGAGGCGCGGGCTGAGAGGCGGTGGGAGCTGTTCTAGCCCGCTGCGGCTGTGGCGGTCTCTGTCTGCTCTGTGATGAGCTGGAGCGCTTTGGCAGGAAATGACGCATAGCTTGTGAAGCGTTCTGGGCCTCAGTGAAGCGTTCGGCGAAACCTTTAACCGCCGGTCCAAACAACCCGCTGGTGGAGATAGGCGCGTCGAGAAATGGCGCCTTATCCGCGTCCTTCATCTCAGTCAGAGTCAGCCACAGATGGCGCTCGAGAACAGTCAAATTAGCCATAGCACGGCCAATAGACTGGGCGGTGGCCTTCGTGGCTCGCAGAGCTATATCAGTTGCGCTGCGTAGGTCCCTGAAGGCTTCGGGTTCGGGGCCAGACTCGTCCATAGAGCGGAGAAGCTTAGCTTGGAACACTTGAAGTACCGCCATTGAGTGAAGCGCTGATGCAGCTTGGCCGGCGGCGGCGTAGGCGCGACCGGCGAGAGCAGAGGTAGTGCGGCAGGGCTTCGAGGGGTGGGAAGCTTTGGCTTTCCATCCGGTGGTGGAGGGCGGGCAGAGATGATTGGCCACGGCCTCCTCGAGGGGCGGCGTTCCCTCGTAGCCTCTTTCCTTCGCGCCGTCCACTGAGGAGAGCGAAGAAGAAAAAGAAGGCTTTAGGCGCGCAGAGTGGGGGGCTTTCCACGACTTGGTGAGTTCGTCGTGAACTTCCGGGAAGAAGGGCTTTGCCGAGGGGCCTGCTGGCGCCCCTGCAGAAACCACTCATCCAGTCGGCTCCGGGTTGGTTCTCCGGGAGAAGACCAATCGAGCCCGAGGTCTTCCACGGCCTTAGAGAGGACACGGATAATCTCAGTATCCATGGTGGAGCTCCCGCTCGTGCTAGCTAGCGTCGACGGGGCGGGGTCGAGAGTGGAGCCCGGCCAGTCGTCCGATGCAGCGTCGATGGACAAGCTGTCATCCATTCCCCCGTCGTCCTCGGACGCGCCGAAAGTCACAAGGCCCACCGCTCTGCTAGAGGGGTGTGGGTCCGGCTGGGTGAACTGAACCGGCGGTGGGGAAGGCAAGAGCGGCGGTGAAGCACGCGGAGACTGGCTCGGCGTGACGTCACTGAGCTCAGGTTCAGGAAGCCTCTGTGAGCGGCGCTTTTTCTTAGTGCGCGGCTCAAACAGAGGGGTGGCGATGGGCTCGCTCACGGCGAAAGCGGCGAGGCGAGCCCGTAGTGCGGAGAGACCCAGGTCATCACATTCCGGGCATCCGCCCTTGGTCAATGCAGCTTCTGCGTGGTCCCGGCCCAGGCAGCGAGCGCAGATGATGTGACGATCCCCGTCCGGGAGAAGGTCTCTGCACGACGCGCAGGAAGGCATTTGAAACAACGCCTTAGGAAAATTGCTCTTTCACAAATGTCGCGGGGCGAACAGATGTAAAATACTTGCGTATATGGCGCGCCGGATGGCTCAGTAGGAGGTGCTTGAAGGCGGCTGAAGGTGCCGACGTCCTCGTAGCAATCCCGCTGGTATGCTTTTCCACGGCGGCGAAGGCTTTCAATAATCCGGAGGATCCAGCGAAGAAGGTGTTCGCTGAAGGAGATTAAATCTAAAGAACTCTCATGACGGGGCGCCCAATATATAGCTCTTGGCCACGCCCATCTTGGCGGGCTCTGACGCGCGCGGGCGCGAAGCGCGCTCATTGGTCGCGCATTCAGAGTCGCCCCGTCATTGGTTCGAGCAAGTTGCCGCAGCACAGCCAATGACCGAGCTCCTTCGTTCATTGCTGTCAGCTGTGCAGCTGCAATGCGTTTTACATAAAGACTTCAATATTCTCGAGAAAAGGAGTTTTCCCATAGCGTAAGCTACTTACGCAATAGGAGAGACCTCTCGAAAGGGAACTGCAGTTACAAGGCACTTCTCGAGCATCTCTGCTTGGACAACAGTGACGTTCAGATGACGTCCCTACGGCCCGTGCATAACTGGACAACTCCTACCAGTGTTTATATGAACCTGCTTGTGACCTCCATCACAGAAGTGGTATAAATCCAGCATGATTTACTTGAATGTCAATGACACAGGATGTCACGCCGTTGTATTATCATCACTCAACATTTCTTTCTTTCTAAAGAATGAAAAAGCCCAGAGCATCTCAACACAAATCACAGTTATAATTGTAAGTGTTTTCAGAACCCTTTTCACTCACAGTTTTACCCAACTTATAAAACCATGACATGCGTTGTTGTTTTATCATGAAAAAATAATGCTAATATTTGTTGATACACTGTCAAGCTATAATTAACAGGCAAATTGAACATCATTTTTGGCTTCGGCCAGTAACTATTTGACTGATGAACCAAAGCAAGACACTGAAATGTCTAATTTATTTCAAGTCACATATTATATATGCAGATACAAAAAAATAAAAACATTTTTCTTTTTAAAAGCTACTTATCAAACTTGTTACATTGGACCAAGTCGCTTGACCACTAGTTATAATTACTGTTAACGTTATACCCATAACTTTGCAGGGTTGGTACAGTGAGTTCACAAAATGGAATCCTGATGACTTTTGTGGGATCTATTTCTCTTCAATTAAAAAAGATATGGTTTGGATTCCAGACATCAACATAATTGAAAGGTATGAACAAATTTGTGTAATTCAGCATGGTTCGCTAAGTAAGTGGTTTGCTAAGGAAAGAAGGAAGGAAGGAAGGAAGGAAGGAAGGAATGAATAAGGCATTTATATAGCGCTTTTCATATGTACTACTGTACACCCAAAGCGCTGTACAATCATGTCGGGATCTTTCCTCAACACCACCAGTGTGAGCGTCCACTTGGATGATGTGACGGCAGCCACAGAACAATGGCGCCAGTGCGCTCACCACACACCAACTATAGGTGGAGAGGAGAGAGAGTGATAGAGTGGATGGGGATTATTTGGAGGCCATGATTGGCGAGGGCCATTGGAGGGAATGTGGCCAGGACACCGGGGTTACACCTGTACTCTTTACAAGAAGTGCCATGGGATTTTTAATGACCACAGAGAGTCAGGACCTCGGTTTAACGTCGTATCCGAAGGACGGTGCTCTTTGACAGTATAGTGTCCCCGTCACTACATTGGGGCGTTAGGACCCACACAGAGCACAGGGTGAGCGCCCCCTGCTGGCCTCACTAACACCTCTTCCAGCAGCAACCTGGTTTTTCCAGGAGGTCTCCCATCCAGGTACTAACCAGCTCAACCCTGCTTAGCTTCAGTGGACAATCAGTCATGGGCTACAGGGTGATATGCTGCTGGCGAAGGAAGGAAGGAAGAAAGAAAGAAAGAAAGAAAGAAAGAAAGAAAGAAAGAAAGAAAGGATGGAAGGAAGGAAGCAAGCGAGGAAGGATGGAAGGAAGCAAGGAAGGAATCAAGCGAGGAAGGAAGGAAGCAAGCGAGGAAGGAAGGAAGGAATCAAGCAAGGAAGGAATGAAGGAGTCAAGCGAGGAAGGAAGGAAGGAAGCGAGGAAGGAAGGAATCAAGCGAGGAAGGAAGGAAGCAAGCGAGGAAGGAAGGAAGGAATCAAGCGAGGAATGAAGGAAGGAAGCGAGGAAGGAAGGAATCAAGCGAGGAAGGAAGGAAGGAATCAAGCAAGGAAGGAAGGAAGGAAGGAAGGAATCAAGCAAGGAAGGAAGGAATCAAGCAAGGAAGGAAGGAAGGAAGGAATCAAGCGAGGAAGGAATGAAGGAAGGAATCAAGCGAGGAAGGAATGAAGGAATCAATCGAGGAAGGAAGGAAGAAGGAAGGAAAGAAGGAAGGAAGGAAGGAAGGAATGGTTTTACAAAAACTTTCAGAACTGAAAACTTTCCAGCATTTAGTGAAAACAAGCACTTTTGTGAAACCAGCACCCACTGCTCTGCAGATCCCAATGTTAGGAAAGAAAGATCTCCTAGTCTGTTTTTAGCAAGATCCATTATATAACAAGTGAAAAAAAGCTCTGAATCTCCATAGTCTTTAAAGAGTTAAAGAGTTGGTTAGTTCATCCAAAGATGAACATTCAGGCATCATTTACTCACCCTCATTGTGTCTTAAACCCACAATACTTTCATTCCTTTAGAGTGAATAAATGTGAATAAAAGCCTAAATTAAACCTTCTTATTATTTAAAGTTGTTATATTCCTTCAGAAGACTTGGATTAAACCGCTCCAATAAAATGGATTAATTTTACGATGTCTTTATGAACTTAATGAAGATCGAACATTTTAGTAGAATGGACTTTTAATGGAAGGACAGAAATCTCTCAAATTATATAAAAAAAAAGATTCTTCATTTATCTTTCGAAGATGAATGAAAGCATTTGGAAACACATGAGGTTGAGTAATGGATGACAGCATTTTCATTTTTTGGTTGATCTATACCTTTTAAAGTTTGCATTTGATTTTATTGAACTACTTTTCTTCTTTTTCTTTCTATTTAGCATCAAGACGGAGTTTGCAACAATAGAGAATCAACATGTGCAGTTGCTTAATAAAGGCATTATTCTCACATCTAACACTTTAGCTCTGACCTCGGCCTGCAAGATGGACCTTCACCGGTTTCCCTTTGACGTCCAAAGCTGCAATATTACCCTTCAGTCTCCAATACATTCAAGTACATATGAAACTCAGAAATCAATGATGATCAGGGTTGGGCAAAATTAAAAAATGAAGAATTAATGAATGTGAAATTGAGTGGAATTGGCCCCACCCACAGGATGTTGAATTGGCAAGGGAAGAGAAATATACTAAATTACAATTCAGGAGAAATTAAACAATCAAAAACATCATTAATTTTGACAAAATATGCATATTGGTGCACAACCCTGATGTTGGCAAACATTTTTAACCCTAGAATGCATGAACCAAAAAACACAAATGCATAAACAGGGTCAAATTGACTCGTATTGAAATGAATCGTTTTCTTTGAAAATAGCTGTCCTATTATTGAAATAATTGAAGATACACAAATGTTTTTTATATATTAAACATGTTTATTTGTCCACTTTTCTTTTAGGCTATATATGCATTACAAAAGCTGAAATTTATTCTTTATAAAATGCAGTTGTACTTTTTTCTTAACAAACTCATTTAGATTTAACTTTAACATTTAAACTTTACTCCCCACGTTTCCCACAGATTTTTTTTATAGCCTTTTCTGTAGCCTTTCTCTAGTCAACTCATAAACTGTCTGAGTAGGTTCTACATTTGATGAAGAACTGTTACAAAATATACATGTGTATAGTATGAATATTATCAAGCATGAATGTGTGTGGTATGAATGCAGCTGAATGTACACCGCCACCATGTTAGTATTGTCATGTGAGCTAAAGTGATTCATGCCATTTCCATGCCTTTCACCACTCCTCTCCCATGGTCTATCCATAGTAAAGTGTCCATTGTATGTGACCTTCAGAATCATGGCAGAAATAGAAGGTCATCTGGTGAATACGGCTCAGTTTGACCCCCTTTATGCATTCATGTGGTAGTGAGACAAACAAAAAAATTCCATGAAATTAAGTAATTGTATGTTGTTGATTTTGTCTCAGGCAAGGAGCTCCTGATTAACCCTTTCTCTGATGCATCATTCCTGACCCTCAGCTCCAAGAAGGCCTTTCAGACTCAGGGAGAGTGGGAACTCCTCAATATAAATATTTCTAAAGGCCGTGCCAATCCTCTAGGACAAGAACAGGATCAGCTGATATATACGGTACAGAGCAGACCGATAAGAATCATATAATTATAGATTATCATTAATGTGAATGGTGTACTTCGAGTCGCTTCAGTAAGAATAAGACTCATGCTGGCACAATACTGTATATGGGGCAAGTTGTCAGAGCGAGACCCAGTCATTAAACAGCCTACAGGGGTTTCAGCTAAATCTCAACAGTAAAACAATTATGTAACTGTGACGATTAGGCTTTGACACAATGACACTTGTACACCGGCTTGTACAGCGCTGCTCCGCAATAAACCTGTGTCGTCTTCTCACCTGATAACTACCTTTGAGTCTGTTATATTCCCTGACAACATTGTCATTTAACTGTTAAATAACATGCAGTTAAGTGTCCAAAATCATACATTCAGAAGAAGTATATTCTTTCAAAGTATATTATTTCCATAATCTTTTTAAAAGTATGCTAAAGTATACTTTTTCACCTTTCAGATAACAATTTCCTTCATTATATAGTTCATGTATCTCAGTGTAACTTCATAGCATTCATTTAAAAGCTACTACAAAATACGAAAATCACTGAAACAAGTTTTTCAGTAATAGAACTTTTGACTTCGATAAGATACAGACCTTGTAACAACTAGCTCCGGTCTCCAATGTTAATGTAAAGCTGCTCTGATAAAGCATTTAAAGAAGTTTCTGTTCTTGCAGATCACCATAAAGAGGAGACCTTTACTGTATGTCATTATTTTTCTGATGCCAGTATTTTACTTCCTTGTGCTGGATGTGGCCTCCTTCTTCATCGATTCAAGTGGAAGAGAGAAGCTTAGTTTTAAAGTAACTTTGCTTCTGTCGATTTCTGTGTTACTGCTGCTTCTTAAAGACATGCTGCCCTCTGCTGCCAGTAATATCCAAATGATTGGTGAGTTCATTTACACGATTGTATGTGTGGCAAATCAGCATATTATTTCTGAAGGATCATGTGACATCATGTGGGGGGCTTACATTCGCTTCATGAGGCACACACGCACATTTGCAGACACACGCAAGGTCTCTCGCTCTTTCCCTCTCTGCCGTGCGCGCGCTACACGGTTTGGAGCTCGCGAGCTCTAGATTCCTGGAGATTTGAACTAATTTGCGGGCATCAGGGAGCCGCTATCAATAAGCGGGAGACTCCTGGAACTTCCAGGAGACTTGGGATATCTGTGAATGCATACCTCTCTGTCCAATCATCTTTGAAAACTCTATTTTCTTCATCAACTTTTCTTTTCCTGGACAATGACATCCTCCACACCCATTCAAACGCTTACGGTAGAGATCCACTTTTGCGACACGACTGTAGCGTGGTGTCGCGACGCCTCCCCACATTTGTACTTTGATGGGCGTTCCTCAAGTTTACCACTATGGGTGTGGTTTTGAGCCAGCGGCCAGTCTAGAACAGAGGACCTGCGAGAGACTTCCCCCCGTCTACATATGCTCTGCTTCTATTGGATAGTCGCGTCGCGTTCAACGGAATTAATTTGCATAAAGATGGGCATCGGCCAGCTTTTTGACGCGCAGCATTTTTCCAAATGAAGCGCCGCCTTCCCGGGATGCTTTGCAGGCGCGTTAAAGTCGCGTGACGTCACCCATAGGAATAAAGTGGAGCGCGGCGCAACAGAAGTGTCGCACGGACAAGTGGATCTGCACCGTTACTGCGGTGAAGTGTCGCGTCGCGCCTGATTACGTCAAAAGTCATAAGCTCACTGGATATCATGGCAACTAAATCACGGAGGAAAACTTTAAATATCTCGCCTTCGTTTTAATTTCGGACCATCTCAAAAAATACATAAAAAAATAAACAAATGATTTTAACATGCGTTTATCAAAGTAGGAAATCCACACTTTTAATCCCTTACACACAATTAGTGCTTTTGAAATACGAAATGGAGGCGGGTCCGGATTGAATTCCCTCCAGGTCCGGATCCGGACCGGAGTCCGGACTTTGAGAAGTACTGCTATAGACTATCTATTTAAGAATAAATTACATTTTAAAAAATATTAAAACAGAAAACAATATTTCACAATATTACTGCTTTTTATTGTAAAGGCAGCCTTGGTGAGCACAAGATACTGCTTTCAAAAAAAATTTTTTTTCCACAAAACGTTTGACTTTGGGTTTTTTTATATAAATATATTTTTTAAATGTTTTTACAGGGGTTTATTGTGTTGTCATCTTCGCTCTCATGGGCATCAGTGTTCTGGAGACTATTTTTTTGTGAATTTTCTGATGGCTAAAAGGAAATCAGGCAGTTTCAGTAGCAGCAATGGAAAGCACATCTGCTCTTTCTGGTAAATATTTACCCAACATCTAATAATGAGGGGCCTTTTATTAGTTAGTTATCCATGCACATTCCCATTATTCATCTTAATGTGACTTGGATGTTGGCATCTTTGCTCCATGAACTTATTGTTCATGAGCTGTAAATGCTATCTGAGATCTCTATATCAGAACTTTTTGCAGCAGGCAGGGAAAAATGAAAATTAATTTCACTCTTTTATGAGTTCTTTAAAATAAATTGATCCTTGATAAAACATCTTATGTTTCAATATACGTATACATGTATAATTCCTCTCACAGATACCTTAGAGGACACAACGGGCCCTTCAGACTCAGTTGCAGACAGCAATGAAGAGCGGCCGTACACTCTTAACGTCCTGAAGCAGATCCTCATGGAGTTACAGGCTGTTGCTCATCAAAACCAACAAGAGAGGAAACCCCTGTGCTGGACCAGAGTGGCCACAATAATAGATGTTATCTTTTTTTTTCTGTACGTAACCACTGTTATTGTGTTTCTGATATCACTGTTCAAGGCTTGGTTCCCATGAGTAAAAATCCTCTTATAGGCCTGTAAATTAGATGATCAGGCTTTCATAACTTCTGCATGATTCTTTAGAAATATTAAAATATAGATAAGCCAATAGTTTTCCTTTTCAGTTACTGTACTGTACATTCTACTGAATATACTCTTAAAAATAAAAAAAGACTCCAAAAGGGGCTTTTTGCAGCAATGCCATTTTCTTAGTGTGAAGATCATTTTAAAGTTAAATTATATCTTAACATAAATGTACATACCAACGATAACTCGCAAAAGACAAGAAATGTAGCAGATGGCTTATAATGAAACCACAATAAAGGACAGCAATCTTCCATCCAGTAGACTGAACCTGGTCTAACATTGATGACATCATCTGCTCTTAAAGGAGCCAGCACATCTCTACTCTAACATCACATAAGATAACACAACGGGTGAATGACACCTCAATGACTGGAAGCGGGATCAGGGGGGCTGGAGCTGGTTTCTTTGGGGCGGTTCTCTGACAGACCTTGCACGCTTGGCAAATGTGACGAACATCCATATTCACACCTAGCCAGTGGAATCGGTCCCGGAGGCAATGGAGGGTATTTTCTGCTGTTAGATGTCCAGCCATGGGATGAGAGTGGGCTAATGTATAATAATCACCAGGTCTGTCTTTCCTTTTGGCAGAACCAGCAATACTTTTTCTTTGCCCGCCTGATTGCCACACAGAACAACAAGCCATTTTTTTTATTACAAAGTGCGGGGAGGGGTGAGGAGGGGGTAGGCGTTCATTCCCATCCACTACTCTGACCTGGTTCAACCAGTGATGTAGGCAGTTATCCTCACGCTGCTCCCTACCCAGGGATCCTCTGGAGGTAACCTGCTGAAAGAGATCAGAGTAGACATCAACATTAGTACTGGCTGACTCTCTCGCTCTCTGAAGCAAGGTAAGCTTGGCGACTTCCTTTCAGTCCAGCAGTTTTTTTCCGGTGGCTGGGCTGCTCTGCCCAGTATGGGAGTTGGTCCAACCCGATCAAGTCTCTCCCCAAAAGCAAGGCCACTGGCAGATAAGGAATAACTTCCAGCAACCAGGTACCTGGAGCGGCAGAGATCAATACTGTTTGAGCTGGGACATACCTGGCATCACCATGGACACAGGTGATTGGGAGAAGAGACTGGCCCAACTTGGTTGTTCCCAGCAGCTGAGGACAGACCAAACTGACACTGCTTCCAGTGTCCAACACTGCCCGGACCCGTCGGCTATTAATCTTCACTTCTTGTTCCAGGGCAACATCTGGCACAGTCTGATGTACAATGCAGCCCGCCATCTACGTTCGGCCCTCTGGAGGATTAGAATCTGTAGGCATGGGTTCATCCTGCTGTGCACTTCTGGGAGTCGCCAGGCTTACTGGCGTGTGTGAGTGCCATCTATTCCTTGTCACTCCCTGGTGATGCCCCTTCGACTGAAGAGGACAGCTCTCTCCCCCGAGTCCCTTGCAACTGATGCCTCTGAAAGTTCCACTGCCTCCACCAGTTCAGCCGTTTATATCCTTGTCTAGATGATTGACTGAATGCCATCAGCTGGGCTTAGCGATTGCTCCCCAGCTGGTTTGTGTGTGTTGCCTGGGGCGACGCTTGATGAGCTGCTGGCAACTTGTCACAATACATACATACATGAATACATGCATGCATACAAACATACAGTATATACATGCATACATGCTTACATACATACATACATGCATTGCAAACAAACATACATACAGGGTTTGAAATTTACACCCACCAACCCACCAAATGCAGGTAAAAATGAACCATGGCGGGTAACGCTGTCAAATCACTAGCCAATTTAGCGTGTTACTTATTATGTTTTCTCACTTTGCTGGGGAAGTTCATGTAAGCAAAATCTGTGCAGATTTAGCGCAAATACTCAACTTGTGAGTCATCATGATATATTAAAGGAACACGCCGACTTTATGGGACTTAAGCTTTTTCACCGTATCCCCCAGAGCTAGATAAGTCCATTCATACCATTTTCATCTCCATGCGTGCTGTAACTCTGTCTGACTCACCCACCGCTAGCCTAGCTTAGCACAAAGACTGGAAGTAAATGGCTCCAGCTAGCATACTGCTCCCAATAAGTAACAAAATAACGCCAACATTTTCTTATCTATATGTTGTGATTTGTATAGTCACAGTGTGTACAAATAACAAGGTCATATGAGACACAGGCATCTTTTAACCATATACATACTGGGAACTATATTCTCAGAAGGCGAAGCACTGCTACTTGTGCGGAGTGATTGTCCTGTAAAGTACAAGCTTCCGACTCCTTGCCCAACCCAGCTCAGAGACCTGGACTTGGCTACTGTCTGCAACACCTGCCGTGGAACGACCACCGCTCCAGGAAACACAAACAACCAGAGGCCACCATGGCCACCCAGCCTTGTGTGCCGGAGGTGTGTCTGATCTTTCTACACTTTCAAAGTTGCTCGTGGTTGTCCATAGGAGGGACAACAATGATCGAAAAGGGGGAATCTGTAACGACTGAGACAAATCAGACACAATTATTTGTTATATTTAACAAATAATCTTTAAAACTCACTCTGGGATCTATGGTCCCAAGAAGGGTCTTGGTTACCATGACGACGATCAGATAAGTTGGTTTTATTGCTGTTAAAATGTGGAAAAAGCAAAGCCCATAGAAACGACCCACGGCCCTTAAAAACAAACTTTCCTGCATCAATTTATGGACGAACTGATCTATAAATGAACATGCACCCCAGAACACTGTGTGAATGATTAACCGTCTTGTGTACTATTATGTCTTTGATACTACAGTATGTATTTTATGGTACAACCAACGGTCAATGTAACCCAACCTGCATCGTGTCTCCTATCTAATTAATCCTCATTTAATGACTCTCACTTTAGTGTACATCACCTTCTCTTAGAATGCACTGTGTGTTTGCTATATCTATCTGAGTATAAATGGACACAAACGGCAAGGGCTATGTCTAACCACATTTGAGATAGTCATAAATCCTCCCAACAGAGGAATCTCCCACTTGGAAATTCCCCCTTTCTTATTGGTTGAGCCAACCCTGAAAGGTGGGACCTTTCTCAGGCTTTAAATGGCCTCTACACAAGACCTTCCCTCTCTTGGCCTTCTCGGTACGTTCTGGATGCTGTGCTGTCCTGCGTAGCCTCAGCAGGCCTTGACTCACAACCAGCCATGTGCTCATGGTGAGAGAGAACTCTCAACCAGAACAGAGTCGAACTAACCATGCAAGTTCATCATATCTTCTTTATCCAACGGTGAAGAAAACGATTGCAACTTCAACGCTTGACACTCTTTTCAGGAAATGTTTTCACTGCAAAGGCCATGCAAGTATACATTTAATGAGGTGTTCTGAAAATAATAAGCTGATGGTTCTTTTCACCTTCAATGAATCTTTTCCGTAGCTTCATTTCATTTCCGGTTTCATTCTGTCACTTACCATCTACCCATGTATGTGTAATTGTTTGTATGTTAGTTATGTGTTTGTGACTTAGTTAATATAACTTGTGCACAATATGTATTTTGGTTCTGATTCTCCGCTTGCAACAAGTTTTTTTTTTACAATTTAGATTTTGACTACAGGCTCTTAGTAGTACTGTACAGTAAGAAAGATATTTCCCTCCCTCGGAAATGAACATTTCTTAGAATTGATAAACAATTAACACTGAGTGTTCACGGGATGAACAGGTGGATTGATTGTAATATTAATTTAAGTTAATTCTATTAACTGATCCAAATATTCATAATCAATTATAACAAGTTATGATTGATTATTATTTCTTTAGAGCTAATTTGCTACAAGCTAATACTACCATAGTACATAGTTTTTACACTTTTTATGAAATGTTGCCCGAAACCAAAGAGTTTTAAGGAATCAAATAAACTTATGGCTTACTGTATCAAAAGCTTTTCTAAAATTCAAAATTTTCTAAAAAAGTATTAAAGTATTTAATTAAAAGCATTTAGTAAGTGCTGTATTGTACTAAATCAATAACTAAATGAATATTAGAGGAAATATGGCATACTTTCATGAATCCACATTGAGTTTCATCAATTATCTAATTTAAAGCATTTTTCGTACGTTTTGTACGAAATAATGATATAGGTCGCCAATTTTCTAATAATAGTTGATCTTTTTGAGGTTTAGGGATCAATGTGATGACACTTTGTCTGAGTGATGTAGGTAAGGATCCCTTGTTGATGGCCTCCTCATACTGCTAACAGGAATTTAGATTTAGATTAAGCTTTATAGAATTCTGAAGAAAGGCCATCATTTCCAGGGGATTTGTTGTTTTTAAGTGTTTTTATACATAACTCAATTTCATTTAGAAAAAGGTTTTTGGAACATTCAATTTTACTTTCTAAAGATAGCATTTTTGGATTTCTAATTGTTTTAAGAAGAATTTAATTATCTTATTCTTCTCCTAATAAATAGATATCTGTATAATATTTAGAATTTTTTTTTTAAATCATGCCTTGGTCTTCAGTAACAATGTCATTTATTTTTAACTTTCTAATTAGGCACATTTCTGCCTTCCTTTTCTCGAGACTAAACAAGTACTTTAACCTTCTTCCAGCCATTTTCTTCTAGATCTTACAAAAGCACCTTTGGCTTTTTCTTGATAAATGGTCTAATTCTTTCAGCAAATTTTCTAAAACACCATTATTGGATGGGTGGGTAGATGTTTGCGTTAAATTTGAAATCTCTATAATTATGTCTTTAATAAGTGTTTTTTCCATAGCCAATTTTTTCCCAAATTGAAAGCTAAATTTAAAAAAAATTGCAATTGTTTGGTTTTGTTTGTAATAAAATACACTTGGGTTCTCTACAACTTGCCTACAGTGGATCCATTACAGGTGTTGAAAAATAAAATAATGCATGAAGCTAGAATACAATTTGGAATTTGTTTCTGCCTAAATTAATACATGATGTTGGGTAATGATCTATATTATCTTAGTACATTCTGACATATGGACATTGCTTTGACACAGTAGAATCATTCATTTCTATAAAGATGCTTTGAAACGATATATCCATTGTTAAAAGTGCCATACAAATAATTGTACATTTTTTAAAAATTTAAAATGCTGTAGTCAAAAGGAGAATACACTACATGACGTCTGTCCCGATATTTGCCCTAATTTCCAGTCTGGAGAAGATCATCATCTAGAGTCCTGAATTTTGAGTTTGTCATTCATAAATAAAACTTCTCTGTTATTCATGTGCTTTAAACTCGTAATTACTATGTTTTTGACTCCACTAGGGCACATAAACACAGAGTAAAGTGACTCATTGACCAGGAATGAGGAAGCTCAGACACTCCTGTTTTACACACGTCACTCAAACACACAAGCAGGAAACCATTTCAACTCCTCAGTTCAGGGAAACAGAAACTGAAGTATTGTTGAGCTGTTGTGTGTTTGTGTCTCTGTATTCATGCGGTAAAATGGCAGAAGCCAGAATTTCAGTGGATCAGAATGAGTTCATGTGTCCAGTGTGTCTGGATCTCCTGAAGGATCCAGTGACTCTCCACTGTGGACACAGTTACTGTAAGATCTGTATTACAGACTGCTGGGATCAGGAGGATGAGAAGAGAGTCTACAGCTGCCCTCAGTGCAGACAGACCTTCAGTCCAAGACCTGCTTTAGCTAAAAACACCATTCTGGCTGAACTGGTGGAGAAACTGAAGAAGACTAAACTTCCTGCTGACTGTTACGCTGGATCTGGAGACGTGGAGTGTGACGTCTGTACTGGAAGAAAATACAAAGCCGTCAAGTCCTGTCTGGTGTGTCAGGAATCTTACTGTCAAACTCATTTTGACCGTCATGAGGAATATTACTCTCGTAAACCACACAAAGTGATTGATGCCACTGGACGACTGCAGGACATGATCTGCCGTAAACATGATAAAGAGCTAGAAATGTTCTGTATTACTGATCAACAGTGCATTTGTGTGCGGTGTAAAGAGTATGAACATAAAAACCACAACACTGTATCAACTGCAGCACAGAGGACAGAGAAACAGGTATGAACTGAGAGGGATTGATCACGCAGAAATGAAAGTGTCTTTATTTACTCACTCATTTACTCATGTTGTTCCAAACCGGTTTGACTGAGTTTCTTATGTGGAAGAATTTTAGTTTATACATTGAAAGTCAATGGAATAAAAAAAGTTTTCAAACTCCAAAAAAGAGAAAAAGCATAAAAGTAATCTAAACAACTAGTGGTTAAAGAAAGAAGTACGCTTAAGTGTATTGACATGCACTTGTAGTGTACTTCAAATTAAAAGTATGTTTAAAAAAAGTGTACTTGCAGATATTATAATATTAATGAAATGAAAAAGGCCACTTAAGTGCACTTAAAGAGAGTAAACTTTCATGACTGTTTCATGAGTACACTTTATAAAGTACACTTTTTATAATGTAAAATTAAATGTTTCACTTCAAAGTATATTTTAATCATATTTAAAATTTCTATTTAACTCAATAGAATTATAAAATTACATTATATACTTAAATCCTACATAGGTGGGTCAAAAAGTCACTCTTAAGTTGAGCTAATTGCTTTATATTTACATTTAAACTATAATACATTTTCATTTAATAGCAATTAACATGCAATTACGTGTCTGAAAACATTACATTCACTTATTTCACAATAATATTCTTCTAAAGTATTTATTATTTCCAAAATAAATACACTTTTTAAAAGTATGCTACTTTGAAAAGAGCCAAATTGTGATTCCCCAATCATAATCATAATCATAAAATATAAGAGACATTCTTCAAAATATCTTCTGTTGTGTCTCACAATAGAGAGAAAGTCATACAGGTTTGGAGCGACTTGAGGAAGAGTAAATGATGATACTAATGATATAAAACTAGGCACTGATGAAATACTGATGACATTCATTTCAGGAAACCATGAATCTGTGGTTTGAACCAGACAGTAAAAACTTCCCATGCGAGATCTTTATCCTCCACCAATTCTGGATTCATGTAACTTTAATGTTTGTATGACAGTAGTTTTATGTGTCATTTGCTGTCATTGGTTTGTCCTCCAGAAACAGCTGAAGGAGACACAGATGAAGATCCGTCAGAGAATCCAGCAGAGACAGAAAGATCTTCAGCATCTGAGAGAGGCTGTGAAGTCTCATACGGTGAGTCTGGAGAAGAAGAGAAGTTTGAGACGTCTCAGTTTGGACTCTGTCAGTCCTGCTAAAGCAAATGTGTGATTGTGATGTGTGTGTAACAGCGCTCTGCACAGACAGCAGTGGAGGACAGTGAGAAGATCTTCACTGAGATCATCCGCTCCATTGAGAGAAGCCGCTCTGAGGTCACACAGCGGATCAGAGATCAGGAAAAGACTGCAGTGAGTCGAGCTGAAGGACGACTGGAGCGACTGGAGCAGGAGATCAATGATCTGAGGAGGAGAGACGCTGAGCTGGAGCAGCTTTCACACACACAAGATCACATCCAGTTCCTGCAGGTAACAGAGATCTAGGAGAACAGGATCATAGTGGACTTGAGCAAGATCCAGCTATGACAGAGAAACATTTCATGAGAGCAGAATGAGCCGTTGACTGAGATGTCAGGAATTCAGTCAGATTCAGTCGAGTGTTGTGTTATCATATAATCATCAGTCAGACGCTCATCTGATCATCTTCTGTTTAAAGAGATGCACTTACAAAGCCCTGGGAAATTTACCATTAAGAATGAGATGATTGTGTGAAAGTGCTGGATTGAAGCGAGTCACTGAAGAGAAGTCAAGTCTACAAGAGCCGCACAGATCTGATATAGTGCAGGTTATTGGCTGAAGTGTGGAGATGATGAGTTTTGATTTCTGTTTTCTGTAGAGTTTCCAGTCTCTCTCAGCACCTCCTGAATCTACAGACGAACCCGGCGTTCCCTTCGGTTCTCTCTCCTCTTTTGATGGCATGAGAGAATCTGTCCGTCAGCTGAGAGACAAACTGGAGGATTTCTGCAAAGAGGAGATCAAGAAGATCTCAGACGGAGGTAAAGTCCTGCGCCTCGTTTATACAGACATGTGTAGAAAGATCCTAGATCTGAAGGTACAACCATTTCCGAAATATTCCTATGATTTATAAAACGTCCATTTGCAGAAAACAATTCTTAAATGCATCTCAGTTTATAAATCACAGTTCATCTTAAATTCAAATGCAATGTGAACAAGTGCATCAAATCTACAGAACGGCCACAAATATCCCTTGTGTATTCATGACGTAGGATGATATTCATGGAATTTAGGATCAATCCGTTGTGTGTGTTTTATTAATGAAGACCCTGGAGATTATTCATCTCTCTCAGAAATCAGTCCATCATCTAATATCATACAGCATTATATTAGAAATGACTCAGAAATGAATGTATTTTATCTTGTCATTTCTCTTCACAGTGTTCATCTCTGTTTATTTCCACAGTCACATTCACCAACATGAATCCCAAGACCAGGAACGACTTCCTACAATGTGAGTCACTAGAAAACAAGCAGAAAAACTCACTGAATGTGTTCATGTTCTTCCTGAAGAAGGAGAAATAAATCATGATAGAAGAGTTTTATAATTGATCATGTAAATGAGGATTTGCTCAGGATATTTGGTCATCTGTACTGAGACACTGATGATACATTGAACATTGATTCATGAAGAGATTAGATACATTAAAAGATCAGACAGATTCATAATTCCTGTTTCTGATGTGTTTTCTCTCCATCAGATTCCCATCAGCTGACTCTGGATCTGAACACAGTGAATAAACGCCTCAGTCTCTCTAAGAGGAACAGAGTTACTGGCACTGACACAAAGCAGCCGTATCCTGATCATCCAGACAGATTTGATTGTTGGCCTCAGGTGTTGTGTAGAGAGAGTGTGTGTGGACGCTGTTACTGGGAGATTGAGAGGACTGGGAGTCGTGTGTATATATCAGTGTCATATAAGAGCATCAGCAGGAAGGGACTGGGTTATGAGTGTGAGTTTGGATATAATGATCAGTCCTGGAGTTTGGACTGCTCTTCCTCCAGTTACACATTCAGACACAATAACACACACACTTCTCTCCCTGTAAAGTCCATCAGCAGAAGAATAGGAGTGTATGTGGATCACAGTGCAGGAACTCTGTCCTTCTACAGCGTCTCTGACACAATGAGCCTCATCCACACAGTCCAGACCACATTCACTCAGCCGCTCTATCCTGGGTTTTATGTTTATTCTGGATCATCAGTGAAACTGTGTTGATGTTTCAGAACAGATATAGAGAGATTTTACCCATAACACTTTGAGCTGCACAATAAATCAGTAACAGTGAGATACAGGGACTCTTATTTTAATTTTCTGTAATATAGCGTAACTTCTGCCACAGAAATAACAAAAACAGTCGTGAACAATGTAAGGAGTGAAGATGTGGAAAATGACATTAGTAGTGGAGAAAACAATGTTGGAAAACAATCACAGTTCAAAATGTGAGGAAAATTGTGATGCAGAAAATGAGGGATGAAGAAGCACTTTCTGAGATTTCAGATATTGGGTCACAAGGGATTGAAATCATGAACTCTAGATGAAATAAATGACTTTCACAATGTTTGATAAAGTTGTTGATGTAAAATACTTCTTTCCCAATATGGAGAAATGTATCAGTGTTGTTGTTGCAAAAAGCAGTGAGCTCTGGTTCTGGATAAAAAGAAAAGATTCCAGTTGAAAAAGATGCTAATGAATTTAAAGCTACAATATGTCATTTTTTCCGCTGCTAGAGGTCGCTAACGTCTTATAACAACAAAGGCGTAGGTTGATGATGCAAAATTCCAGCGGAATTATGGAACTTGTCATCATGGCGATGGATCTAATAATGTTTATGGATGAGTGAATACATTGATGTTTTTAACATGACTGTGGTATGAAGTAGGGCGCGATTGCTAATGAGAGACAGATATCAGCGCCACACGCAAGTCCCGTGGATATAAAGGAATAAGGACATTTCTGTCATGATAAATACGGGTGAACCCAAACGCAAACAGGATGTATAACAAATAGTTTATTTACTAACAAACAGGGAAAACAAAACCCACGAGGGGGCAAAACAAAACACAAAGAGACTAAACTAGATTATGACTAACAATAACTAGACAATACTCTGGAACAGGAAACTCACAGGATATCACAAGGTCTCAAAACTCACAATGATCACACAGAGGTAAGGATCACAATGAACCGACACAAGACAGCAAACACAAGGAGACTAAATAGGAGAACCAATAAAGGGAACAGGTGATGCTAACTAGACAATCATGACAAACGAGGATAACAAGAAGGCGGGGTAAAGTAACGAGACACACAAGCACATGGCCCAAACCAAAGACCATGTGTTGTACACAAACATGGGTCTGCCATGATCCTGTCTCAGAACTAGAGAACTCAAGGACTAGAGGACAGAATCATGACAATTTCATTCTACCGAACGAATTACTACTCACACAGGTCAGTGTCTTAGATGAATGAAACTTGTGAGGTAACACAGCACTGTTTCACTTGGTCTACACTATCACACTAAACTGCATATGTGACCCTGGATCACAAAACCAGTCGCATGTGTATATTTGTGGCAATAGCCAACAATACATTGTACGGGTCAAAATCATCAATTTTTCTTTTATGCCAAAAATCATTAGAATATTAAGTAAAGATCATGTTCCTTGAAGATATTTAGTAAATTTCTAACCGTAAATATATAAAACATTTATTTTTGTGAGTGAATGCAGGACAATCGTGAACATAAATGGACAACTTTAAAGAAGATTTTCTCAATGTTTCCATTTTTTTGCACCCTCAGATTCCAGATTTTCAAATAGTTGTATCTCGGCCAAATATTGTCCTATCATAACTAACCATGCATCAATGGAAAGTTAAGTTATTCAGCTTTCATGTTATGTATAAATCTCAATTTCAAAAAATTGACCCATGTGACTGGTTTTGTCGTCCAGGGTCACATTTGAGTGTGTTGAAAGTTATAATGTTATTCTGTGTGTTAGTTTGTCTTTATGAGACTAGCAGTAAGCTAGATAAACATTAGAATAACATACTGATCATATTCTAATATTTCATCATGTTGAACTGTATAACATTGATTAGTTTTATGTACATTTGCTCACCTGTCTAATAAAGTACATGTAAGAGCTCTGTCAAGTCCAAGTTAGTCGTGGATGTGGAGCTCTCGGCATCTCGAAAACGCCACGCTGATATTGATCCTCGTTTTAGTTCTCCTTTTGTCCCAAAGTCTGCTTGCCATGGTCCATAATGTTTGAACGAAACAATAACAGCGTGCAGCTAGACGTTACACACTACGCAGTTGTCCACGTCTGTCGCCATGGTTACTATGGCAGTACGAGCGGAAACCAGGGATAACGCGGATATTACGTCATTGACAGGCGACAAGTGAACAGGGAGGGACGGCCCATTATTTAAAATGGGAATTTCTCTGAAATTAAACACCTTTGGGAACTTTTGGGATATTGTAAGTACACAACTACAGGAAATATATCACACTGTGCAAGTGATTTTTGGATATTTTATTACAAAATTCTTACATATTGTACCTTTAAGGAAAAGAAAAGTGCAGCTTCACAAAAATATTTACTCTGTGGTTTTTCTTTTCTGTCTGTCTTCTTCTTGCTTCTGTATATGTGTGTGTGGAGAGTCTGATCATCATGAGAACATGATGAAACCTGTGTAAAATCAGGGCATTTTTGTGTAGATGTAGCGAGGGCAGGGAGGGACACATGATTCAAATCACTGTTTGGTCTCCATTATACTCCTGTCAGTTCAGAATGTATAAAAAACTGTATAAAAAACTGTAAAAAATAATAGCAATAAAATACAGAAATAAAAGTGCTTTATAATATCAGAGCAGTTGAATTTGAAAAGCTTTTTTGTTTTTTTATAAGGTTTTTGTTTTGTGATCCCTTGTTTGAAAGAGTTTCAAAGTATATTGTGAGATCATTGTTATAAAAGCTAATATTCGAGGGTTTAATTAACAAATCACAGATTCTTGATTTTATTGCATTTTACAAAATGTCCCAACTTTTTAAAAAATCCATCATGAGTGCCACTGTAGGCCAGATTTCCAAATAAAAAACATTTTTTTGGTAATCAGCATTATGCCTTTATGGATTATGTGCTCTCAGGCTTAACTTGTACTGAAACCAGAATATTCCTTTAAAAGAAGTGCAATACGCTGGTGATTACGCATGGATAAGTTGCAGCTTTTTTCACAACCTATACTGATTGGTGAAGGTGTTATGAATGGCCAATGGTATATCTGGCTTCTAATCCTCAGTATAGTGATAATATCGCCTCTTTAAAGGGGTCCTATTTTACCCTTCTACGAAGTCTTGATTTTGTTTTTGGGGTGTACTGGAATATGTTTTCATGCTTGGTTGTTCAAAAAACTTTCACGTTTTACATTATTACAGCTCCTCTCTCCCCAGTCTGGTTGAACGCTTCGTTTTTGATGAAGCCTCTCCTTCTGAAATTCGAAATGTGCTGTGATTGGTCAGCTGGAAAATGTGTTGTGATTCGCAGCGCTTAGCACGTGTTCAGGAAATGTCCCGCCCCTTCATAACCACAGGCTCTACCCAGATGTAAATATTAACGATGGCTTCAATTTCAAACCATTTCGAGCCCGATTCAGACCCTGACAATGTTAACAGATTGTCCCGACAAAATAAGAATGGCTACGTCTTTCAGGAAAAGTGTTCTAAGAAAAGTGCCTTAGGTCAGCCTGTCAGCCAACATGGCCTCACCCCCTTTCCCAGTAAACACATTTACGTTGTGGCAACGTCTGTGGTACGTTGCATTTCTACTATGGCAACGTCGCTGTCTAAGTGTTCACAACATTGTAACAACGTACAGTAGAATTGTAAGACGTGAAATTCAGCAACGGAGAGACGACGTTCTGACAATTTATATTTTTATGCTAGATAGGCCTATAGATATCCCCCATTTAGCATTTTATGTTTTGTGGTTAATTTTGAATCAGTCCGAAGTTAATTATTATTATTATTATTATTATTTATGGGCCTAACAGTAAATCAATTATAATCAACACCTGCAGGTGTACACTTTGAAGAGTAAAAATTGCATAGAACAGTGGTTCTCAACTCCAGTCCTCGGGACCCACTGCTCTGCACATTTTGTATGTCTCCTTATGTAACACACCTGATTCAGATCATCAGCTCGTTAGGAGAGACTCCATGATCTGAACTGAGTGTGTCAGATAAGAGAGACATACAAAATGTGCAGAGCAGCGGGTCCCGAGGACTGGAGTTGAGAACCACTGGCATAGAATGTTAGCTAATTCAACTTTATTAAAACTGCATATGGTAATCAAATTGCACTTCCAAAAGTCATACACTTGTGAAAAAAAAACAAAAAACGAAATATACGAATATACAAATTTCTTTTAAGAATAAAACATAAAAAGCTAAGGCAGATCAGAACAATTAATGAACAAAACCTGGTTCTGTACATGGCGAACAGGGGAGCGTAGTCGAAAGGCGGGCGATAAAAGTCGGTAACCGGAATCAGTCCAGGAAACATCAACAAATCCACAGGAGAGATGCAAGCCCATAAACCATTAGGCAGGCATGAGCCCAAAACCAGGTAGACAAAGGAAAAACTAAACAGGTGTGCGAGCGGTTACAAACATTTTTTTTTTCTGTGCTTTTCCAAAAAAGGAAAAAACATTAACGTGCAGCAAGTATGCGCTTAAGCCGCTGTCTGTTCTAGGAGTGCTGAAATGTCAATTACTCATCATTAAAGTCATTTTGGCTTCATTATGGCTTAACTTTTGGCATAAAGTTAAAATATTTGTCATACCTGACCAGAAGATGTTCAACACTTTTCCTAACGCTAAGGATAAAAGGATATCTGAATACTAAAAGAAATATAGCTAATGTTAGCATATGGTACTGTAATTTGCACAAGATCGCAAACTCCATGAATTTTTAACTAATGTTATTCTGTCCCTTCAGTTAGAAAGAACAAATAAATGTCACATTTGACAATGAAGTTGTAGGTTGTGTTTGAATAATTACGTATCTTATCTAGCTGTGGTAAATTAAACGCAATTCTCTCGTATCCTTGCTCGATGAAGAATGAGACGGGCCAACGGGTGGTTGAAATTTAAAAGGCTGATTGCCCTTTAAAGGGGAATGACGAGTACATATGTCATCCAGTGGTTGTCCAGACACCCTCTGCACAACCTTAAGCAACGGCCCTGAACGGTGGTTCAATGTCAACATTGTGACAACGCTGTAACAACCTTCACCACACAACGTATTTATAGCAACCTTTTGCCCATGTTGTTAAAACGTTTTTAGAAGGTTGGGAACGTTGTGTTCTGTGTTTGCTGGGTTTGTTGTGTGTTCCCGGGGGAGGAGTTTATGTAGATTTTAGGGTTTGTGATGTCACCAACCCGGGAAGGAGCTCGTTGTAGTCCCTATCAGCGGTTTGTTGTAGTCCTTAAAAAGCAATTTCTGCAAAGGAAAATATCTCCCTTTGCATTAAACTTTGAGCATCGTAACTTTACAAATTTTGTTGATGCTCAAACAGCAACATTACACACTAACTAAAGTTAAAAAAGTGAAATCATAATTAAGGACCCCTTTAAGATAAATCGCTTGTAGTATTCCTCAATTGTAAGTTGTTTTTGGATAAAAGCATTGCTAAATGAATAAATGTAAATAACACTGTATGGTACAAGGGCTCTGTCCTTTGAATGAAGTATTGAACAAAGGTCTTGACTCACTCACTGCATAAGGTTTGTTTGCATTTGCACCAGTGGTTTTTATCCGTCTGTTTGATGTTACATGCACAGGTAAGTCATATAGCATATAAATTATATAAGTTCAAGCAGACTATATAATAATGGTCTGGAAAAGAATGCTAGAATGTTGTCAATATGTCATATGTTATAAGGCCCCTTATAAATCCACAATCCATAACATGAAGTGTAGGCAGGTGTTTATAATTAATGCATTTGTTACAGAAAACGTGTGCATGTCATGATACATTTATGAATGAATAATCTGAGAACATAATTCATTATGATCATAAAGTCATGCAGCCACCACAATCTGATTATGTAGTCAATTCATTTTAAAGCAAATAACACTCAAAGTTTTATCAGCCCATGAGGACATACACTTTATACTGTGTAACAAACAAAATGTCAAACAGCACATCAGACAAAGCATGTATATTAATGACATATAGGTATGACATCAGCAGGTTGAATAGTTTTTTTTTTTTTTTTTTTACACACACTAAGAACACAAGAGGAGGTTGGACATGCTTTTCATTCACACTATATAAATGTGACCAAATGACAGCCATGTGTTCAATACGGCATTTCTATTTGACTATTTGCCATGGATCTACGGTGGCTAATATTTTATCTTGCCTCAGTCGGTAAGTCGGTTTTTAAATGTCTAACTGTTTCTGTTGTTGTGTTGTGCAGTTTTGTCCCTGGGGTTTGAGGATGAGTGTATGTCAAGAAGTCACATGACAGATGAATTTGCACAAAAATACTGCAGTTTGGTTTGATACACAGCCTTTTGATATGTATATTTATTTTGCTATCTACACTTATGAAAAAGAAGTGAGCTTTATTGCATTCACTTATGTCAGATCTTAAAAGTTTATTTAAAAAAACTACTTGCAGATAATATAATATTAATAAAATAAAAGGCCACTTAAGTGCACGAAAGAGAGACTTTCATATGTTTCTTAACACACTTAAGTAGACTTAAAAAGTGCACTTTGTATTAATTTCAAATTAAGCTTTACTTTAAAGTACATTTTAAATCATTATGTTTTAAGTGTTAAGTTCATATATATTTTAAGTGTACTAAATTGCAACTTCATCATTACAAATGTGTAAGTACAAATATATTTAAATACATGACATAAAAGTTTCAATAGAAATGACATTATTTTAGTTTATCATAAATGCATGTCAGTATTCAGCAGTGACTTTAATCATATTTCAAAGACAGTAGAAGTAATTATGCAATTACATATAAAGATGTACTTAAGTCCTACTTCTAGACACTCTTAAGTTCTGCTAACTGCTTAAAGTATAATGCATTTTCATTTAATTTCAGTTAGCATTCAAGTTTTCGAAAAACATTACATTCAGTTTGTAAAAATTTACTCATAACCCTATCCCTACCCCTAAACCTAACTCTACCCATAACTTATCCCTAAAACCAGAGGTAAATGATAGGTGAAAAACACTGATGTAAAAGCACCTAACCCTGATTGTAAGCCTAAACTTGACATAAACTGTAAACTGATTGCAATCTGATTGGTTGATTGAATTGTTGTTCCAGAATCAACAAAGATGTTGATGCAGGAACATGTTTTACTTGGTGAAACCATGTTCACCGAACAGGTCATAAGCATAGTTGCATTTTATATCTCCCTTTTAGAATTATTATTGGACAACAAATACATTAGTTGAGAAGTATTATATGGAAGGATGAATGTTGAACAGAAAAAAGGAACATATTCCATCTCTGTAAATGAAGGAAATGAAGTGTCGTCTGTGCAGGGTGTGTGTCTGCGGATGAAAACTGCAGTTACAAGGCACTTCTCGAGCATCTCGGCTTGGACAACAGTGACGTTCAGATGACGTCCCTACGGCCCGTGCATAACTGGACAACTCCTACCAGTGTTTATATGAACCTGCTTGTGACCTCCATCACAGAAATGGTATAAATCCAGCATGATTTACTTGAATGTCAATGACACAGGATGTCACGCAGTTGTATTATCATCACTCAACATTTCTTTATTTCTAAAGAATGAAAAAGCCCAGAGCATCTCAACACAAATCACAGTTATAATTGTAAGTGTTTTCAGAACACTTTTCACACACAGTTTTACCCAACTTATAAAACCATCACATGTGTAATCAGATGTTTTATCTGGGAAAAAAAAAAGGCCAACTGAACATCATTTTTGGCGTCGCCCAGTAACTATTTGACTGATGAACCAAAGCAAGACATTGAAAGGGTCTAATTTATTAGGTCACATATTATATATGCAGAAACTAAAAAATAAAAACAAAGTTACACTTTATTTTTTATTTTTTTAAAAGCCACTTATCAAACTTGTTACATTGGACCAAGTCGCTTGACCACTAGTTATAATTACTGTTAACGTTATACCCATAACTTTGCAGGGTTGGTACAGTGAGTTCACAATATGGAATCCTAATGACTTTTGTGGGATCTATTTCTCTTCAATTAAAAAAGATATTGTTTGGATTCCAGACATCAACATAATTGAAAGGTATGAACACTTTTTTTGTGTAATTCAGCATTGTTTGCTAAGTAAGTGGTTTGCTAAGGAAGGTAGGAAGGAAGGAATGAATGAAGGCATTTATATAGCGCTTTTCATATGTACTACTATACACCCAAAGCGCTGTACAATCATGTCGGGATCTCTCCTCAACACCACCAGTGTGAGCATCCACTTGGATGATGCGACGGCAGCCACAGAACAACGGCGCCTGTGCGTTCACCACACACCAACTATAGGTGGAGAGGACAGAGGGTGATAGAGCCAATTCAGTGGATGGGGATGATTAGGAGGCCATGATTGGCGAGGGCCATTGGAGGGAATGAGGCCAGGACACCGGTGTTACACCTCTACTTTACGAGAAGTGCCATGGGATTTTTTAATGACCACAGAGAGTCAGGACCTCGGCTTTACGTCTCATCCGAAGGACGGTGCTTTTTGACAGTATAGTGTCCCCATCACTATACTGGGACATTAGGACCCACACATGCCTCACTAACACCTCTTCCAGCAGCAACCTGGTTTTCCCAGGAGTTTCCCATCCAGGTACTAACCAGGCTCAGCCCTGCTTAGCTTCAGTGGGCAACCAGTCTTGGGCTACAGGGTGATATGGCTGCTGAGGAAGGAAGGAAGGAAGGAAGGAAGCGAGGAAGGATGGAAGGATGGAAGGAAGGAAGGAAGCGAGGAAGGAAGGAAGGATGGAAGGAAGGAAGGAAGGAAGGAAGGAAGGAAGCGAGGAAGGAAGGATGGAAGGAAGGAAGGAAGGAAGGATGGAAGGAAGGAAGCGAGGAAGGAAGGAAGGATGGAAGGATGGAAGGAAGGAAGGAAGCGAGGAAGGAAGGAAGGAAGGAAGGATGGAAGGAAGGAAGCGAGGAAGGAAGGAAGGATGGAAGGAAGGAAGGAAGGAAGGATGGAAGGAAGGAAGGATGTAAGGAAGGAAGCGAGGAAGGATGGATGGAAGGAAGGATGTAAGGAAGGATGGAAGGAAGGAAGGAAGCGAGGAAGGAAGGAAGGATGGAAGGAAGGAAGGAAGGAAGGATGGAAGGAAGGAAGGAAGGAAGCGAGGAAGGATGGATGGAAGGAAGGAAGGAAGGATGGAAGGAAGGAAGGAAGCGAGGAAGGAAGGAAGGATGGAAGGATGGAAGGAAGGAAGGAAGCGAGGAAGGAAGGAAGGAAGGAAGGATGGAAGGAAGGAAGGAAGCGAGGAAGGAAGGAAGGATGGAAGGAAGGATGGAAGGATGGAAGGAAGGAAGGAAGCGAGGAAGGAAGGAAGGAAGGAAGGATGGAAGGAAGGAAGGATGGAAGGAAGGAAGGAAGGAAGCGAGGAAGGAAGGAAGGATGCGAGGAAGGAAGGAAGGATGGAAGGAAGGAAGGAAGGATGGAAGGAAGGAAGGATGTAAGGAAGGAAGCGAGGAAGGATGGATGGAAGGAAGGAAGGAAGGAAGCGAGGAAGGATGGATGGAAGGAAGGAAGCGAGGCAGGAAGGAAGGAAGGAAGGATGGAAGGAAGGAAGGAAGGATGTAAGGAAGGAAGGATGGATGGAAGGAAGGAAGGATGGAAGGAAGGAAGGATGGATGGAAGGAAGGAAGTGAGGAAGGATGGATGGAAGGAAGGAAGGAAGGATGGAAGGAAGGAAGCGAGGAAGGATGGATAGAAGGAAGGAAGGAAGCGAGGAAGGATGAATAGAAGGAAGGAAGGAAGCGAGGAAGGATGGATGGAAGGAAGGAAGGAAGGAAGGAAGCGTGTGTAACCGGTGGCTCGCGACAGCAGTTTTGAAAACACTTGTCTTGCGTCGTGAAGACAGACACGGGACAAAAGGCGGCAGTTTCACTGGATTTACTGATATACAAAACATAAAAGAGCAGTCTCTGAGTAAATCGCCCTTATATTGCTCTCTTCAGTGCATTAACAATACCAATAGGAAGAATACAGAGAAAACATACCTGATATACAAAACATAAAAGAGCAGTCTCTGAGTAAATCGCCCTTATATTGCTCTATAAAACAAATGAGATGTACATTCAATCACCATGTGCTTTCCTCTCTACACATATAGGCCAAAGTCAAAAATATAACTTAAATAGGGTAAAATGATAAAAAATAACCACACAGATAAGTACAATAACTTAATACACATAAATTGCAGTAAAGATATTGACTCAAAAGCAACAATTAAAATAAAGATTAATTAAGATTGACAGGAGCCATAAATAACTCACCTCTTCAGTGCATTAACAATGCCAAGAGGAAGAGGAGGAGACAAAACAGGAAATTGTGTAGGCTCATGACAACATCACAGCAATTCAAGGGGAAAAACACTCATTCCTCAGGCAAGTATACCATATGAGAATAAACCATTTTGTGTGAATTATAATACACAATACATATGTTTTAAGTACACTTTCTGTCCCTGTTACACGAGGAAGGATGGAAGGAAGGAAGGAATTTTCTCTCATTTTGTCTTAAACCCACAATACTTTCTTTCCCTTAGAGTGAATAAAAGCTTAAATTAAACCTTCTTATTATTTAAAGTTGTTATATTCCTTCAGAAGACTTGGATTAAACCACTCGGATCAAATTGATTAATTTTACAATGTCTTTATGAACTTAATGAAGATTGAACATTTTATTAGAATGGACTTTTAATGGAAGGACAGAAATCTCTCAAATTTTATAAAAAAGATTCTTCATTTATCTTTCGAAGATGAATGAAAGCATTTGGAAACACGAGGTTGAGTAATGGATGATAGCATTTTCATTTTTTGGTTGATCTATACCTTTTAAAGTTTGCATTTGATTTTATTGAACTACATTTCTTGTTTTTCTTTCTATTTAGCATCAAGACAGAGTTTGCAACAATAGAGAATCAACATGTGCAGTTGCTTAATAACGGCATTATTCTCACATCTAACACTTTAGCTCTGACCTCGGCCTGCAAGATGGACCTTCACCGGTTTCCCTTTGACGTCCAAAGCTGCAATATTACCCTTCAGTCTCCAATACATTCAAGTACATATGAAACTCAGAAATCAATGATGATCAGGGTTGGGCAAAATTAAAAAATGAAGAATTAATGAATGTGAAATTGAGTGGAATTGGCCTCACCCACAGGATGTTGAATTGGCAAGGGAAGAGAAATATACTAAATTACAATTCAGGAGAAATTAAACAATCAAAAACATCATTAATTTTGACAAAATATGCATATTGGTGCACAACACTGATGTTGGCAAACATTTTTAACCCTAGAATGCATGAACCAAAAAACTAACACAAATGCATAAACGGGATCAAATTGACTCATATTGGAATGAATCGTTTTCTTTGAAAATAGCTGTCCTATTAATGAAATAATTGAAGATACACAAATGTTTTTATATATATTAAACATGTTTACTTGTCCACTTTCCTTGTAGGCTATATATGCATTACAAAAGCTGAAATTTATTCGTTATAAAATGCAGTTGTACTTTTTCTTTACAAACTCATTTAGATTTAACTTTAACATTTAAACTTTACTCCCCACATTTCCCACAGACCGTGTGAAAATGATCTTTTCAGAGAGACAAAACATTTTAAATAAATGTGCACATTTTTAAGCAAGATTTTTTTATAGCCTTTTCTGTAGCCTTTCTCTAGTCAACTCATAAACTGTCTGAGTAGGTTCTACATTTGATGAAGAACTGTTACAAAACATACATGTGTATAGTATGAATATTATCAAGCATGAATGTGTGTGGTATGAATGGAGTCTGAATGTACACCGCCACCATGTTAGCATTGTTATGTGAGCTAAAGTGATTTATGTCATTTCCATGCCTTTCACCACTCAGAGACGGTCTATGGATAGTAAAGTGTCCGTTGTATGTGACCTTCAGAATCATGGCAGAAATAGGAGGTCATCTGGTGAATATGGCTCAGTTTGACCCCCTTTATGCATTCATGTGGTAGTGAGACAAAAAAAAAATCTCATCCTATACATATTTGAAATTAAGTCATTGTAATGTATGTTGTTGATTTTGTCTCAGGCAAGGAGCTCCTGATTAACCCTTTCTCTGATGCATCATTCCTGACCCTCAGCTCCAAGAAGGCCTTTCAGACTCAGGGAGAGTGGGAACTCCTCAATATAAATATTTCTAAAGGCCGTGCCGATCCTCTAGGACAAGAACAGGATCAGCTGATATATACGGTACAGAGCAGATCGATATGAATCATATAATTATAGATTATCATTAATGTGAATGGTGCACTTCAAGTCACTTCAGTAAGAATAAGACTCATGCTGGCACAATATTGTACATGGGGCAAGTTGTCAGAGCGAGACCCAGTCATTAAACAGCCTACAGGGGTTTCAGCTCAATCTCAACAGTAAAACAATTATGTAACTGTGACGATTAGTCTTGGACACAATGACACTTGTACACCGGCTTGTACAGCGCTGCTGCGCAAAATAATTAACTGGTTTGATTAGGACAAACTTAAATTAAACTAATTAGTTCAGTCAAATTAACTTTTATGAGTATTTAGCACCTTCTTTTACTTTCAAGTTTACAGAACTGATTTGTGTTAAGTAAACTGAACTGTTTCATTGTTTTGAGTTTTATTAAATGATTTCTTTTAATTTAGACGAACTTAAGTTGAACTGAAACGGCTGGGATGTCTATTTCCCTGCATGCTTTGCACTCGAAAGGGAGAGTAAAGGCCTTGAATGCTAAAATGAAGTTTTAAAATTTAAATTAATTTAAATTTAATTAATTTAAATTAAAATTTAATGCTAAAATTAAATGCTAAAATTAAGTGTAATATAATGGGTTTTTTTGTGCAAGATTAATGTTAAGTGGGAGATTTAGTAGTGATTAATGTTTTGTTATGCTAATTTAGACAAATTTCTGTTAAAGGGGTGGTAAAACGCATTTTTTCGAAGGCTTGATTGTGTTTGTGGTGTGCACTGTAACGTGTTCATGTTTCGTTTTTTAAAAATTGCATTATTTTTCATATATTTTACCTTTATTCTACACTGCTCTGCCCCGCCTTGTAAAAACGGTCTGATGGTTTCCTGGTTCTATGAAGCCAGTCCCTCAAAACTACGCAATGGGCTCAGATTGGTTAGCTGGCCCAGTGTGTTGTGATTGGCTAACTGTCTAGTGCTCGTTTTCCGGAAACGTCACGCCTCTTACCTTTACCGGTACTTTGTGCTTTGGTGTATTATAAACAATGGCGTCAATAAAACCAATCGGACCCGGGGAAACGTTAGTGAAGATGATCGAGCAGAACCTGTTCAAGAACGGCTGTTAAACGACGTTTCAGAAAGGTTTGTTTTTTGTTGTTCTCTCATTACTTTTTAGATATGCTGTTATTTAATTGTACTAATTATTATAGAATTACAAAAAAATAAGCTTCATAAACAAGAATTTCATATAATCGTTCTAACAAATTACACTACAGTCCTCAAAGGGATTTTTTTGAGTAAAGACTGCGGATCTATAGTGATCGTTTCTGACTGTATGCCACCGTTACTTTTGTATTTTTAGAACGATTGTAGACAAATATCTGTCGCCAGAACTATTAACCCAAAACGAACACTAAACATCGGCTGCCAAATCAAACACAGAACCATGTTTAGCATGCCTGTAGATAAGCAAGCATGTAGATAAACATAAAAGCTCTAATCAAAGAATAATTTACACTAATTCCAAGTTCGCTGTTGAGATTAAAAAAAAAAGTTTGTAACGTTAGGTGTTTGTCGGATAACGTTAAGTATGAATGAGCATTTAACAAACCAGCAGAGCCAAACAGCGTTGTCATTTGTTTACTTCCTTGCTACAACGTACAATTAACAATACGAACTATTACAGGAAAACACATTGACGAAAAATAAATCATACTTACAGGTTGTGGCCCGTAAACAACAGCTTCTGTTTTTAAAGTTGGAACTGCTCCATCTTTCAGGACAAGCCGATGTGCGAATCCTGCATTGAACTCGCGAAGATTGTGGAAGCTTTCCTAGGAAGGCTGAACAAAGCGGACCTGCAATACGGATGAAAATAACAGCAGCGTTTCGACGGCATTGCGACAACTCATCTCCAAAACAGCAATATAAAATGGCCTCGCCCCGCTTATTAAGTATTCTCGGAGGAGGGGTTTATGTAAATAATGGGATATGCTGATGTCAGCAACTCCGGAGGAATGTTGTGTAGTCCAAAACCGGTCGTTTGCTGTAGTCCTCAGAAATTGATTTTTTTAAAAGCAAATATCTTCCTTTGCTTTGAACTTTGAGCGCTGTAACTTTGCAAATGTTGTTTATGCTCAAACAGCAACATTACACACTAGCTAAAGTTAGAAAAGTGAAATCGTGTTTTACCACCCTTTTAATGTTGGTTTTAGGATAGGTGATAAGTGGTGCATGCACCTTGATTTGAGAGCAAATGAAACCGTTATATTTCTGCACTCATACAGCAAGTGCTACTGTATAACATACTATTGTTAACATGTTAATAAATTAGTATGTTAGCAAACAAGCTTGTTAAAGCTAGCTGTTTATACTAATAAAAGTGTTCACACTGATATTACATGAAAATTTTAAGTTAAATGTTTGAATTAGTGTACTCAAACATTTCAAGTTAAGAACAATTAAAATGTATAAGTACAAAATAAAAATCTGCCAGTTCTGCTTACTTAAACTTGAACTGAACTGAAACTGATTGCCTTAAATTTTTTGAGTTTTGCCAACTTATTCGGGTTTACATCTTCTCACCTGATAACTACCTTTGATTCTGGTATATTCCCTGTCAACATTGTCATTTAACTGTTAAATAACATACAGGTAAGTGTCCAAAATCATCACATTCAGAAGAAGTATATTCTTTCAAAGTATATTATTTCCATAATAAGTACTCTTTTTAAAAGTATGCTAAAGTATACTTTTTCACCTTTCAGATAAAAATGCCCTTCATTATATAGTTCATGTATCTCAGTGTAACTTCATAGCATTCATTTAAAAGCTATTACAAAATACGAAAATCATTGAAACAAGTTTTTCAGTAATAGAACTTTTGACTTAGATAAGATACAGACCTTGTAACAACTAGCTCCGGTCTCCAATGTTAATGTAAAGCTGCTCTGATAAAGCATTTAAAGAAGTTTCTGTTCTTGCAGATCACCATAAAGAGGAGACCTTTACTGTATGTCATTATTTTTCTGATGCCAGTATTTTACTTCCTTGTGCTGGATGTGGCCTCCTTCTTCATCGATTCAAGTGGAGGAGAGAAGCTTAGTTTTAAAGTAACTTTGCTTCTGTCGATTTCTGTGTTACTGCTGCTTCTTAAAGACATGCTGCCCTCTACTGCCAGTGATATCCCACTGATTGGTGAGTTCATTTACAGTACATTACTGTGTGGCAATTCAGCATATTCAAATTATTTCTGAAGGATCATGTGACACTGTAGACCAGGGGTGTCAAACTCAGTTCCTGGAGGGCCACTGCCCTGCAGAGTTTATCTCCAACCAGCTCCAAAAACTCCTGCCTGGAAGTTTCTAGTAATCCTGACGACCTTGATTAGCTGGATCAGGTGTGTTTAATTAGGGTTAAAGCTAAACTCTGCAGGGTTGTGGCCCTCCAGGAACTGAGTTTGACACCCCTTCTGTAGACTATCTATTTCAGAATAAATTACATTTAAAAAAATATTAAAACCGAAAACAATATTTCACAATATTACTGCTTTTTATTGTAAAGGCAGCCTTGGTGAGCACAAGATATTGCTTTCAAAAGCATATTTTTTTCCACAAAACTTTTGACTTTGTATTTTTTTTATATAATTATTTTTTTTTAAATGTTTTTACAGGGGTTTATTGTGTTGTCATCTTCGCTCTCATGGGCATCAGTGTTCTGGAGACTATTTTGGTGAATTTCCTGATGGCTAAAGGAAATCAGACAGTTTCAGTAGCAGCAATGGAAAGCACATCTGCTCTTTGGTAAATATTTACCCAACATCTAATAATGAGGGGCATTTTATTAGTTAGATATCCATGCACATTCCCATTATTCATCTTAATGTGACTTGGATGTTGGCATCTTTGCTCCATGAACTTATTGTTCATGAGCAATGCTATCTGAGATCTCTATATCAGAACTTTTTGCAGCAGGCAGGGAAAAATGAAAATTAATTTCACTCTTTTATGAGTTCTTCAAAAGAAATTGATCCTTGATAAAACATGTTATGTTTCAATATACGTATACATGTATAATTCCTCTCACAGATACCGTAAAGGACACAGAGGGCCCTTCAGACTCGTACACTCTTAACGTCCTGAAGCAGATCCTCATGGAGTTACAGGCTGTTGCTCATCAAAACCAACAAGAGAGGAAACCCCTGTGCTGGACCAGAGTGGCCACAATAATAGATGTTATCTTTTTTTTTTTTCTGTATGTAACCACTGTTATTGTGTTTCTGATATCACTGTTCAAGGCTTGGTTCCCATGAGTAAAAATCCTCTTATATGCCTGTAAATGAGATGATCAGGCTTTCATAACTTCTATATGATTATTTAGAAATATTAAAATATAGATAAGCCAATAGTTTTCCTTTTTAGTTACTGTACTGTTCATTCTACTGAATACACTATTAAAAATAAAAAAAGGCTCCAAAAGGGGATTTTTGCAGCAATGCCATTTTCTTAGTGTGAAGATAATTTTAAAGTTAAATTATATCTTAACATAAATGTACATACCAACAATAACTTCCAAAAGACAAGAAATGTAGCAGATGGCTTATAATGAAACCACAATAAAGGACAGCAATCTTCCATTCAGTAGACTGAACCTGGTCTAACATTGATGACATCAACTGCTCTTAAAGGAGCCAGCACATCTCTACTCTAACATCACCATAAGCAGAGATGTACAGGTGCTGGTCATATAATTAGAATATCATCAAAAAGTTGATTTATTTCAGTAATTCCATTCAAAAAGTGAAATTTGGATATTATATTCATTCATTACACACAGACTGATATATTTCAAATGTTTATTTCATTTAATTGTGATGATTAAAACTGACAACTAATGAAAATTCCAAATTCAGTATCTCCGAAAATTAGAATATTACTTAAGACCAATACAAAAAAAGGATTTTTAGAAATGTTGGCCAACTGAAAAGTATGAACATGAAAAAATATGAGCATGTACAGCACTCAATACTTAGTTGGGGCTCCTTTTGCCTGAATTACTGCAATGCGGCGTGGCATGGAGTCGATCAGTCTGTGGCACTGATAAAACAGACAAAAGAGGTTGCTAAAGAGGCTGGCTGTTCACAGAGCTCTGTGTCCAAGAACATTAATAGAGAGGCGAAGGGAAGGAAAAGATGTGGTAGAAAAAAATGTACAAGCAATAGGGATAACCGCACCCTGGAGAGGATTGTGAAACAAAACTCATTCAAAAATGTGGGGGAGATTCACAAAGAGTGGACTGCAGCTGGAGTCAGTGCTTCAAGAACCACCACACACAGACGTATGCAAGACATGGGTTTCAGCTGTCGTATTCCTTGTGTCAAGCCACTCTTGAACAAGACACAACGTCAGAAGCGTCTAAAGACAAAAAGGACTGGACTGCTGCTGAGTGGTCCAAAGTTATGTTCTCTGATGAAAGTAAATTTTGCATTTCCTTTGGAAATCAAGGTCTCAGAGTCTGGAGGAAGAGAGGAGAGGCACAGAATCCACGTTGCTTGAAGTCCAGTGTAAAGTTTCCACAGTCAGTGATGGTTTGGGGTGCCATGTCATCTGCTGGTGTTGGTCCACTGTGTTTTTTGAGGTCCAAGGTCAACGCAGCCGTCTACCAGGAAGTTTTAGAGCACTTCATGCTTCCTGCTGCTGACCAACTTTATGGAGATGCAGATTTAATTTTCCAACAGGACTTGGCACCTGCACACAGTGCCAAAGCTACAAGTACCTGGTTTAAGGACCATGGTGTCCCTGTTCTTAATTGGCCAGCAAACTCGCCTGACCTTAACCCTATAGAAAATCTATGGGGTATTGTGAAGAGGAAGATGCGATACGCCAGACTCAACAATGCAGAAGAGTTGAAGGCCACTATCAGAGCAACCTGGGCTCTCACAACACATGAGCAGTGCCACAGACTGATCGACTCCATGCCACGCCGCATTGCTGCAGTAATTCAGGCAAAAGGAGCCCCAACTAAGTACTGAGTGCTGTACATGCTCATACTTTTCATGTTCATACTTTTCAGTTGGCCAACATTTCTAAAAATCATTTTTTTGTATTGGTCTTAAGTAATATTCTAATTTTCAGAGATACTGAATTTGGGATTTTCATAGTTGTCAGTTTTAATTATCACAATTAAATGAAATAAACATTTGAAATATATCAGTCTGTGTGTAATGAATGAATATAATATCCAAATTTCACTTTTTGAATGGAATTACTGAAATAAATCAACTTTTTGATGATATTCTAATTATATGACCAGCACCTGTATAAAGTACTAGAGACACAGACTTGAGTAAAAGTACAAGTGCTCTATCAAAAAAGTGACTTGAGTAGAAGTTGAAGTGCTCTTTAAGCACCATACTTAAGTGGAAGTACTAAAGTATTCAAAAAAAATTGTACTTAAGTATTGCAAGTAGTTTATTTTAAAATTTACTACTCAAGTACTGAAAGTAAAAGTACAAGTATTGTGTTATGTAGTAAAGCATCTCACCCTTCTCTTCCCTGCTTGTGCCTTTTTTCTCCACAGCTTATTTGGCATTTATCTGCAGTGTTGTGCCTGAACGCGTTCATTGAACGATAGTTCATGAACTCGTTCAAATTTTGGGCGACCGTGAACTGAACGTACTGTATTACTGCCTGATGAACGTTACTGTGAACAGGGGCGTCGGACTGGGGGTAAAACCAGTACTGATTACCAGGGCCCCAAGGGGATGAAGGGCCCTTGAAAAGTCTGGAATACAGACATCCCAATTCTCCCGGAAGTTCCGGGAGTCTCCCGCATATTGATAGCGTCTCCCTGATGCCCGCAAATTAGTTAAAATCTCCCGGAATCTAGAAGGCGAATGCGAGACAGAACATCTGTGCGCATAACATACATAGTGCGCGCGCAATCCCCCCCCCCCCCCCCCCCCGTCAACAATCCAAAAAGTATTTTATTTGGAACATAGGGGCCCATCAGGACTGACTATACATAGGGCCCGGGATCTTGTGCTACGCCCCTGACTGTGAACGCGTTCATTCTGGTTTAACTTCGTTCAATAGGGTGCCAGATTTCTATAGAGTCTTCCAGGCGAAAACACACGTAAACAGGCCTTAATATGTAGCGAAAAAAAACACCCAATCTGGCAACACAAGCCACCAGTGTTGCACCGCGGCCGCCGCATGCGTCATCACAACAAAAAGCAGCATGTAGTCGACAAAGCAGCGAGGAGGCGTCCTATCGTATGATCAGTTTTAAGACAAGGTCGGTGAGGATGGGAAAAATCTTACATTTCTGTGCAAACTTTGCCCGCCGATAAAATAATCGCTGTCTGTGTTTGTATATGGGTTGTGGCAATAATTTAAAAAAATAAATAAATAGCTTGCAGCAACATATGGAAAAAAATAACTATGAACTAGTTCATTTTTTGGAACCGTGAACTTAGTTCAAAATTGTGAAGTATGAACTATGAACTGAACTACTTAATTTTAAAATTTGTGAACTGAACTTTGAACTAGTTCATGTAGAAAGTGAACTTTCCCAACACTGTCTGCATGTTACAGCCATATCTGAAAGCTTTGTTTATGTAAAGGAGTTCCTGTAATGTCACATGATATGGCTCTTCTTCATGTGTTCCATATATGGACTAAATGTGCACAGTGCGCCCTCAGGCTGCCAGTATGGATTGAAAACACAGTATATCAGAGTATCCAACGCTCATAATGATTACATCGGCCCTTTTGGGTCTAAATTCAATAAATATTATTCCTCTCTATAGAAATCTGACGTAAACCTATAAAATTTTTCAATATTTGTCAAAATCTGCACGAGCTAAAAGCCCTGAGGGACGTTGTTTGGTCAAGCGCTTTCATGACGACAGCACAGGAGTTTTTTTTCTGAATCATAATTCATATTAAAGGTATCGACTTATTTTTTTATTGCATAACTCCTGACACAAATTAAGGCATAACTGTCACTATAAGTTTCTCAGAATAAAATAGTGGTCAAATACTGAAACTTGAGTCTTATATCTTTTTAATGATGTATAGTTTGTCAAGGTAATAACATTAAATCTAATAGTAACTTTGAACTATTAAAAGCAAAGAACGATTCAGTGCGTCGGCGTCCTCTCACATTCTATATGAATTGTCTTTCACTCTGACAAATGAAAACATGGACTCTAAGTAGGTCTCCTTCCTCACCGCCACGATCACTCGAAGTTGAAGGTGGTGTTTCTGGTTCTTCCATCTCGAAACAAACTAACAAATCTCCAGAGTTCTCACTGGAGGTAGGCAGCCGAGCGAAAGGCAGAACGGGAGCACGTGCGCTCTTCTTGATCCCTTGATTCGCTCGATGATGAGCCAGCTTCATCAAACCTGGTGACAGAGCCATCTACCGCTCTGGCAGTGATTATGTGGGTTTGGAATGATTCGTAACATTTTTATAATTGTAACGAGTAACGATGCAGCACATAAAAAATTTATCAGAGTAAAAGTATTAAACTCATCAAAAATATGTACTGAAGTAAAAGTGGAAGTAGGAGAAAAAAATAATACTCTAGTAGAGTATACAGCCTTTTAGTACTTAAGTACAGTAGTGAAGTAGTTCTACTTCGTTACTATACATCTCTGCACATAAGACAACACAACGGGTGAATGACACCTCAATGACTGGAAGCAGAATCAGGGGGGCTGGAGCTGGTTTCTTTGGGGCGGTTCTCTGACAGACCTTGCACGCTTGGCAAACGTGACGAACATCCATATTCACACCTAACCAGTGGAATCGGTCCCGGAGGCAATGCAGGGTATTTTCTGCTGTTAGATGTCCAGCCATGGGATGAGAGTGGGCTCATGTATAATAATCACCAGGTCTGTCTTTCCTTTTAGCAGAACCAGCAATACGTTTTCTTAGCCTGCCTGATTGCCACACAGAACAACAAGCCATTTTTTTATTACAAAGTGCGGGGAGGGGTGAGGAGGGGGTAGGTGTTCATTCCAATCCACTACTCTGACCTGGTTCCACCAGTGCTTTAGGCAGTTATCCTCACGCTGTTCCCTACCCAGGGATCCTCTGGAGGTAACCTGCTGAAAGAGATCAGAGTAGACATCAACATTAGTACTGGCTGACTCACCCGCTCTCTCGCTCTCTGAAGCAAGGTAAGCTTGGCGACTTCCTTTCGGTCCGGCAGTTTTTTCCGGTGACTGGGCTGCTCTGTCCTGCATGGGAGTTGGTCCAACCCGATCAAGTCTCTCCCCAAAAGCAAGGCCACTGGCAGATAAGGAATAACGCCAACTTTCAGCAACCAGGTACCTGGAGCAGCAGAGATCAATACTGTTTGAGCTCATCTGAGTCCCTTGCAAGTGATGCCTCTGAAAATTCCACTGCCTCCACGAGTTCAGCCAGTGTGGTGGGGTTGGTGAGTCCCACAGCTCGGCAGTGAGGGTGGGGAGGGGACCGCAACAGCCGATCCACAGAGACTCTTTCTACTACCTCCGCAGCTGTAGCTTATTTGGGCAGCAGCCAGTGCTTAACAAGTTGAGCAAGCTGAATCTGCACGGGGACATGATGTCTCCCATGCTGGGGGGAGGAGCTGCCTCGGTGGGGGCTTTATCTGCAGTTCTCCGGAGTGCATTCTCCACCAATGTAGCGGGTTCCTGAGGGGAAAAAGAAGAACGGACCAAGGAAGTGAGTACAACCCAGAGAGTTATTTATTTTCAAGTGAGTAAATGCAAGGAAAATAGACCAGTGGATGCTTGACTAATCCTCAGGTCTGTGTCTCCGTGAAGTAGTGCTTCTTTTAGTTTTTCCAGTGAGAGTGTCTTTGTGGTCTGGGCGAGTGAGGGTGAAAGTACACTGAGCAGACAGTGTTCAGTCTATGTGGAGGTCTACCAGCAAAGAGTCTGTAACACCAACCTCCTGTTAATCACTCTTTGGCAAAGAAACAAAAGTACAAGCGTTAGTTTCAGTTGAGTCAAGTCAAGTCACCTTTATTTACTGTATATAGTGCTTTTAACAATATAGATTGTTTCAAAGCAGCTTTACAGTGATAATAGAAAATTAAAGTAACAGATTTTTTTGGCTTTACAGCAGCTCTTGAATAAAGTTATTGTCCAGCTAAAATAAGATTGTGATTGATTCAGTTCTGTTGCAAAGATCATTAGTTATTAACTTAGGGGCCGCATACATGACACCGTTTTAACTGAAAACAGAAAACTTTTAATGCGTTCCGGCCGTTCATTTGTTCATTTCAACGACAACGTTGTTTGGTGGTACATTTTGAGAGAAGAATCTCTACTCTTCTTTCTCCACTGGCGTTTATATCCTTGTCTAGATGATTGACTGAATGCCATCAGCTGGGCTTAGCGATTGCTCCCCAGCTGGTTTGTGTGTGTTGCCAGGGGCGACGCTTGATGAGCTGCTGGCAACTTGTCACAATACATACATACATGAATACATGCATGCATACAAACATACATACATGCATACATGCTTACATACATACATGCATTGCATACAAACATAACATACAGGGTTTGAAATTTACACCCACCAACCCACCAAATGCAGGTAAAAATGAACCATGGTGGGTAACGCTGTCAAATCACTAGCCAATTTAGCGTGTTACTTATTATGTTTTCTCACTTTGCTGGGGAAGTTCATGTAAGCAAAATCTGTGCAGATTTAGTGCAAATACTCAACTTGTGAGTCATCATGATATATTAAAGGAACACGCCGACTTTATGGGACTCAAGCTTTTTCACCATATCCCCCAGAGCTAGATAAGTCCATACATACCCTTTTCATCTCCGTGCGTGCTGTAACTCTGTCTGACTCACCCACCGCTAGCCTAGCTTAGCACAAAGACTGGAAGTAAATGGCTCCAGCTATCATACTGCTCCCAATAAGTGACAAAATAACGCCAACACTGTCTTATCTATATGTTGTGATTTGTATAGTCACAGTGTGTACAAATAACAAGGTCATATGAGACACAGGCATCTTTTAACCGTATACATACTGGGAACTATATTCTCAGAAGGCGAAGCACTGCGCGGAGTGATTGTCCTGTAAAGTCCTGTAAAGTACAAGCTTCCGACTCCTTGCCCAACCCAGCTCAGAGACCTGGACCTGGCTACTGTCTGCATCACCTGCCGTGGAACGACCACTGCTCCAGGAAACACAAACAACCAGAGGCCACCATAGCCACCCAGCCTTGTATGCCGGAGGTGTGTCTGATCTTTCTACACTTTCAAAGTTGCTCGTGGTTGTCAATAGGATGGACAACAATTATTGAAAAGGGGGAATCTGTAACGACTGAGACAAATCAGACACAATTATTTGTTATATTTAACAAATAATCTTTAAAACTCACTCTGGGATCTATGGTCCCATCCCCCCAACAAGGGCAAGAAGGGTCTTGGTTACCATGACTACAATCAGATAAGTTGGTTTTATTGCTGTTAAAACGTGGAAAAAGCAAAGGCCATAGAAAAGACCCACAGCCCTTAAAAACAAACTTTCCTGCATCAATTTATGGACGAGCTGATCTATAAATGAACATGCACCCCAGAACACTGTGTGAATGATTTACCGTCTTGTGTACTATTATGTCTTTGATACTATATGTATTTTATGGTACAATCAACGGTCAATGTAACCCCACCTGTATCGTGTCTCCTATCTAATTAATCCTCCCACTTGGAAATTCCCCCTTTCTTATTGGTTGAGCCAACCCTGAAAGGTGGGACCTTTCTCAGGCTTTAAATGGCCTCTACACAAGACCTTCCCTCTCTTGGCTTTCTCGGTACGTTCTGGATGCTGTGCTGTCCTGCGTGGCCTCAGCAGGCCTTGACTCACAACCAGCCATGTGCTCATGGAGAGAGAGAACTCTCAACCAGAACAGAGTCGATCTAACCCTGCAAGTTCATCATATCTTCTTTATCCAACGGAGAAGAAAACGATTGCAACTTCAACGCTTGACACTCTTTTCAGGAAATGTTTTCACTACAAAGGCCATGCAAGTATACATTTAATGAGGTGTTCTGAAAATAATAAGCTGATGGTTCTTTTCATGTTCAATGAATCTTTTCCGTAGCTTAATTTCATATCCAGTTTCATTCTGTCACTTACCATCTACCTATTTATGTGTAATTGTTTGTATGTTAGTTATGTGTTTGCGACTTAGTTAATACAACTTGTGCACAATATGTATTTTGGTTCTGGTTCTCCGCTTGCAACAAGGTTTTTTTTTACAATTTAGATTTTGACTACAGGCTCTTAGTAGTACTGTACAGTGAGAAAGTTATTTCCCTCCCTCGGAAATGAACATTTCTTAGAATTGATAAACAATTAACACTGAGTATTCACGGGACGAACAGGTGGATTGATTGTAATATTAATTTAAGTTAATTCTATTAACTGATCCAAATATTCATAATCAATTATAACAAGTTATGATTGATTATTATTTCTTTAGAGCTAATTTGCTACAAGCTAATACTACCATAGTACATGGTTTTTACACTTTTTATGAAATGTTGCCCGAAACCGAGTTTTAAGGAATCAAATAAACTTATGGCTTACTGTATCAAAAGCTTTTCTAAAATTCTAAATTTTCTAAAAAAGTATTAAATTATTTAATTAAAAGCATTTAGTAAGTGCTATATTGTACTAAATCAATAACTAAATGAATATTAGAGAAAATATGGCATACTTTCATGAATCCACATTGAGTTTCATCAATTATCTCATTTAAAGCATTTTTCGTACGTTTTGTACGAAATAATGATATAGGTCGCCAATTTTCTAATAATAGTTTATCTTTTTGAGGTTTAGGGATCAATGTGATGACACTTTGTCTGAGTGATGTAGGTAAGGATCCCTTGTTGATGGCCTCCTCATACTGCTAACAGGAATTTAGATTTATCGTCTATAAAAGCTTTATATAAATCTGAAGAAAGGCCATCATTTCCAGGGGATTTGTTGTTTTTAAGTGTTTTTATACATAACTCAATTTCATTTAGAAAAAGGTTTTTGGAACATTAAAATTTACTTTCTAAAGATAGCATTTTTGGATTTCTAATTGTTTTAAGAAGAATTTAATTATCTTATTCTTCTCCTAATAAATAGATATCTGTATAATATTTAGATTTTTTTTTTTAGAAATCATGCCTTGGTCTTCAGTAACAATGTCATTTATTTTTAACTTTCTAATTAGGAACATTTCTGCCTTCCTTTTCTTGAGACTAAACAAGTACTTTAACCTTCTTCCAGCCATTTTCTTCTAGATCTTACAAAAGCTCCGTTGTCTTTTTCTAGATAAATGGTCTAATTCTTTCAGCAAATTTTCTAAAACATCATTATTGGATGGGTGGGTAGATGTTTGAGTTAAATTTGAAATCTCTTTAATTATGTCTTCAATAAGGGTTTTTTCCATAGCCAATTTTTTCCCAATTCGAATGCTAAATTTAAAAAAAATTGCAATTGTTTGGTTTTGTTTGTAATAAAATACACTTGGGTTCTCTACAACTTGCCTCCAGTGGATCCATTACAGGTGTTGAAAAATAAAATAATGCATGAAGCTAGAATACAATTTGGAATTTGTTTCTGCCTAAATTAATACATGATGTTAGGTAATGATCTACAGTATATTATCTTAGAACTGTACATCATTCTGACATATGGACATTGCTTTGGCACAATAGAATCATTCATTTCTATAAAGGTGCTTTGAAACGATATATCCATTGTTAAAAGTGCTATACAAATAATTGTACATTTTAAAAAAATTACAAAATGCTGTAGTCGAAAGGCTACATGATGTCTGTCCCGATATTTGCCCTAATTTCCAGTCTGGAGAAGATCATCTAGAGTCATGAATTTTGAGTTTGTAAAATAAATAAATAAATAAAATAAAAATATAAACATAAATAAAACTTCTCTGTTATTCATGTGCTTTAAACTCGTAATTACTATGTTTTTGACTCCACTAGGACACATAAATACAGCAGTAAAGTGACTCTCCTTGACCAGGAATGAGGAAGCTTCTTTACAGACACTCCTGTTTTACACACGTCACTCAAACACACAAGCAGGAAAACATTTCAACTCCTCAGTTCAGGGAAACAGAAATTGAAGTATTGTTGAGCTGTTGTGTGTTTGTGTCTCTGTATTCATGCGGTAAAATGGCAGAAGCCAGAATTTCAGTGGATCAGAATGAGTTCATGTGTCCAGTGTGTCTGGATCTCCTGAAGGATCCAGTGGCCATTCCCTGTGGACACAGTTACTGTAAGATCTGTATTACAGACTGCTGGGATCAGGAGGATGAGAAGAGAGTCTACAGCTGCCCTCAGTGCAGACAGACCTTCAGTCCAAGACCTGCTTTAGCTAAAAACATGAGGAATATCACTCTCGTAAACCACACAAAGTGATTGATGCCACTGGACGACTGCAGGACATGATCTGCCGTAAACATGATAAAGAGCTAGAAATGTTCTGTATTACTGTTCAACAGTGCATTTGTGTGCTGTGTAAAGAGTATGAACATAAAAACCACAACACTGTATCAACTGCAGCACAGAGGACAGAGAAACAGGTATGAACTGAGAGGGATTGATCACGCAGAAATGAAAGTGTCTTCATTTACTCACTCATTTGCTCATGTCGTTTTACTCATGAGTTTCTTATGTGGAAGAATGTCTCATCTATTTTAGTTTATATTGAAAGTCAATGGAATAAAAAAAGTTTCAAGCTTCAAAAAAGAGAAAAAGCATAAAAGTAATCTAAACAACTAATGGTAAAAGAAAGAAGTAGGCTTATGTGTATTGACATGCACTTGTGTACTTCAAATTAAAAGTATGTTTAAAAAAAGTGTACTTGCAGATAATATAATATTAATGAAATGAAAGGCCACTTAAGTGCACTTAAAGAGAGTAAACTTTCATGACTGTTTCATAAGTACACTTTATTAAGTACACTTTTTATAATGTAAAATTAAATGTTTCACTTCAAAGTATATTTTAATCATATTTAAAATTTCAATTTAACTCAATAGAATTATAAAATTACATTATATACTTAAATCCTACTTAAGTGGGTCAAAAAGTCACTCTTAAGTTCAGCTAATTGCTTTATATTTACATTTAAACTATAATACATTTTCATTTAATAGCAATTAACATGCAGTTACGTGTCTGAAAACATTACATTCACTTATTTCACAATAATATTATTCTAAAGTATTTATTATTTCCAAAATAAATACACTTTTTAAAAGTATGTTACTTTGAAAAGAGCCAAATTGTGATTCCCCAATCATAATCATAATCATAAAATATAAGAGACATTCTTCAAAATATCTTCTGTTGTGTCTCACAATAGAGAGAAAGTCATACAGGTTTGGAGCGACTTGAGGAAGAGTAAATGATGATACTAATGATATAAAACTAGGCACTGATGAAATACTGATGACATTCATTTCAGGAAACCATGAATCTGTGGTTTGAACCAGACAGTAAAAACTTCCCATGCGAGATCTTTATCCTCCACCAATTCTGGATTCATGTAACTTTAATGTTTGTATGACAGTAGTTTTATGTGTCATTTGCTGTCATTGGTTTGTCCTCCAGAAACAGCTGAAGGAGACACAGATGAAGATCCGTCAGAGAATCCAGCAGAGACAGAAAGATCTTCAGCATCTGAGAGAGGCTGTGAAGTCTCATACGGTGAGTCTGGAGAAGAAGAGAAGTTTGAGACGTCTCAGTTTGGACTCTGTCAGTCCTGCTAAAGCAAATGTGTGATTGTGATGTGTGTGTAACAGCGCTCTGCACAGACAGCAGTGGAGGACAGTGAGAAGATCTTCACTGAGATCATCCGCTCCATTGAGAGAAGCCGCTCTGAGGTCACACAGCGGATCAGAGATCAGGAAAAGACTGCAGTGAGTCGAGCTGAAGGACGACTGGAGCGACTGGAGCAGGAGATCAATGATCTGAGGAGGAGAGACGCTGAGCTGGAGCAGCTTTCACACACACAAGATCACATCCAGTTCCTGCAGGTAACAGAGATCTAGGAGAACAGGATCATAGTGGACTTGAGCAAGATCCAGCTATGACAGAGAAACATTTCATGAGAGCAGAATGAGCCGTTGACTGAGATATTGTCAGGAATTCAGTCAGATTCAGTCGAGTGTTGTGTTATCATATAATCATCAGTCAGACGCTCATCTGATCATCTTCTGTTTAAAGAGACGCACTTACAAAGCCCTGGGACATTTACCATTAAAAATGAGCAGATTGTGTGAAAGTGCTGGATTGAAGCGAGTCACTGAAGAGAAGTCAAGTCTACAAGAGCCGCACAGATCTGATATAGTGCAGGTTATTGGCTGAAGTGTGGAGATGATGAGTTTTGATTTCTGTTTTCTGTAGAGTTTCCAGTCTCTCTCAGCACCTCCTGAATCTACAGACGAACCCGGCGTTCCCTTCGGTTCTCTCTCCTCTTTTGATGGCATGAGAGAATCTGTCCGTCAGCTGAGAGACAAACTGGAGGATTTCTGCAAAGGGGAGATCAAGAAGATCTCAGACGGAGGTAAAGTCTTGCGCCTCGTTTATACAGACGTGTGGAGAAAGATCCTAAATCTGAACGTACAAACATTTCCGAAATATTCCTATGATTTATAAAACGTCCATTTGCAGAAAACAATTCTTAAATGCATCTCAGTTTATAAATCACAGTTCATCTTAAATTCAAATGCAATGTGAACATGTGCATCAAATCCACAGAACGGCCACAAATATCCCTTGTGTATTCATGACGTAGGATGATATTCATGGATTTTAGGATCAATCCGATGTGTGTGTTTTATAAATGAAGCCCCTGGAGATTATTCATCTCTCTCAGAAATCAGTCCATCATCTAATATCATACAGCATTATATTAGAAATGTCTCAGAAATGAATGTATTTTATCTTGTCATTTTTTCTTCACAGTGTTCATGTCTGTTTATTTCCACAGTCACATTCACCAACATGAATCCCAAGACCAGGAACGACTTCCTACAATGTGAGTCACTAGAAAACAAGCAGAAAAACTCACTGAATGTGTTCATGTTCTTCCTGAAGAAGGAGAAATAAATCATGATAGAAGAGTTTTATAATTGATCATGTAAATGAGGATTTGCTCAGGATATTTGGTCATCTGTACTGAGACACTGATGATACATTGAACATTGATTCATGAAGAGATCAGATACATTAAAAGATCAGACAGATTCATAATTCCTGTTTCTGATGTGTTTTCTCTCCATCAGATTCCCATCAGCTGACTCTGGATCTGAACACAGTGAATGAACTCCTCAGTCTCTCTGAGAGGAACAGAGTGATTACTGGCACTGACACACAGCAGCCGTATCCTGATCATCCAGACAGATTTGATCAGTGGCGTCAGGTGTTGTGTAGAGAGAGTGTGTGTGGACGCTGTTACTGGGAGATTGAGTGGACTGGGAGTCGTGTGTGGATATCAGTGTCATATAAGAGCATCAGCAGGAAGGGACGGGGTTATGAGTGTGTGTTTGGATTTAATAATCAGTCCTGGAGTTTGGACTGCTCTACCTCCAGTTACTCATTCATACACAATAACACACGCACTAATTTCCCTGTAAAGTCCATCAGCAGAAGAATAGGAGTGTATGTGGATCACAGTGCAGGAACTCTGTCCTTCTACAGCGTCTCTGACACAATGATCCTCATCCACACAGTCCAGATCACATTCACTCAGCCGCTCTATCCTGGGTTTGGGGTTTATTCTGGATCATCAGTGAAACTGTGTTGATGTTTCAGAACAGATATAGAGAGATTTTACCCATAATACTTTGAGCTGCACAATAAATCAGTAACAGTGAGATACAGAGACTCTTATTTTAATTTTCATTAATATAGCGTAACTTCTGCTACAAAAATAACAGAAACAGTTGTGAAGTGAAGGAAAGAGTGAAGATGTGGAAAATGACATTAGTAGTGGAGAAAATAATGTTGGAAAACAATCACAGTTCAAAATGTGAGGAAAATTGTGATGCAGAAGATGAGGAATGAAGAAGCACTTTCTGAGATTTCAGATATTGGGTCACAAGGGATTGAAATCATGAACTCTAGAAGAAATAAATGACTTTTTGATAAAGTTGTTGATGTAAAATAGTTCTTTCCAGATATGGAGAAAAGTATCAGTGTTGTTGTTGCAAAAAGCAGTGAGCTCTGGTTCTGGATAAAAATAAAAGATTCCAGTTGAAAAAGATGCTAATGAATTTAAAGCTACAATATGTCTTTTTTTTTGTTCCACCGCTAGAGGTCGCTAACGTCTTACAATAACAAAGGCGTAGGTTGATGACACAAAATTCCAGCAGAATTGTGGATCTAATATTAGGCTTGTTTGAGATGCGCCTTGCATCGCCTGAAATGTAGTCGAGAGGCGGCTGCAGTGAGAGGAGGAGTGAAAAAAGCGCAGGCAAGCTGGACAGTTCTCGCTTCTCGCAGTGGATCTGACACCTGCGAGATCAATGATGGATATTACGGGATTCACGCTCGTGCTAGTTGCTAATAAACTGGATGTAATTTAAGTTCTGTTGCTTTTATATGAAAAACAAATAGACACCCAAAGTACTTGTTATTTAATTCCATTCCAAATAAGTGTTTATCAATCATTTTTTCTTTAATACAGACATAGGCTATGTGTTTTTTTTTTTGGGTGTGTGTGTTTTTTTTAAATTTTTTATAATAAAATGACATTGCATAACCCATAGAGATCGCACTGTCCGAGAGTTTGGGAATATTCACACATAACATATACACATAAAACATAATATCCGAGTTTTAAAATCAAACATTTTAAAAGAGAACGTCTCCGGTTACTTTCGTAACCTCGGTTCCCTGAAAAGCAAGGAACGAGACATTACGGATGTCGTATATGGGAACTCCTCCCCTTCTTCACTTCTGCTGAAATCTTATAGGCTAACGCCATATAACGATCATATTTACGATTGACGTAAAATATGCAAATACTGAAACACCGTTGCAGTAATAATGCAGATGCAGCGTCAATTTCCTCAGAATCGAACAAACGCTAAAATCAATAGCGAACACGGCGGCAAGCGGAATGTCTCGTTCCTTGCCTTTCAGGGAACCGAGATTACGAAAGTAACCGGAGACGTTCCCTATCAAGGCTACGGAACTTCGACATTACGGATGTCGTATATGGGAACTGTATAAAATCCCGCCGTGGCAGCATAACCCACCACTGACGACAGAACCCAATACCAAGACCGTCCCCCCAGCAAGCAAGCATCTGATAGGCTGATGTTGAACAATAGCGAACCACTAAGCTCTGATAGGTCAAAAGAGACCAATCGCATGCTGACAAAACACTGCCAAAATTTGCATATCCCGAGCAGTATAACCGGGGGAAGTTTGCACTGTCAGGCATACAGGGCAACAACAGTAAGAGAAGGCTAACGCATAGCAGTGACAACAGTTAAAACATACACAATCAGCATATAGAACAACTCATGAGCCAAGCGCAGAGTAGCTCACTAAATGCCATGCAATGACACAAATCAGCTCACCGAAAGCACCCGAGACGCCACCGAGGGTATATCCAACTTGTAAAATCTGGCAAACGTGTTCTGAGAAGACCAGCCAGCCGCAAGACATAAATCCTGAATAGACATACCCTTAGTCCAGGCCCACGAAGAGGCGATCGCCCTCGTCGAATGGGCCTTGATGTTAAGGGGGCATTCCTGCCCCAAGTAATCATAAGCCAAAACAATAGCGTTCACAATCCAGTGAGCAAGCCTCTGCTTAGAGACCCCCTGTCCCCTGTTGCAACCACCAAAGCACACAAACAGCTGGTCCGATTGTCGAAAAGCGGCCGAGCGAAAAATATATTCCCGTAGCGCTCTGACTGGGCAAACGGCACTCTGAGCATCCGAAACCTGAGAGGTTGATGGCTCGGCGGACAGGGCAGGCAGAGAAACAATCTGCGCTTTAAACGGGGTATTGAGCGACTTAGGGATATAACCCGGCCTTGGCCTGAGAGTCACATTACAGTTTCCTGGTCCAAATCGAATACAATCTTCACTTACGGAGAAAGCCTGTAAATCCCCAACCCGCTTCGCCGATGCAAGCGTGAGAAGCAGAGCCGTTTTCAAAGAAAGCTCCTTAATGGCGATAGAAGTCAGGGGCTCGAAAGGCAGTCGTGACAAAGCCTCCAAAACCAAAGCCAAATCCCACGGCGGCACCGAAGGCGGCCGTGCGGGGCATAACCTCCTGGCTCCCTTGAGGAACCCGATCACCGACGCATGTCTGCCGATAGACTGCCCGTCAACAGGGGGATGAAACGCGGCGATAGCGGCCACATACACCTTCAGAGTGGATGGAAGGCTCCCCTCGTCCATCCTGTACTGAAGGAAGCGCAGAATATCCAACACAGAACAACTCCCTGGGTCGATGCCGACGTCCTGACACCATTTTGAGAAAACTCCCCACTTCAGGGCATACAGATGCCTGGTGGACGGGGCGCGTTCTCGCTCGTTGCGAAGAGGTCGACCTCCGCTCTGCCGAAACGCTTCCATATCAGCTGAACCGTTCCTGGGTGAAGCCTCCATTCCCCTTGAGGAATCCCGCTCCTCGAGAGCATGTCCGCCCCGCGATTCAGAACGCCGGGGATGTGAGCCGCTCTCACCGAGAGGAAAAACTGGTCCGCCCACAGCAGAAGAGATTCTGCCTGCTTGAATAGGGCTCTGGAATGTACGCCGCCCTGGCGATTTATGTACGAGACCACGGATGTGTTGTCGGTCCGAATCAACACATGCCTGCTGCTGCTCCAGCTGAGACCGGAAGGCTTCGAGAGATAGAGAGACCGCCTTTAGTTCCAAACGATTTATGTGCCACTCTGCCTGCCTCTCTGACCACCGACCCGAGGCGGGCCTGCCCAAGCAGACCGCTCCCAATCCGGTGGTCGATGCGTCCGTCAGGACCTCCACGCGCCATGTCACGATGCCCAGAGGGACACCTGATCTGAAAAGCTCCGGGTTCTTCCACGGAGCCAGAGCACGTACGCAGCCGCGAGTGACCATAATGCGCTTGTGGCCGGAATACCATGGCACGCACTCGAAGGGACGCGCGCTTTCAGACAGTGTTGAAGCGGTATTATATGCAGCAGCCCTAGGTGACACACCGACGAAGCCGCTGCCATCTGTCCCAATAGCCTCTGAAATTCCTTCAGCGGGACGAGCTTGCCAGGTCTGAAGAGACCGAGAGAGCTCAGGCGAGAGACGCGCTCTCATTCTCACCGAATCCAAGTGCACTCCCAAGAATGTGGTGGTCTGGCTCGGTGAGAGCACACTTTTCTGAACGTTCACCCTCAAACCGAGCGTCTCCAGGTGACGAAGGAGGGCTTCCACATGGCCAATCAGCGTCTCTTTCGATTTGGCGAGAACCAGCCATTCGTCCAGATAGTTCAAGACGCGCATCCCGCTCGACCTGAAGGGTGAAAGCGACGCGTCCACACATTTTGAAAAAGTTTGGGGCGCGAGGGCTAGTCCGAACGGAAGCACTGTGTATTGGTACACCGAATTCTCGAACGCGAACCTCAGGAATCGCCTGTGACGCTTTACTATCTGGATATGAAAGTACGCGTCCTTTAAATCCACTGAAGCGAACCAATCCCCGGGGCGAATTTGCGCCAGGATTTGCTTTAGAGTAGTCATCCTGAAGGCACACTTGTGGAGCGCTCTGTTGACGGGTCTCAGATCCAGTATGGGGCGGAGTCCTCCTCCTTTCTTCGGCACTACAAAGTAGCGGCTGTAAAACCCGCTCTCCCGCTCGCTCGGGGGAACCGATTCTATCGCTTTCTTCTCGAGCAAGTTGCACACTTCCTGCCTCAGTACATGAGCGTTTTGGGGCAAAGTTAATGACTGAATTACGCCGCGAAAGCGGGGTGGTCTGCGTTTGAACTGAAGTGTGTACCCGTGCCGAATTTCATTAAATACCCACGGCGAAATGCCCGGAATAGCTTCCCACGCTGCCTGAAAGTGACTCAGTGTGGGCTGATCTAAACCTGTGGTCATCGCCGCTGTTTGTGGGCTGGGAATGAACACCTCGCGCCCGCGAGATGCCCTTATAGTTAATAACCGTGACTCTGCGCTGCTTGAGGGCAGGGCGGGTAACACAGTGTGTGGTGCAAGAGGGGAAAAAAGCTCTGTTTGTGAAATGGTAGTTTGCTTTATTGAACGTAGTGCACAAGAAACAGCATTCAGAACACAATTGCACATGTCGCTCGTGGAACGCCGAGGGACTAAGTGCTGTAGAGCGCGGCGCTTGGGAGCGGGGCCAGCCTGGCCAGCTGGCGCTCCGCCCTCTTGCCCGGGCGGTCAGGACGACTTTTTCGGCCTCGCTGGAGACGCGACGACTTTCCTGCGCGGGCTCCTCTGGGCCGTCCTTTTCTTACCCGCACCCTGCCACTGGCCGCTCCATCCTCTGCGAGCATCCGGCTCCGGACGAGGTGCTGACTGCCGTCTGGCCGCAGCTTGAGGTTGGCGGCCCGAGGCGGAAGACGAGCGAGAGCGAGGCTGCGGTGGAGGTGGCGGCGCCCTGCGAGGAATGACGTGGCTCATCGCCTTAGCCTTCTTTTGGGTCTCAGAGTAGCGCTCGGTGACCTTCTCAATGGCATCTCCGAACAGGCCTGCTGGGGAGATCGGTGCGTTCAGCAGCGTCTTCCTGTCAGCCTCCTGCACGTCCGAAAGGGTGAGCCACAGGTGTCTGTGGAGGACCACCATGAAACCCATCGAACAGCCTATCGCCTGGGCCGAGCGCTTTGTGGCTAAGAGCGCGAGGTCCGTGGCCGAGCGAAGATCCCGGATCCCCCGTCCACGGGGGCAAACATAGCCTGGGTGGAAGTGAGGGTGCGCGCCGATTGCGGGGCCACCCACGACTTCACGACGTGTTCGTGCACGTCAGGAAAGAACGGGGTTCCCCTTCTCGAAGCGGCCTGGCGGCGGCTCGATTGCAGGAACCACGTGTCGAGTTTGCACCATATATACGACATCCGTAATGTCGAAATTCCATAGCCTTGATAGGGAACAATACATCACGGTTGTTTAAATCAATCAACATTAAGCTGTGTCGTCAGCAAGTCGTTTCCCATCATGCTTTTGATCAGCGCAGTCAGTGGAGAGCAACTGCGCGCGACTGCAGAATCCGACACGTGCGCCTTGTGCTCGCGAGAATTTTTTGACACACGTCAGCATGACATCAGAGCAAGGCGGACCGCTCTCGGACACATTTCTAACCGGCATGCATTACGCGCTGATCACCGGTGATCGGTTCTGCGCAGATTTTGCTCATCTCAAACAAGCCTAATGTTTATGGATGAGTGAATACATTGATGTTTTTAACATAACTGTGGTATATGAAGTATAGGCGCGATTGCTAATGAGAGACAAATATCAGCGCCACACGTGAGTCCCGCGGATATAAAGAAATAAGGACTTTTCTCAATGTTTCGATTTTTTTTGCACCCTCAGATTCCAGATTTTCAAATAGTTGTATCTCGGACAAATATTGTCCTATCATAACTAACCATACATCAATGGAAAGCTTATTTATTCAACTTTCAGATTATGTATAAGTCTCAATTTCAAAAAATTGACCCATGTGACTGGTTTTGTCGTCCATGGTCACATTTGAGCGTGTTGAAAATTATAATCTTATTCTATGTGTTAGTTTGTTGGCTGTATGAGACTAGCAGTAAGCTAGATCAACATTAGAATAACATACTGATCATATTCTAACATTTCATCATGTTGAGCTATATAACATTGATTAGTTTTATGTACATTTTCTCACCTGTCTAATAAAGTACATGTAAGAGCTCTGTCAAGTCCAAGTTAGTCGTGGATGTGGAGCTCTCGGCATCTCGAAAACGCCACGCTGATATTGATCCTTGTTTTAGTTATCCTTTTGTCCCAAAGTCTGCTTGCCATGGTCCATATTAATGCGTGAGCTCACTAGGGAATACCAATATGGCGGCGCGGTGGCTTCACTGTTTATGATGTCACGCTATCCAGTCATTCTATATAGATCAGTGGATGAAACCTGTGTAAAATCAGGGCATTTTTGTGTAGATGTAGCGAGGGCAGGGAGGGACACATGATTCAAATCGCTGTTTGGTCGCCATTATACTCCTGTCAGTTCAGAACTAATTATTAAAAATATTAGCAATAAAATACAGAAATAAAAGTGCTTTATAATATCAGGGCAGTTATATGAATTTGAAAAGCTTTTTTGTTTTTTGTAAGCTTTTTTGTTTTGTGATCTCTTGTTTGAAAGAGTTTCAAAAGTATATTGCGAGATCGTTGTTATAAAAGTTAATATTCGAGGGTTTCTTTTGAGTTCTTTTTGTCTTATGAATATAAGACAAAATAATTAAAAGATTAATAATATAATTTTGTTTTTCAGGAAAATATGGGTTTTGAAAACAAAGTAAAATGTCATGAGGTTCTAAATTAAGAGTTCTGTTTATTTTTTTTTGTCATGTCTATTTTAAATTCAGTCCAAAAAGAAATAGAAAAAGGGCAATACAAAAATGAATGTTCAATATCTTCAAGTGATGTGCTACAAAAAGTACATTTATCACAAACAGTACGAATATATCTAATGGCTGCTTTTACAGGATAACACCTATGAATAATTTTGTACATTATTTCTTTTAGTTTATTAGAATTAACATATTTATAGGGTAATGTCCAAATGCTGTGACAAGATATACAATAAGGTTTAAACCATTTTGATTTACATGGAGGACTGGATCCGACATTAAATGAATTTCTTATAAAATTGTTATTAAATCCTTTATCAAATAAAGAGAGACCATTTACAAAAAGTTGAGGATTTTGTAAGGTTGTATTATTAATATCTACGTCTGAGAATGTGGTTAAGATTAGTATGCAGGGATAGCCTTAATTACTTTGTTCAATTATTTTTTTATTTAAAAATAAACCATATTTTGAAATAAAATTTGGGTGCGTGTAAAATTGCCCATTAAATTGCCAACATTGCCCATTATCTTGTCAATAAGCTGGTTTACAATTAAAATGTTGTGCCGAACCCAATTCTCCATGTACAATGACTTCTGATTATGAATTATATTAGCATTGTTCACCACAATAAACATGGAGTCGCCTTCATTCCGTATCGATGTTTCCGGAAACCCCCGAATGACGTTCGGCTCGTGTTCGACTCGTGTTCGGCTCTTGTAAACAAGATCAAGTGTTCGCTGCAGTCTTCAGTCTCCACTTGACTCGCTAGACACTTTCTGACAATTTCTCCTGCGAAGGATCCATCCAGCGACACAGCAGGTACAGCGATGAATGCATAGACATGCAGCTACGCATGCTGATTTATTTCTGCATGTCTTTTTCTCGCACATATTTTGCAGCATGTTGTTTTCTCATATAGCCGATACGTCACGAAAAGATAGCAGGGCGTTGTTGACATACTCTCGTAGCGTGAATTTCCTGCAGATGCTGTTGTGTCGGACTGATTTGAGAATGTCATTCAAGGGCATTACCTCATCAATATACAAGATCTTGTGCAGTGCAGCAAAGTCATGTGTCTCTTCGTTCCAGCATTTACTCAGGTCTAGACTGCTTGTCAGCGTTACAGTGCAGTCATAACATTATAAAGATTTTCATTATATTAAATGCTTGATATTTACAATCCTTTGAAGTCCAGCTTCAATGTAGATATTTAACTCATGACACTGTTATTGCATGTCGGCTACAGTATAGGAGCCCATGCTAATGCTCTTTTGTTTTTCTGTCTTCAGGAATGAAACTACAAATTATAATTGGTATTCAGTCATATTTCACAATACATTTAGGATTGCTCTGTATAATACTCTGCCACTGAGATATTAATTCCTGAATCTATGCTATTATTTAATGGCTTGTTTAGTTCACCGTTAATTAACAACTATATTCTTCCTTGTTTTATTAATATAAGTCAGGCTGTTAGGTCTTCAACCGGAGTTGTTTGGATAATCCTCCACCAGACTGAATTACAGACTGCTTTGCGTCACGTGTGTGTTCATCCCCAGATATTTATAGTCTATTCAAACGATGGACAAGTAGCTTTTGCATAGATAGTTATTTTTCATAATGATCTAAACGATGGTGATTATGCATTGTTTTATTTTTAGTGGTGTTTGCTGATAACTCGATTTTCAGCGGACAGATAAAATAGGTGAAAAAAAATGAGCCACAACACTCTGGCATCATGGTGGAGAATTTTGCGCACATTTTATCTTCAGAAAATGATAAAATATCATAATTTTTATATTTTTATGGAAATAATATACTTTAAAAGAATATAATATAGTTACATTTATATTAAAAGCAGTTCTTTTTTTACCCACTTAAGTAGGATTGAAGTACATTTCACTTCTATCTCTTCTATTGTCTTTGAAATACAATTAAAGTTACTGCTGAATGAACTGACAAGCATTTATGATAAACTAAAAGACACTTTAATGTCATTTCTATTGAAACTTGCGTGTCATGTATTTAAATAGATTTGTGATTACATTTATAATGATGAAGTTGCAGTTTAGTACATTTAAAACATTTGAACTTTAAGCGTAATATCGAATAACACACTACAGTTAAAATTATAATCAAGTACTTTACATGTCCTTTAGTATGTTAGTCAACACATCAAAGTAAGTGCACTTCTTTAAAGCATGACAAAAGATTATTAACATCATTAATTTGACATTATTACAAAGTGCGTGTTTTAAAAGTCTACTTAAGTTTGTTAAGGTACAGTCATGAAAGTGTCTCTCTTTAAGTGCCCTTAAGAGTTGTATTTCAAATTAAATTTAATGTCACTTTTTTTTTAAACAATATACTTTTAGGATTTGAAGTACATCACAAGTGCACATTCAGTACAATTAAACACACTCCTTTTCCACAAGGGTCGTATCATCACTGAACTCCTGAAGTTTTGCTTTATTTAGGTCAAGGGCAAGGTCTGACTGTTTTGGTCATAAAAATTAGTCATATAAATCTGCTTAGTGTTTAATCATTGATCTGTTGTGAAAGTCAACAAACAGTCTGCTAGGTCAGCACATGTCTTTTCTGTGCTATGAAGTCATTTAGTAATTTCCTGTTTTTTTTTTTTTCTGTGTTATTTGCTCTCTTGGAGGATTTCTGTGAGCACCAACCATGATGATGCAGTGTCTTCAGTTTCTGGTCGAACCAACCAAGAACATTGCAGAGAAGTTTAAGGTACCTTGCAAAAATATCTCGGTAGTCTATAGGGCTGGGTATTGTTAGGAATTTCACAATTCGATTCGATTTCGCTTCTTGAGGCTTCGATTCAATTTCGATTCGATTCGATATTGATTTATTAGCTTCGATATCGATTCAATAATAAGTAAATACACAAGTAATTAAGTACCTGAGTATATTTTTAAATAATGTGTGCAGTATTACCAGTGTTTAAGAACAAATTGACCCCAGCATGTTTCCTGTCATGGTTTATTTAGCAGAACAAACTGTACAATATTCTACATGTGTTGAATACAAACCACAACTGTAACAAACAGGTGCTTTATTAACACACCTCTAAAGTGCATGTAACTGTAATAGAAAGTATATTTCTTTCTTCCTATTCATTCAAGTTATAAAATAAATGTAAACAGAAGCACAAAATGTGCATACTCATAAAAAAATGCGCTTCGTGAGGCACACGCGCACACATTTGCACACACACGCAAGGACTCTCTCTCCCTCTCTGCTGTGCACGCGCTACGCGGTTTGGAGCTCGCGAGCTCTAGATTCCGGGAGATTTGAACTAATTTGCGGACATCAGGGAGCCGCTATCAATATCCAGGGAGACTCCCGGAGACTTATTGTTGTTCTTATTATCATTTAGGGGGGCTTAGGAACATTTTGGGGTAGCTTCAGCCCCCCTAAAATAGGCCTAGCGACGTCCCTGGTTGGTGGTGCAGGCTTGAACGGAGTGCAGCTGCTGTCCGTCATCTTGCTGTTTTGGTAAAGCGCGTCTTGTACAACGCTGAACGCTCTCACTAGAGTGTTGCCCACAGCGCCGCCACTGGCCGGTGGGTTGAATCGATTCATAGGATTTGATGAATCGATATTGAATTGAGAAACAAATAATTGCAATGCATTGATGAATCGATATTTTTACCCAGCCTTAGTAGTCTAAGTGGCTTACAAACAATGATGAAAAAAGAGGGACATCAGGAGAACCTGTTGCTTTAAAAGCTTTGACATTAGTTGGTATAACAACATTACAGTTGGTCCTTTTTTTGTCTTTCCTGAAGTCCAAAAGAGAAATAAAAGGCCCGTTTAGCTGGTCATTGTAACTGATTTCAATAGCGGTGAGTCTTTTGCTGCTCATGAGACTTAAGACAGAAGAAGTAGATCACGCATGAGCTGCATTTTAATCAAATACTGTCCTTGATTGTTTGCCGTAGCCTTCATGAACAACATAAACTGTCTGAAATGACAACATGGCTGCATCCAAAACCGCATACTTCCCTACTATATAATAGGAGAAAACAGTACGTGAAAAGAGTAGTATGTCCGAAAAACAGTAGGAGAGAAATCCCCAGATGGCCTACTGCTTTGGCCCAGATTCTGAAGTGTGCATCCGATGGACACTTGTCTGTCCCAGGAGGCCACGGGAGAGGATACGTCATAATCGAACATGGAGGAGAACAGCGACACGTGTGTTTTCAAATGTGAGTAAACATGGTTCCTTGTCGCATTTGTTGAACTACTGTAGAGTAAACTGTTGAAGTGTTGAAGCTGTAAAGACGCTAGATAGTAGGGGTGTCACAATATATTACAATCCAAAAATGTACAATATGTATTGTGGAAAGTTAACCCACAATAAAAATTACTGTGTGAGAAAAAGTCAAGTTTACAGAGTTTTAGTGTCAGTACTATATTAAACTTCTATATATAATGTTGAATATAATGCAATGGGGTCATATCTGTGGATCCTGATAATGCTAAATGTCTTATGTTACCAGTAAAAGTGGCCTACATTATTTTAAATATATCTAGTCAGTGAAAAAGTGCAAGCATATTTGTCTAAAATAATGTTTTCAGTTTCAGAATCATGAATATTTTTATTCTGGTGTCACTATTGTCCTGTGTATTGAGTTTCCAGCACCAAGTCCAAGCTTATTCATTTACACCCCAATGTTAAACGTACTCGGTTACTAACGTAACCTTGGTTCCCTGAGTGTAGGGAACGAGTATTGCGTAGCTAATACGCAGTGGGGAAACTCCTTTCCTCGAGAATATTGAAGCCTATATTTTAAAACGCAGTACAGCTGCACAGCGAGCACAGTAGAGCTTCTAGCCAGAACAAAACTTGTGCTTATGGACAGTAAATCGTGTAAAACTGATAAAACCGGACAACCGTCGGGTTCACTCATCATATAGAGAGGGCTCGAGCTTGCAAGCAAGGTACCTCCATGTTATAGAACTTAACAAACGTGGATGGCGAGGACCAGCCGGCCGCTGCACATATTCTTCAATTGGTACACCACTAGACCAGGCCCACGAAGAAGCCATGCCCCTTGTGGAGTGGGCTCTAGCGCAAATGGGACAAACCTGCCCCACCAAGGTGTATGCCAGGGAAATGGCGTCCAATATCCACCTTGATAGTCTCTGCTTCGTGACCGGTAACCCTTTGGTGCGGCCGCCGAAGCATATGAAAAGCTGTTCCGACTGCCTGTACGGTGTGGAGCGCTCCAGGTAGATTTTAAGAGCTCTGACAGGACAGAGCAAGTTAGCCTCCCTGTCGTTTACCGAGGGGGGAAGTGCTAATAATGTGATAAACTGTGCTCTGAACAGAGTTGAGAGCACTTTGGGTACGTAGCCATGTCTTGGCTTGAGGATAACTCTGGAATCACCAACCCCAAACTCCAGGCAGGAAGGGCTCATGGAGAGCGCCTGCAAGTCGCCCACTCACTTAACTGATGCCAGGGCCAACAGGAGAGCAGTTTTCAGCGAAAGTGGCTTAAGATCAGCCGACTGAAGCGGTTCAAATGGGGGATCCTTCAGAGCCCCAAGGACCGTTGGAGAGGTCCCATGCCGGCATACAGTAGAAGGGGGCCGAGGGGGGTTCATCCTCCTGGCCCCTTTGAGGAAGCGAACGATGAGGTCGCTTTTCCCTAGTGATTGGCCAGCCACAGGAGCATGGTAGGCTGCTATGGCCGCCAACATACACTTTGAGCGTGGATGGGGTGCGTCCCGCGTCGAAAAGCTCTTGCAGGAAGGAGAGTACTGCTGATACCTTGCATGACTGGGGTTCGAGGTCTCTAGCTGTGCACCAGCTGGTCAACACTGACCACCTCAGAGCATAGAGGCGCCTAGTAGATGGTGCTCTAGCCTCGGTGATATTATTCAAGACCTTTTCTGGGAGGTCCCAGGATCATCGAGACGGGAGGGAGCGCATAAATGGGAATGGGCCAGTGCGTCCCTGTTCTTTGAAAAGAACATTGTGCACCGAGTGTTGCTCTCTGTGGCAAAGAGGTCGACCTCTGCCCTGCCAAACACACTCCAGATCAGATGGACCGTCTGTGGGTTGATAGACCACTTGTCGGGGGGAGTGTTGTCTCGAGACAGCATGTCCGCACCCAGATTTTGGATGCCCGGGACGTGAGCAGCTCTCAAAGAGCACAGGTTGGCTTTTGCCCAGGGGTGTCCTGAGCGCCACGCATGGGTAACACCGCCATGGTGTGCAGGGCCAAGAGGTGGTAAAAGCGCGTCCAGCGAGGGCTGAAGTGTTTCGGCTGGGCTTTGAGGGGTGAACCGCTCTAGTTCTCCATCCAGCAGCATAGGGCGGGCAGAGATGAGCGGCGACTACTTCTTCGAGAGGCGGCAGTTTCTCGTATCCTTTTTCCGCGGCGACAGAAGGGAAGCAGCTTCTAGGTGAGTGAAGAAGGCGCTGTCCGCTGTATGCAAGGCTCGTTATAGCTGAGATGGCTTGATTACACGGCGAAGGCTTTGGATGAGGCAGAGACGTAAAAGGTTGCTGAAGGAGATATCTGATACTTTGGCGAAATGGTGGGCTTGTATAGCCATAAGCCGCGCCCATTCTGGCGGTCTCTGACGTGCTTAGGCATGAAGCTGCCTGATTGGTTCGCGCGTCTGAGCCGCTTCGCCATAGGATGTGCAGTTGCTGCAGCACAGCCAATGGGCGAGCTAGACACTCTACTGTGCTCGCTGTGCAGCTGCACTGCGTTTTAAAATATAGGCTTCAATATTCTCGAGGAAAGGAGTTTCCCCACTGCGTATTAGCTACGCAATACGAAGTGACCATTCTTGAAAGGGAACCAAATTTAGCATTTTAATCAACAGTACATTTTTAGTTAACATTTTACCATATGTCTTGGAGTATCGCAAGTAATAGTATCGAATGATATTGTATCATGAGTTCAGTATCATGATATGTATCGAATCATGACATGAGGGTATTGTTAAACCCTACTAGATAGTATAGTATATTTGTGATTTTGCTGTAAAAACACGTTTTATTATGTATAACTAACAGGGGAGCTCCAGTAAGCACACATACGTCTCCAAAGTGGATTTACATAAATCTTAGAGATGGCTTACTGAATGTCTATTTTACATCTGACAGGAAAATCTTGGATAAGTATTGCAGATAAGCATATTACAACATGAAATAGACATCTAATTGATGTATGTGTGCTATTATGTAGAATTCACTATTGTCAACACAGTTTACATTAGATAAATCTCAGTAATCTAAATAAACAAATCTACATAAAGTAACTAAACATATTATCAATTTATATTATATTACAAGTTGTGATCATAAAGATTAGAATATATAGAAGTTTTCTAAATAGTGTTGGATAAAAAGTGAGTTAACACATCAGCAACCTCAACATGTAAATGTAAATCACAGAGCTCTTGTCTGTATGTTACAGGGACAGATGAACACGTGTTTATCCGATGGAGAGTGCCAGTGGCTCATTGAAGCTTTGAGTGAGTATACTACAGAAATGAACAAAAAAATCTATTTAAATCTTAAGTTGTACTTAAGTTGTGCTTTAATTATTGTAATTTCAAACAGAGTTTTTACAGCACTTTTCTGATTCTTGATTTCTGTGCATCTGCTGCAGATCTTTTGTGGTGGAGCAGGGCCTGCAAGGAAAGGTTACGGTGGCATTTGTGGGGGGGGAAATGGGAATAGCTGAAACAAAAATACTGCTTTTTTAAATTATTTTCTATTGACTGCTTTTGTATTATGTTTGTGCGTTTTTGTAGGATCTGAAATGTCGGCAGACTGGTGTGAGCACTGAGGTTTAAGCATCCTGGAAATGCTAAAGTGCCATGGATGAGACCCTGACATATCACCTGTCAGTGATATGTTTAGGAAAAACAAAACAAAAAAAACACAGTGTTCGAACAACGTGAAGGCGAGTAAATAATGACTGAATTTAATTGGCACAGCTGTGTTGAGATGGCAGTAGGATGTGGGGTTCACCGCATTTAAATATGTGATTGTTAGAACAATAAGTTTGAATAAAGCTTCGTTTCATGTGTTGTTGACTTGTATATGTATTTATTTATTGTGATGATTACTTTTATTCATTCTTTTAATCATTTATTCATGTTTACTATTGTTGTCAGTAGTAAAATATAAATTATTTCATTAATAATGAATTTTCATTCAATAAAGTCATTGCTTGACTGAAAATTGAGATTCACATCGGCTCCATTTGTCTAGTGTGTATTCATGCATATCTATGTCATATGACAGAACAAATTAAATTACATTTAGCTTGTTTTACTAAAATATATTTTCATTAAATAAATGTAATATAATTAAGTGTTGGTCTGCATTTATCATTATTATTGTGTGTAAGTGTTGGGGTGGGCTAGCAATGCAATTCATTCTGGGATAATCTTAATTTTTAAGTTGTGATACTTCAAGTATCACAATATTTCGAGTATAAAATCAACAGTTTTTTTCAAAGGAGAGATCTTTGAGCAGCGGCCCGTCTCCTTTGTGCAGACATTACAAACGCTGAGGGAAACCGTACTGGGTAGGGCTGTCGAGTTACTGATGTTAGTGCACCTGCCGCTTAAACCTTGTTTTTTTCAAGGTATCAAAAAGTACAGAAAATGTCAAAATTACATACAAAGAATTACAATAAAAGCAAATCACCATTTATACGCATGTATAATACCAATATATATATATATATATATATATATATATATATATATATATATAAATATATATATATATTTATGTATATATCAATAATAAAATAAAATAAAAAAAGCATGAAAACTTAAACAAAATAAATTAAAAAGGTGAAATAAGGATGAAATATTTTGGATGTAGCCCTACTATTGAACCTCTCTTTTAAAAATAATAAATAAAGGATTTTGATGAGTGAATTTGCTGCGGCGAATATGAAATTTTGCAAGGAGCAATAATAGATAAATAAAAAAATAATAGATAACATTAAAAAATTCAATCCCAAATAAATTGTCGCTCATACCTTTTAAGTTCTTGCGCTTGTTATTACGTCGTAGGTCACATGATAACGTTAACAAGGTGGATGATGTCTGAATTGCATTCATACTACACGCATTCAGGCTATATAGTATGCAATCTTTTAGCGCTCGCTAAGTACTGATTGAAATTAAATACTTAATCAGAGAGTATGCGATTTCGGATACGGCCATAGTCTCATGTAGTCAAACTTTTGACTATCAGCATAAAGTCTGGTCCACATTACAGCTCACTGTAGCCAAGAACCGCACACATGACAGGAATGACTGACATGAAAAGAGGCCAATCACAGTTTGCTTTGTTTTAATGTGTCATTTAGGGGCAGGGGATTTCTGTCCATCATAAGGAAAATGCACAGATTGATTAATCTGACAGTGCCTGTGGACAGTCCGTCACTGAGACTGGAAATTAAATCGCTTTAATTATGTTTTTTTTTTGTGTGTGTACAGGAGTTTCGTAAGAAGGCGAAGAATGAAAAGAGAGAACCGCTGGACGAGAGCCAGCAGTTCATTGTGGACCTCGTCAAGGATCTGGGACGCGTCTGTCAGGTACAGCCACAGATACTGACCAATACAGTATAAATCAGAGCTGATGGCCGAATAATCACATGCAGAAAAGGTTGTGCAAAATCAGAATTTAAAGGGGTCAAATTTACCTTGACCTTTTGACATATAAAACAAAGAATTTATTTAATCAAGCTCCAAAAACAGCTCGTTTTGATATTACGAGATCTGTGATGTCACACAGGCTACAGGGCTTAAAGTATTCCGGCCGGGGGCCGGATTTCCGGCTTGAGGGCAGGTGGGTAACTCCTATTACTGTCCTGCAGAGACCTATATTTGCCGGCGCAGGCAAAAATGATTTATCAGGCTGCAAATTACAGTCGGAGGCACTTTCGGCGTGGACGCGCTTGGAAAAAACGAGCGCGTCGCTTCCATTATGAGCGCGCGCGGCTACATTTGAAATAACGAACTTAAGCGCGCAAAAGACGCGATATATGAACAGGCCCTAATCTGACTTGAATAAAACACCGGTCCCCTCCAACCTACCACCTTGATTCAAGAGTCAGCGCGCACAGCTGTCACAGCCAATGGGAGCATGATATTAGGTTGTCAATTGCTAGAGAGGAGGGCGGGTTTTGTGCAGGAAGTGAACCAGTTCGCAGATAGCTTGTACACACGCTATGGAGAATGGAGTTTATCAAACCAGGAGAAAATACCTGGAAAATACATCTGCTTTGGAGAAGAAAGTAAGTGCAGAGAATGAGATGCGTGAGATCCTGTCAGCAGCGGCAGATCTTAAAGTGACAGCAGCCACTAATTCTCTATGTCAGTAAAGTTAACCTAAGAACAAAGGGAACAGAGAAAACTACTAACTACTCTTTGACTAAAGAACGCTTGTAGCTTTAATAAGGATTAATCTAATTTAATTTATAATTTCTGCAGTGCGGACTATTTTATAACCTTATTCAATTTCTGTATATTTCATACCTGTTAGACAGGAAAGGTACAGATAAATATGACATTTATTATGGGTTTAAGTGAGGATTATTTTAAGTTCACTTTAATTAAAAGTTATTTTTTTGAAGCCTAAGAAATGTTTAAAATTTCGGGGGAAATAATTTTCATCGAGACATCATTAGCTACAGGTCCTTCTCAAAAAATTAGCATATTGTGATGAAGTTCATTATTTTCCATAATGTAATGATAAAAATTAAACTTTCATATATTTTAGATTCATTGCACACCAACTGAAATATTTCAGGTCTTTTATTGTTTTAATACTGATGATTTTGGCATACAGCTCATGAAAACCCAAAATTCCTATCTCAAAAAATTAGCATATCATGAAAAGGTTCTCTAAACGAGCTATTAACCTAATCATCTGAATCAACTAATTAACTCTAAACACCTGCAAAAGATTCCTGAGGCTTTTAAAAACTCCCAGCCTGTTTCATTACTCAAAACCGCAATCATGGGTAAGACTGCCGACCTGACTGCTGTCCAGAAGGCCATCATTGACACCCTCAAGCAAGAGGGTAAGACACAGAAAGACATTTCTGAACAAATAGGCTGTTCCCAGAGTGCTGTATCAAGGCACCTCAGTGGGAAGTCTGTGGGAAGGAAAAAGTGTGGCAAAAAACGCTGCACAACGAGAAGAGGTGACCGGACCCTGAGGAAGATTGTGGAGAAGGACCGATTCCAGACCTTGGGGGACCTGCGGAAGCAGTGGACTGAGTCTGGAGTAGAAACATCCAGAGCCACCGTGCACAGGCGTGTGCAGGAAATGGGCTACAGGTGCCGCATTCCCCAGGTCAAGCCACTTTTGAACCAGAAACAGCGGCAGAAGCGCCTGACCTGGGCTACAGAGAAGCAGCACTGGACTGTTGCTCAGTGGTCCAAAGTACTTTGTTCAGATGAAAGCAAATTTTGCATGTCATTCGGAAATCAAGGTGCCAGAGTCTGGAGGAAGACTGGGGAGAAGGAAATGCCAAAATGCCTGAAGTCCAGTGTCAAGTACCCACAGTCAGTGATGGTCTGGGGTGCCATGTCAGCTGCTGGTGTTGGTCCACTGTGTTTTATCAAGGGCAGGGTCAATGCAGCTAGCTATCAGGAGATTTTGGAGCACTTCATGCTTCCATCTGATTTCATTTTTCAGCACGACCTGGCACCTGCTCACAGTGCCAAAACCACTGGTAAATGGTTTACTGACCATGGTATTACTGTGCTCAATTGGCCTGCCAACTCTCCTGACCTGAACCCCATAGAGAATCTGTGGGATATTGTGAAGAGAAAGTTGAGAGACGCAAGACCCAACACTCTGGATGAGCTTAAGGCCGCTATCGAAGCATCCTGGGCCTCCATAACACCTCAGCAGTGCCACAGGCTGATTGCCTCCATGCCACGCCGCATTGAAGCAGTCATTTCTGCAAAAGGATTCCCGACCAAGTATTGAGTGCATAACTGAACATAATTATTTGAAGGTTGACTTTTTTTGTATTAAAAACACTTCTTTTATTGGTCGGATGAAATATGCTAATTTTTTGAGATAGGAATTTTGGGTTTTCATGAGCTGTATGCCAAAATCATCAGTATTAAAACAATAAAAGACCTGAAATATTTCAGTTGGTGTGCAATGAATCTAAAATATATGAAAGTTTAATTTTTATCATTACATTATGGAAAATAATGAACTTTATCACAATATGCTAATTTTTTGAGAAGGACCTGTATATTAATATCAGTGATACTGGCCCATTAATAAAAATAAGAATTATTTTCTTATTCCAACCCCCCCCCATCCCCCCCCCCCCCAAGAAAAAATTCAGGCTCAGGATTTTTTTTCACTTTAACCCCTGAGGCTAATACATTTGCATATGACCGGCTCCAGAGCAAGACATCAATGTTCATCACACCATAGGGGATTGCCACAAGTGAATAGAGCCCATTATAGAATAGAATAGAATAGAACAGAATAGAATAGAATAGAATAGAATAGATTTATTGTCATTGCACAACTGTGCAATTAGATTTTGTGCTTCTCCTCAGTGGTACATTCACATAAAAACATGTATACAGACAAATATAGACAAGCAGAACATAAAAAAGTATAAATACTAAAATATAGTCAATAAGAAAAATATATTACATAAAACATTATTATTGCAAAACCCCGTAGCTTATAATGTACAGTCCTCGTTTTTAAGTAGAATTCAGTTCCTTGATGGCATGTGGGTAAAACTGTTCAGGAGTCTGGAGGTGCGTGTCCTAAGAGACCGATAACGCTCTCCGGATGGCAGAAGAGTGAAGAGAGGATTGCAAGGATGAGAGGAATCCTTTATTATATTTCTGGCACGCCGTAGGCATCTGGCTCTGTAAATATGAGCGAAGGCAGCTTGAGCCGATGATTCTCTGTGCCGAGTTGATGACTCTCTGCAGAGCTTTTCTCTCTGCCACAGTGCATCCAGCAGACCACACCGAGATGCCGTCGTGAGTACGCTTTACAGAGCAATGGTAGATTGACACAAGCAATTAATAATGAGCTCCTTTGTCTTGGAGGTATTGAGTTGTTACAGAGGCACAATTCTGAAAGTTCCGAATTCCTGTCTGCCCGGTCATGATCAAGCAGTCTTTCACCGGTTTTTGCTCCGCGTTTACCAGCTCCAGTTCTTGCATTTTGTTGCTGTGCAATCTGGCGTTTGGTTAGAAAAACACTGGGCAGTGCAGGTTTGCGGGATGCTCTCCTTAGCCTTGTTTGTAATCCCTCCCGACAGCCCCTGCTTCTCCTTTCCCTACACCGCCTCCTGCGTTTCCCGGCCGGTATAATAGTTCCGGATAAAGTTCAGTTCAAAAACATTGTAATTGTATTAGGGATGGCGAAAACTAAAAATTTTCTTGACCGACCACCGAGCCTCATTAGCCGGTTGAAACCGGTTAACCGATTAGTTTAAAATATGCCACGCTATTTGAAATAACAGCCATTTCGAGCCGCGCCTGCAATTTCGCAACTCTGTCGCATCTCTCTGCTGCTCTGCCTCCCGCTCACACACACACTGCCCCCCGCTCACACACACACTGCCCCGGCGCCGCCCTTCCACTCACGTCACTTTTTTAAAATCCCCTACAGCGCAAAACATGAGTCCCGCAAACGCGGCGCCGAGGAGCTTGTATGTAATCGGAGGACAAATGGCTCCTTAGTTTCAAAATGGTTTGGGTACAAGGTGATCGCGTTGAAAATAAAGGCGTTATTCTAGCGTTAGAAGCTCATTTGAAACATTGCCGCGGCTCATTTAAGAAAATGACAGCTCCGAAGAGAGCTTAAGCCCATCTTATGCGGAATGTTGCCTAATAGACTGCAACACGATAAAACCAATGGATAAAACAGGCACCTTCAGAATGCATAAAAGACGCACCAGCCAAGGCAGGTCTAACTCACTGTGTGCCTTCTAATAACGGACAGAACAAGTCGCGTTTTCAGGTGATACATCATAGATGATGTAGGCCTACTGTATTTAAGCACTGTATCACACAAGTTGCAACTTACATCTGTGTCATTCTTTTTGGTGAAATGGTCACACACACTACTTTTCTTTGCACGCTTCATCCTGTCGTCTGCCCTGGCTCTAACCTCGAGTGTTTTAGCCTGTAGCCTTTACTTTTCGCAAACCTTGTGAGCTCGCGAACCCAAACGCTGTGACCTCGCGCCAAATGTTTTTATTGGTTTATTAAGTACAAACAGGCGAGTTATGAAAAATTGAGTGTGAGGGATTTGTTCACTTCACACAAAAATATCTTGGAATGAGATGGCTAACTGTAGTAGCGTTTAGTCCACTGTCTATAATAGCCTAATTTAGAGATCACTTTTTTTTTTTTAACCGACTACCGACAACTTTGATCGGTTAACGTTGATACGGTCAACCATCAGTCAAACGGTCATCGGTTAGCATCCCTAAATTGTATATCGAGTTGGTAGTCGACACACAGGCATACAAAACAAGCAAAATGAACAAAAAAAACCTGTTTCATAGGCAATGTACGACGTGTGCGCCACCATCTTAGATGATATTATAATCACTGACGCTGTCTACACTGATACAGTTTACAGATGCGCGTTCAGCTTACGACATTCTCCACATGTCTGAGTCTGCTGACAACAGGACAACTGGAGGAAGAGTAAAAGAACGTCCAGTTTAAACAGCTGCTTTTTGTCTCAGTACAATGGCGTCCTGGATCGCATATGTTTGTTCGGAGCATTTTGTTTTGTAACCGAGGAACAGTGTAATGGAGAGTTCGCAAAGAAACTTTTGTTGCCAGATGAAGCGGTCAGATGTATTTGATCTGACATCTGCATCACAAAACACAAGTAAATGATTTCATAATGCTTTGTCTGTAAATTACATTTGATACATTTGATCATGCTTTCAAAACAATACTCACGTTCAATAGCGAGTGGCTGTCGATACTGTTTCCTATGCAATGACTTTAGTCATTCATAACAGTGGCTGTTTACTGACAAGCCTTAAAGGGATAGTTCACCCAAAAATGAAAATTCTGTCAGTATTTACTCACCCTCATGTTGTTCCAACCCCGTAAGACCTTCGTTCATCTTCGGAACACGAATTAAGATATTTTTTATTAAATCTGAGAGCTGGATCACTCCTCCATAGGCTTCTAAGGGATTGACACTTGCCAGCCCCGAAAAGTTATTAAAGACATCGTTAAAATAGTCCAAGTGACTACAGTGGCTCAATCTTATGTTTATCAAGTGACGAGAATACTTTTTGTGCGCAAAAACACACCAAAATAACGACTTTATTTCAACTATTCATTTCCTTCTCTGTCGGGCTCTAGTCAGTTAACGTAGTGTGATTGCGTAGAGCTACGTCACACGTAGGCTCACTATTGGCCGACGCTGGTCATGTGTGCGATGTGTGTGACGTACAACAACAGAAGCTTACGCTATTACACTAGTGAACTGACTCGAGGCTGACACGTGTGTGTGTGTGTGTGTGTGTGTGTTGTGTGTGTGTCCTCTCTCCTGCTGGTCACAGAGGTCGGAGGTTTTGGAGCACGTCTCTAATAGTGAGGATGTTTGGCCGACTCGCACCTGCAGGGCCTTCATTCTGGAGTGGGCATCTCTGCTAGAGAGCAAGGTGAGATACACATTTATACCTTTACTGACATTTTTCTGCACTCACTGAAACCAAATGCTGCAAATCACTAGGTTTTGTCACCAAATATTGTTATAATAACAGAAAAGACCAATGCAGACGGACGGCTGGCCAGAGAGCAGCGACTGGAAGGATCAGGACATGGAGAACGCCAAGACACTCATCCTCACCTGGGCCAAAGACCTGAGGGCCCAACCTGAGGTACACACACATCACACTGGATCTGCCTGAGAAAAACCGTCTCCATGGCTTTCTGTGTAACCCTAGAACGCCTACTGTATGGTATTTGATATGCAAGTTTCTAAGGCCTCTAAAGTAAATGATCGACATGATCTAAACTTTACTGTAAAACACACAATCTACCGCATGCCTTTTGTCATCTGATTGATAGTTTATACTTTTTTAGCATGTAAAAGGCTTTTTAGTGTAATTGTGAAAATGCCAAGCTCGTGGTTCACGTGTTTTTCTGCTGTGAAATCTTTACGGATTTTTATAAAGTAAACGTCAGAATAACTTTTATATTGTTGGTAATATTTCAAGATGAACACTTTATGGGCTGAAGCAATTTAGGATTATGTGATTATCCATACAAATGTTTTTTTTTAGAAACATTTACATTATACATTATACAAACTATCAGAATTTGATCTTGCCTTTTGGCTATAAAAATATCAGCATCTGCATAAAATTGCATATTTTTGCTCAGTTTGGGCTTCTGAAATTGTCCCCTTTTAAATATGAGCTCCATATTGTCACTATATCACACTGTAAACCCGAATAAGTTGGCAAAACTAAAAAAAAAATGAGGTAATCAGTTACATACAAAATTTTAAGTTAATAAATTAAAAAATGTATTAAGCAGAACTTCAGTTAATTCATACACATTACATACTCAACACATACTTAAAATTGTTATGTAATCTCAACTTAAATATTTTTGGTAGTGGAAACTTGGAAACATTTAATAAATGCTACCTTGCTAATTAACACCATGCAGTAGCATAGCACTTGCAGAATGAGTAATATAAAACATTTAACATACATGTATATCTGTTTGCAAACTAAGCTCATGCTGAACTAGAAACTTCAACAGAAACTCTTCTAAACTAGCATAACAAAACATTAAACACTACTAAATCTCCCACTTAACATTAATATTGCACCAAAAAAAAACATTATATAACACTTAATTTAAGCATTTACGTTCCCTTTAGAGTGTCATGGCAAAGCATACTGGGAAATAGAAATCCCAGCTCAGTTTCAGTTAAATTTAAATTTGTCTAAATTAAAAAGTTCAAGTTCAAAACCCAAAAACAATGAAACAATTTAGATGACTTAAAATGTGTCAGTTTTATGAACTCAAAAGAAAAATAAATTTCTGAATACTCAAAAAAGTTAATTTGATTGAACTAACTTGTTTAATTTGAGTTGGCTCTACTCAAACCTATTAATTAGTGTTTTTTAGTTAGGGTTTACACTGTATATGTGTCATAAAAGCCTGATGGATCAAATATGATATAAAACACATATGGAAACTTTCATGTTTTTTAAAGGTTCAATAAACTGTTCCATTTCACAAAAATGGACATATTGCATCTATGTCAAGCTTTACAGGGTTAAAGAAAGAAACTGAAAAAAATGTCAAAACCCGTAGAGCCGAGCTTCCTTTGTGTTCAGGGGAGAAAAGTGTCAGCGTACAGGTTTTAAATGACATCCTCAGATCTGTATGCTATTGTTTTTTGAATATTGTTTTTTGGTGGTGAATAGTTGCATGTCAGTTGCATTGAGTGGCATCTTTGCATCATCCCGTGTGCAGCAAAGTGTCTGGCCTGGAGAGCAGGTGGTGGCGGTTTTGGATGACTTTGAGACTCACTGGAAAAGAGGGCGGATGTCCACCCTGCAGTCGGCCGTGGAGCTGGTGTTCTGGACACTCATCAACAAAGAACTAGACAAGGTATGAAGGAAGTCACATCACAGGAACTTCAGAGGGGAATTCAGCCAACAAACGACTTTATAGTAACACAAAACCTTTCTGATTTATCTGTGTGTTCAGGAAAACATTCCCCAAAAGTGGCTCATGTGGAAACAGAGGAGCCAGAAAATAGGTCAGATCTTCTCTTCAGTGTCTTGAATATCATGAATCTAAAAACAAAAGATGTCAAAGGTGCTATAAACGACTTTAGCCATGGTCAACAAACCTGAATCCGTTAAAAGGCAGAGAGCGTTTCTGATTGGGTAAAATGTGACATGTAATGCACATGTAAACACAATATTTTCATTGGATTCAAGAGTTTAGCATCCATATAACACTTGCAGTGTATTGATTTAGATGAAAATATATTCATGTGTCTGTCAGGTGGTGGGTATTTGTTATGCATGGTATTCAAAAATCCTTTATTTTTAATATTTTTCGCTCAATTCTCTTTTTTGTTGTTTTTCACTCACTAGGTGCCACCCCATATATTCCTCACATTGGTGAGTCACATGTTAGTGCTTCTGAATATATTCCAGAAAGCCTTTGCAATTATAGTATGGATTGATTATTTAGATTCAATATGAACTTGAGCTAATAGTTGATTTTGTTTTATTTAGTGTGGGACTGGATCTGTGATGCAGGAGGTAAGACGTGCTCTGATGAACAGCATTGCTGACTACAAAGACAGCTGCGCTTCTAAAGCATCATCCTTACTGTAACAGAACCTCATAACAGGGCAGCATCATATACAAATAGTGTTTCTCACATGAGATTCAACTCACATTTGACAAGATTGCGCCTTCAATAGATACACTACCTTTCAAAAGTTTGGGGTTGTTAAGATTTTTTTATGCTTTAGAAAAAATAAGTGTCCTATGTTGACCAAAGCTGCATTTATTTGATAAAAAATTCAGTAATATTATTTAAATATATATTTTAGAATGTCATTTATTCCTGTGATGGCAAAGCTAATTTTTTAAGCAGCCACCCCGGCTAACAGAAAACATTCTAAAATCATTTTGCAAATGTTACCATTAAGTTATGAAAAGTTTTTTAAATTAAAGTTTTTTGTTGTTGTTGTTGTTGTTTTGGGGGATTATGTGAACGTTCCATTTCATCATTCTTCAAACATCAAGGAAATGTTACTTTGAATGATCTCTGAACGTTCTGAAACAAGTAGTTTAAAACATTAAAAGACGTTTTATGAACCTCCAACTAAAATGTTTTAGAAAAAAAGTTCCATGAACGATTTATATGTTTTTGTACTAACATTTTGAGAGCATTATTAAAGACCAGGTAACTTTGAACTAACATTCTATTAATGTTACTTGAAGATTAACATTGATAATCGTATTATTATCAATATTGAATACTGTTGTGCTACTTCCTATTTTTAGTGGAAACCGTGATACAGTTTTTCAGGATTTTTTGATGAATAGAAAGTTCAAAAGAATTTATTTGAAATAAAAATCTTTTTGTAACATTATAAGGCCTGGTTTCACAGCCAGGGTTTAGATTAAGCCAGGATTAGGTCTTAGTTCAAATAGGGCATTTAAGATGCTTTTATAAACGTGCCTTAGGAAAGAAATCTTGAGACAAAACAACGGCAAGTAAATATACTGAAATGCATTTGAAATACATGTATTTTATGCTAAGTATACTGCAAATACATTTACATATTTATGTACTTAATGTAAATACCCTGCAAATGTACTTTTAGTTTACTAAATTGATATACATAAAGTCTGTTAAATTGGAAAAACAAATTTTTAGTTATCCAGAAATAGTGTTGAAGTTCAACTAGAGATTTACTTAAGTATATTTGATTGTGCTTAAGTGGAACTATTGCAAGTATACTTCAGGTACACTTTAAATATCTTTCATTTAAAGACTGATATTATACAGAGATTGTACTATCCTTACTAATAATGATATTAAAACACATTTTAGGCTTAATATTAAGAAATGTGCATTGTGCAATAAAGAAGTGCTCCAAATAAATTTCTCAAGCGATATGGCAGTAAATATGTTAATGGATTTGTACTATACTTAGTATGAAATAAATGTATTTTAAACACATTTTAGTATAGGTTTTTTTCACTAGGGAGTGCAAGATGCTTTCAGTTAAAACAGCTCAAACATGCATTATAGTTATTATAGGGACTAGCTTAAGCCCTGTCTGTGAAACCAGGGCAAAATGTCTTTAGTGTCACTTTTGATCAATTAAATGCATCATTGCTGGATAAAAGTGTTGATTTTTGAATAGAAGTGTAAATAAAATTTGCCATTAGCATGTTGCTAAGTAACACTGTGAAATTCTAATAAGTAAAAATACACATCACAGACAAATACTGAGTAAAATTCAGATTTTTTGAGCTATTTACTTGTAATTATACCGAAAGATACTAAAATACGATTTAATACCAAAAAGTAATTGCCATCTTGTCGCAAAGCATTATGGGATTACATGTATAGCATCACATACAAATATACATACTGGTATACTGATAGAATTTAGTCTGAATTATAAATAAAGTCTGAAAAGTATTCTAGAATTAGAATTTTGTATAAAGGCCCTCACACACCAAGCCGATTCAACGAGAGCTGTTCTCTGATTGGCTGTTCAGTTTAGTAACGAGTCAGTGCACGAGAACAAAAGCGAAAGTGATGAAAGCAAAGCAAAGTCAAGACGGTACAGACAGAAGGCTGTTATAATTTTAGGTCATCTTACCTGAGCATTCCAGTACACGAATATTTTCATAATAACATGAGCCACCTGGAAAAAAGAAAGTGATCAGCGTGATTGATATTCAAAATGGTTAGCAAGCGCTGCTTTGTTTGTGGTTTGTAAATCAGCAGGCCTATTTTTGGTTTTCCTTTTTGAATGACGAAAATAGACTATTGATATAGACAGTTCTTTCCTTACATGCAGGTGCAGAACGCATGTGCTAGTTGACAGTCACCTTTAGTCCTTTTAGTATGGCAAGCCGTTTTAACTTTTATTCATTTCCAGGATATGAATTCTTGATATCAACAATTCAATTTTCACTAGTTAAAATTATAGTTATTGATATCAGGAATTAGATTTATACTAGTAACAATGGCAATTTGTGATATCAGAAATTACATTTCCACTAGTGACAATGCTAATTCTTGATATCAACAATTACATTTTTACTAGTTAAAATGCTCATTCTAGATATCAAGAATTGTATTTCAACTAGTAAAAACTATAATTCTTGATATCTGTAATTGTATTTTCACTAGTGAAATGTCACCATAGGCTGCCATTCAAAATCAATTGTTGATATCAAGAATTGATTTCTTACTAGTTGCAATTCAAATTTCACATATCAGAAATACAATTCTTACTAGTAAAAAAAATTATTTTTGATATCAAGAATTAAATTGTCACTAGTTGAAATGTCTATTCTTGATATCAACAATTGAATTGTTACTAATAACAATGTTCATTTTTGATATCAATAATTCCATTTTCACTAGTGACAATGTTAATTTCTGATATCATGAATGTGATTGTTACTAGTAAGAAAGCCATTTTAGATATCTGAAATAATACTGATATCAGAAATACATTTTCAGATATCAAAAATGAAAGTTTTTAGTAGAAGCAATTAAATTGTTGATATCAAGAATAGACATTTCAACTAGTGACAATTGAATTATTGATATCAGGAATTCACATTCTTACTAGTAACAATGTAATTATTAATATCAAAAATTATATTTCTACTAGTAAGAAATCAATTGTTGATATCAACAATTAATTTTGAATGGCAGCCTATGGTGACATTTCACTAGTGAAAATACAATTACAGATATCAAGAATTCAATTGTTGATATCAAGAATCTAATTGTTGATATCAAGAATTAAATTGTTGATATCAATAATTAAATTGTTGATATCAAAAATGTAATTGTTGATATCAACAATTGAATTGTTGATATCAACAATTCATATCCTGGAAATGAATAAAAGTTAAAACGGCTTGCCATACTTTTAGTGTGTTCAAGCGCAGCTTTTCGGCCGAGACGCAACTAACGTGTCAGCTTTCGTCACCTCTAGTTATTTGACATTGGCTTGGTGTGTCCCGGGCTTAAAAATGGTATCCTTTAAACCATATATATGCTTTGTATCGAAAGCAAGGCTTTGATGACTTAAGACGCGGCCTACATTTGCTGCTCTTTAGCCATTTTGAACGATTCATAGTTTATAATTTGATTCATTTGTCTTGACCCTCCATAGTTGAGGTGACCCTTGACCTGGACACGGCCAATCCCGACCTGCTGATCTCCGAGGACGAGAGGCGCATGCGCTGTGGTTTCAAGCGCAAAGACGTGCCCAACTATCACCAGCGCTTCGACGGTTGGTGGTGCGCGGTGGGATCCGAAGGCTTCGCCTCTGGCCGCCAGTACTGGGAGGTGGACGTTGGAGAAATGGACTGGCGTATCGGCGTGGCGAAAGAGTCAGCTTTGCGTAAGGGCTTCAAGTCCCTGAACACCGACACGGGATACCTGAGCCTTCGGCTGGAGCGTGGCACGGAGCTGAAGGCCCTCACCGTTCCCTTCACCGGCCTGCCGGCCTCCTTAATTCCTCGAAAGGTCGGCGTCTACCTTGACTTCGGCCTGGGCCAGCTGTCCTTCTACGACGTGGAGAACCGCTCGCACATCTACACCTACAACGAGACATTTGACGAGAAGCTCTTCCCGCTCTTCGGGACGGTGGAGATCGCGAAGGACCTGGTGGTCAGATCTCCGGGGAACAGGAGCCAATGCCTGTGTCCCGGGATGTGCCTGTGGGGTTGAGGTCCCATCGATTCCAACCAGAGCCCAGTGCTTAATCTCTAGAGCAGTGGTTCTCAACCGGTCGCAGCCTGAAAATGTGTTACGCTTTGTTCAGAGAGATGCAAGAAAGTGCAACAAATACATTTTTATAAAGTATACTTTGGGCTTGTCACGAATGAGACATCTAATTCATTAGTCGCTATTGGTAAATAACTAGAAAATTAGGTAAAAACTATTTGCGCTACAAACCATGAGTTAAGTATTAGGATAATAAATTTAAAAAGTACAATATTAAGCGGCGTAACGGACCGTTTTTGTACAGCTAAAATAACTGGAAGCGGACGAGACCGGAAGCCTCACACATTCAAGCCTCTTACATTAAAAAAAGAGGGATAGTTAAGGTGGCAAAATAAGTGGGATTGGGAACTTTTAAAGGGGCTATATGTAAGAATTTTCACTTTTTTATTGCCAATGTGAGACCAGCGTGTAACGAAAATACAAAAAACAGATCTTCCCCGACTTCCTAGCCTGTACAGACTGAATTTATGCGAAGGACTCGAGGCGTTTTTCCTGTTAAAATCCAAAAGATGTGACGTTTATGCACGCTTCCGAAAGCCTCTCTTCTGTTCAATGACACATGATGCTTATGTTCAGGATAATGCCGAAAGAGCCATTCTGTACTGTAATGTCAATGTGTCATGCTAAGAAAAGGGATTCTAATTCAAACTATAGTCGCACAGCCTAATAATCAAACTATCATAACAGTGTGATTTTAATTAACTCATCTGTCGACATGATGCCGGTGAATCGCAGAGTTGATGCAAACATCCACATCACTATGATCAGATGCTTTCTGAACTGCTGTTTTCTCACTGCTATCATTTTTCGTTGTGTTTATTTTGTTATTGAGAGGAAAACGCACAACACATATTAACATATTCATCTTATAGTCGCTCTCAGCAGCGTGGATGGCGTTGGGATGTTCGCTAACAGTATATCACTGCAAAGGTATTGACAACTTATTTTTACTTCTAAGTGAAGAACAAAAAAAAACGCTACTATGATCGGGGCCTTGAATCACATTCAGTCTCCTGTATGTTACGTGTTCACGAGTGCGAGCACAAGCAATAAGATGCTGACTGCAGTTCACTTAACAGCCACCGGTGTCGCTAAAAACGGGTTTCTACATAAAGCCCCTTTAAAGAGGGAACACAACGCTAGTGTTATTTTGAGATGGTCCTCACTGCATAACATGAAATCCACGGGGAGGAGTCGGATCCAGATCCAACTCCTCCCACCTTACATATACCTAAACCTACCCATCTCCGCCCCCTGATCCCTAAACCCACCCCTAATCCCTAAACCCACCCCTAAATCTACCCATCTCCGCCCCCTGATCCCTAAACCCACCCCTAATCCCTAAACCCACCCCTAAATCTACCCATCTCCGCCCCCTGATCCCTAAACCCATCCCTAATCCCTAAACCCATCCCTAATCCCTAAACCCACCCCGAATCCTACCCATCTCCACCCCTTGGATCTTGATCCGACTCCTCCCCGTGGATCTCATGTACTGCATTGAGGTGCTACTGGTTATTTTGGCGCAAATAAGTTCGTCACTTGGTCGACAGTCAATCCTCCCCTTTCTCGGAAACCATGAACAAGTGAAGCAAGGTAAAATATAATGTGACGCAGACAGACTACATTAAACGCAGGTTCACTTGCAGTGGTTTGTGAGTGACAAACATAATGTGGCTGGCGAGAAACAATCGAAATTCAAAAGACAATTAGAAACCCCTCCAGCTTTGAAGAGAATTGTCTTCTTCAGCCAATACATGTTAATGATTTTGAGTATTGTTGAGCATTTGCAAGATTAATAAATGTGAGTGTTTGATGCTAAGGACTATTTTTTGACAAACAATAAACATACACTGTGTTGGGTCGTTTGATGTAAAAAAAAAAAGTGTATAGTCCTGAAGCAAAACCAGTTGAGAACCAGTGTTCTAGACCTCATTAGCTTTAGATAAACCACTGGGCCATATTAGATGGTCAGTCTTTATGACTGACAGCGATCCAGACCAATAATTTCATCAAGGTAGTACGATGTCTTTCAGCGACTGCTTCTGTGATACTTCTTAACCTGCGTCTGTCTGAACCTTATTATAATAGTGTTCACCTGCCCTGTCTGCACTTTCACATTCATCTGACAAACTCAAATCATGAAAAATGCACTTTATGTGAATAATAAAAAGAAATTGCTTCAACCCTGTGTGTTCACTCTTATTTATCTGTCAGATATTACTCATTTGTACTTTATGTAAGATTACATAAACATGCATTGTGAGATAAATTTACTAGTGCAAATGGCAAATGTGTGTCATGCTCTGATACTGATGAATTTATAGTTAAAATTGTGTTTAGAGTAGTTATGATTTAGGCATTGGTAAAAACCAGGCATAATTAAATTGAGTGCATTTATTAGTACATAGAATTTTAACGTGTTACACCAGAAAAATGCTCAAATACATCTTCATATTAATTTAATATTAATTATTTAGAATTAGATATAAATTATTTTATATAGATTAAGTAAAAGTGAAAAGGAAAATGTGCACAACTAATTTGCAATAGGCAGGATGTATGGAACATTATTAAACTGCTTTATACAATATTGCTTTGCAATTAATGTACAATAATACAAAACATATATGATACATAATGCATTCAAAAACTAGACACCTTTTGTATTCCCGGGTCTGTTTGGACCCGGTGGAATGTAAGCTTATAAAATAGTCATAACTTAATATTTTCAACTAAAACCATATTGTATCTAATTAGTAAATTCTCATTAATGCACAAACATTTTATAGTTATGAATGTTGCCATGGTTTTACCATGCTATTACATCATTTACTACCCCTTTTTATTAATTCAAATTTTTTTTAATTCTTTGAAGTGTTACATTTTTCAGAACTAGCCTACAGCAAAAACCAGCAAGATGCAAGAAAATATTATAATATATTTTTATTAAAATATATTATATAATAATATATAATATAAAAATATAAAATATAAAAATATATAGGGAGGCATAAATATAATATCAATGAATATAGAAAGAATGAATATCAATGAACATAGAAAGAAAGAAAGAAAGAAAGAAAGAAAGAAAGAAAGAAAGAAAGAAAGAAAGAAAGAAAGAAAGAAAGAAAGAAAGAAAGAGCAAGATTCTTCATTACTTCTGCAACAAATAGCCTATTTTACAATCAAATCAAACTAACTGAATTGTTTTTTTTTTCTTCAAAAAACATGTATTAATCCGAAAATTAAATAAGATGGTATTGTTTTCAGATACGGAACGCATAAAAAAAAACTTAAAATGCGATTTATGATGGCAAAACGTGCATTTATGTAGGCTATGCGAAAAGAAAGTACAAGATGAAACTCAAACGAACGTAGTATATTTGCGTCGCACAGTTACGTCATCTGTGCGCGACCCAGATCTCAAAGAAGCAAAGTTGAGTGAATGTTGAGGTTGTTGATGTAGTTATTATGAGTGCCATTCACCGGGCGCTAAAGAAACACTTCGGATTCGACACGTTTCGCTCTCAGCAGCAGGAAGATGCCGTGAAAGCAGTGCTGAAGGGTGACAATGACACATTTACACTGGGTTATAATGGGCTAAATGGCAGGAGCTCGCTGAATGGTAGTGCGGTAGTGTTGTTGTTATTGTTGTCCTGTTGTGTGTGTGTGTCGCAGGTGACAGGGATGTGTTTGTATGTATGCCCACTGGAGCAGGCAAGTCTCTGGTCTATCAGCTCCCTGCTCTTCTGTCCAGCGGCATCACTCTGGTCATTTCTCCTCTCATCGCGCTCATACAGGTGAATCAATACTGTTGACAAAACTCATCCCATCCACACATATAAGCCATATCTGTCAGCATGGATAAGCTGCAGGCACACAATAGCCTTTGAGCAGGGAGCTGCTGGTTCATAAGCAAACTATGGTTGGCATTAGTGTTATTGGCCAGACAATGTTTGACTGTTTTGAGATAATTGGCATCAGCTGATAAAGCGTGATATAAAGCAATAATTATCAAAAAAGTCAATTCTGGCTGCATCCGAAATCGCATACTTTCCTAGTAGGTGAAAAACAGTATGTGACAAAAGAAGTACATCTGAATTCACAGTACTCATAAAAGTGGCAAAAAGTTCCCGAATGATCTACTTCTTCCGGTGAGATTCTGAAGTGTGTATTCGATTGAACTTTACTGTCCCATGAGGCCACAGGAGAGGATTTGTGAATGGCAGTGAAGCGACGCAACTGTCCCTGGTAGATCACATGATAATGACTACATGGCGGATGCCGTACTTCCAGATTACATTCATTCTACACACACTCGTACTATATAGAAAGTACTTTTTTAGCATTCGAGAAGCAATTACTTATTCAAAAGAAGTATCTGCTCAAGAGAGTGTGTGATTTCGGACGCAGCCTCTGTCATCATCTACACACTCTTGTGTGTTTCCAAGCCTGTATTTCTGGCCGTTGAGCTCCAAAAAGACAGCAAAGCAGCATAACAGTAATCTAGTCCATATGGGAACATTATAATGACATGCTCATTGTTTACTGCAGAACTGAAATAAATTTACAGATGAGTCTAGCAATCCCGGTTCTCAATCTCAACCAGGGGCCACTGGAAGATTAAGAAATTATTAATTATAATTCTTTACATATATATATATATATATATATATATATATACACACTGCCGTTCAAATGTTTGGGATCGGTAAGATTTGTAATGCTTTTAAAAGAAGTCTCTTCTGCTCAACAAGGCTGTTTTTATTTGATAAAAACTATTATGAGAATTTAAAATAGCGGTTTTCTGTTTGAATATATTTTAAAATATAGTTTATTCCTGTGATCAAAGCTGAATTTTCAGCATCATTACTCCAGTCTTCAGAGTCACATGATCCTTCAGAAATTATTCTAATATAATGGTTTATTTCTCGTGACGCCTAAAACATTAAGAGAATAGCGACAACCCTTTTAGACCATGCGCTTACATCGTTAAAATAGGGCCCGGTATCTTTTTAAGCTTGTGTTGATTCATCATGTTTGTGCTGCTCCAGGATCAAGTGGAGCACCTGAAAGCTCTCAATGTTCCCGCCCGATCCATCAACTCCAAGCTTCCCTCGGCTGAGCGCCGGCAGATCCTGGCGGATCTGGAGAGCGAGAGTCCTCGGCTCAAGCTGCTCTACATCACTCCCGAGATGGTGGCGTCTCCGTCCTTCCAGCCCTGCTTGAGCTCGCTGTGCTCGCGGGGTCTCCTGGCGTATCTGGCGGTGGATGAAGCTCACTGCGTCTCCCAGTGGGGGCATGACTTCCGACCGGACTATCTGAAGCTGGGCGACCTGCGCTCCCGTCTGGGGGACGTTCCCTGCGTAGCGCTCACAGCCACGGCGCCCAAGAGAGTGCAGGAGGACATAGAGCGCTCGCTCAAACTGCGCTCGCCACTCCTCTTTGCCACGCCAGTTTTCCGGAAGAACTTGAAGTATGACGTGATCTTCCGGGATCTGCTGCCTGAACCTTACGTCCACTTGCTTGCGTTTGCTAAAGAGGCGCTGGGCGGAAATACAGCTGAAAAGGTCAGTCGCTATTTATGTTTTACTCGCCCTCATGTTGTTCTCAACCAGTACGACTTAGCAGAACAATGAAGCTTCATTTTATCCATTCAATAAAAGTGAAAAAAAAAGATAAAAATAAAATGTATGCTTGCATACTAGTTAATGACATGACGCTAAAATGAAGTTCAACCATACAGTGACTTAAAGGGGTCATGACATGAGAAATCAAATTTGCCTTGATCTTTTGACATATGTGACCCTGGACCACAAAACCAGTCACATGGGATTCATACAACATCTAAAAGTTGAATAAATTAGCTTTCCATTGATGTGTGGTATGTTAAGATAGGACAATATTTGGCTGAGATTCAACTATTTGAAAATCTGGAATCTGAGAGTGCAAAAAAAAACGAAACATTGAGAAAATCGCCTTTAAAGTTGTCCATTTATGTTAGCGATTGTGCTGCATTCACTCACAAAAATAAATGTTTTATACATTTACGGTAGGAAATTTTCAAAATACTTAATAGCCTAATGATTTTTGCCATAAAAGAAAAATCGATTATTTTGACCCATACAATGTATTGTTGGCTATTGCCACAAATATACCCGTGCGACTTGTGTCTGGTTTTGTGATCCAGGGTCACATAAGAGGTCTTTGTATCATTAAAACATCCTTCAAGTTTCATACCTTTAAATTTCCGTCTTTATATAAAAGAAAGATTTTATGTAAGCAAGCTCCAAAAACAGCTTGTTTTGATATTGTGGGATCTGTGACGTCACATGGGCAAATACATTTGCATATGACCGCCTCCTGAGCAAGACATCGACCAATAGTTTTACATCATCGCACCGTAGGCCCCGCCCACTATCATTTAGTCGCTTAACGGCTGACATCCGTCTACACTGGATATGAGTGTCACGTCAAAAGCAAATAGAGCACATTATAATCACCGACGCTGTCTACACTGATAGTTTAGCCAACTGATAGATAGATGCGCGTTCAACAGGACAAACGAACGAGTGAAAGAACGTTTGCTTTGATGCGTCCAGTTTAAAAAGCTTGTTTGCATCTCGGAAACAAGTGGATGGTTTTAATGGCGTCCTGGACGTGCCGAAAGATTATGTGTGTTTGGAGTATTTTGTTTTGTAAACGAGGCACAGTGCCATAAGTAAATTATTTCATAATGCTTTGTCTGTAAATTACAGTTTTATATTGATAATGTTTTAAAATCACTTACTCATGTTCAATAGTGAGTGGCTGTTGATACTGTTTTCTATGCAACGTTAGCCAACGTTAGCCAATCATAACAGTGGCCGTTTACTGACAAGCCATGGACACTTTTTTTCAAGCGTCATTGAGCCACACATTCTAATATAGTGTGTCAAAGTGTGTCATCAATGTCAAGGCACAAGATTCACTGATGTTTAAAGTCTTAGACCTCAAACCTGGGAAGACACATTTTGACGTGCTATAATTGAATGTACGTGAACTTAAGGGAGATTTAAAATCTGAAGCGAAGGGGAAGCTCTTCAGTTAATAACAACTAGGCTATATTTCAAGTCTTGGAAGTATCTCAAGTCATGCACATTTAAATAGTTTGAATGTAACTCTACACCCTTGCCTCATTTAATATACGCAGTTCTATGAATATGCAAATGAGCCCCGCCTCCACTCACTCACACCAGCTCAGAGATCCACAGGTTGACGATCATACATAGATCTGATTGGTTATAAGGTAGTTTGTGACGTCAGAAACACCAGCGATTTCAAACCGCGTTTTTGAGACTGTCTCAGTTCAGTGGTTCACTGCAGTTTTAAGGAGAAAATACTCGACTTGTGAATTTACACATGATTTGTCTTAAAGCATATTAAAAACACCACATAGACATATAAACGACATTAAAAACTTGATTTTCACCACAGGGGGTGAAAAATCTTTTCTGGATCTCAACATTGTCAGTCTCTTTTCATTTTCATTGTATGGAAAAGTGCAACTTTGACATTCTGTGAAACGTCCATTTGGGACTAATAAAGTCATTCAGGTTTGGAACAACATGAGCGTGAGAAAATTATGAATTTTTGCTAAACTATTCCTTAAATATATATATATATATATATATATATAAGCAAGATGATATAATGTTAAAAGCAATTTTTGGTTTGCAGGGATGTGGGATTGTTTACTGTCGAACCCGAGAGAGTTGTGAGGAAGTGGCTCATAAATTGACTAAATTGGGAATTTCAGCCAAGCCCTACCATGCAGGTGATCCTGCTGCCTTTCTGTGCTTTATAGACGTTTGTGTGTAATGTTGTTGTGCATGTTTGCATGGGAAGCTCATTCAATCTCTCTCTCTCTAGGGCTGAAGGCGGGCGATCGCACAGAGAGTCAGGCTGACTGGATGGCTGATAAAGTGCCTGTTATTGTGGCCACCATCAGTTTTGGTATGGGAGTGGACAAGGCCAATGTCAGGTGAGTTTCTCATCGTAAGTGTACACTAATGTTCAAAAGTTTGGAGTCTGTAGAATATATTTATGTTTTTGAAAGAAGTGCATTTATTTGATTAGAAACATAGTAAAAACTGTAAAAAAAAATAGTAAAATTTGTTAGTGTAATTTATTTTTGTGATCAAAGCTGAATTTTCAGCATCATTACTCCAGTCTTCAGTGTCACATGATCCTTCAGAAATCATTCTAATATGATGATTTGATGCTCAAGAAACATTTATTATTATCATCAATGTTGAAAACAGTTGTGCTTTTTGATGAATAGAAAGTTCAAAAGAACAGCATTTTTTTGACAGATTTTTTTATTTAGATTATAAATGTTTTACTGTTTTTCCTTTAAATAAAATATTAATTTCTTTAAAAAATGGGAAAATCTAACTGATCCTAAACTTTTGAACAGTAGAAATAAATAAGATGAACAATAAAAACATTAAAAATTGTGGTGTTTCAGTCGTGAATGAATCATTCTCATTTACTTTTTTTCTCATTTTATTCCATTTATTTCTGCCATTTATTTGGTGCCTTTTTTTAAATAAATCCTTTTTAAAAAAGTCTAGGCCAGTCACTGACTAAATGGAGGAATCAAATCTGCTTTATTGCAAATACTTTATGGTACCTAAATACTTTTTCTTCAGTTGGTGCTCCTCGTGTGGCGTGTTGTTTTTTTTAAAGTAAACTTAAATACATGTTAGAAGTTTATGTTTGTAAAAAATTCACAAAAATACTAATTTAAATTTTATATGAAATGTATTTTTTCCAAAACATGTTTTTCTCTAAAACTGCAAGAAAATGAATGCCATAAATCTAAACAAGTTGTGTTTCAAAAATGAGCTTTCAGTCAGATTTTGTTTAGGCCGCAGTACCAAACGTCTCCACTAGATGAAATTCGTCTCACATTCATTTCCAATGCATAATTTTTGACCGTGAGAAGCACAAGTTTGACTATTTTTTTCTGGACCATTAAACCTTTTCAAATCATGTCCATGATTTTTTGTGTGTTCACATAGCAAGTGCCAAAAAAAAAAAAAAAAACGTAAAATTTTTCGAAGAGCACCAGTTGATGATTCACTAGACATTTCAGACAAGCTCATTTTCTCGCATCTGTGCTTTACTGTGTTTGATTTCGCGTGTAAGTGTCTGTATGTTTTCAGGTTTGTCGTTCACTGGAATGTGGCGAAATCTTTGGCCAGTTACTATCAGGAGTCGGGACGAGCTGGCCGTGACGGACTGCCGTCGTCCTGCAGGATTTACTACTCTCCCAAAGACAGAGACCAGCTCGGCTTCCTCATCCGCAAAGAAATCACGCGTAAACAGGTCGGGAACAACATCCGATCTGGATGTCTTCATACTTACAGCTGGACATTCATTGTGTCTGAAATACAGAGTCTTTTGAATTCAGGAGAAGCGAGGATCACAGAAAGAGCAGGACAAGGCGCCCATTCTGGACTTCGAGGCAATGGTTGCTTTTTGTGAGCAAGAAGGGTGAGTTCAAACACAGACAACTGATATCCGGGATTGAAGGTATAATATATGTTTAATAAAACAAAACGGCGTGTTTCAAAAACAAAACATGCATGAATATTTTGTATCACTTTATATCCATAAAATGCATTTAATTTGAATAAAAATAAAAATACACAAGTTTTTTTTTTTGTTTTTTTTTTAGCATGTTTGGTTATTATTTATTTCTCCAGCGTCTCAGCTCTATTTTCCTCTGTATAGCACATGATATTAATACAACATGATAGTAGTATTAAGTCTACATGCATTTAAAAAAAAAAATATCAGATACTATCTTTCAAAAGTTTGGGGTCTGTAAGGTTTCTTCATGTTTTTCTCATCAAGGCTGTGTTTATTTGGTCAAGTTAAAATAGAAATACTATGGAATATTATTACAATTTAAAATAGCTGTTTTCTATGTGAATATATTGTAAAATGTGATTTAGGCCGTGTGTCCACCAAAGCGTTTTTAGCCGGCTGAAAACGCTAGACGCTCTGCTGAAAACGCCTAGCTGTGGGCGCTTGAGAGCATTTTGGCAGCGCTGCGTTTTTTCAGTTGAGACGATTCGTTGCTATGATACAGAATATCCGCAGCACAGTTTACTTGTAACTGATTTCGCAGATAATTTGTTTCATACTAAAAATTTATTTTTCATCCATTTTGTTCGGTTAGCTCTGCTGGTTGACGTCGTTGTTCAGAAAGAATGTTGTGACAGTTGGTAGGTGTGGTATTTGTCCCGCCTCTCCTCCACTGTGATTGGACGGCTGGGTAAAAAGTGACAGTGATGAGCGCTGCGTTTTACCCAAAGTTGAACATTTTTCAACTCTCGGCGACCAGTAAAAAACGCTGAACGCTCAGCGCTTGAGCGTTAAATACACGCTCAGCGCCTCGTTACGCTCATGGCGTTTAAAAAACGTGGCGCTCCCATTGAAAACAATTGGAATTTTACGCCAGCTGCGTGAAAAAGCGCTTTGGTGGACACACGGCCGTATTCCTGTGAATTTTCAGCATCATTACTCCAGTGTCACATGATCCTTCGGAAATCAATGATTTGCTGCTCAAGAAACATTTATGATTATCAGTGTTGAAAACAGTTGTGCTGCTTTATATTTTTGCGAAAACTATGATACAGTTTTCAGGATTCCTTGATTAATAGAAAGTTCAAAAGAACAGCATTTATATGACTGAAATCTTTTAGAACGTTATAAATGTCTTTACTGACCCTTCATATCAATTTGATGCCCTTGCTAAATGGAAATACTAATTCTTACTGCCTCCACACTTCTGAATGGTATTGCACCTGAGATCTGCGATACACTTTCCCTCTTGTTTCTTCATCTCTGCTCTGTTACTGCAGTAGTGTAAGTGACCAGCAGAGGGCAGCCACTGGTTTCACAGTGGTTCACCGTTCATATAATGACAGAGGTTGGGAATTTAATGTTTATTTGAGACTTCCATAATTAAGGGAGATCATAATCCTCAGCCAGATGCTTGTTTCTGCATCTGAAGATTTGCTTCATGACTGTAGCTGATGCGTGTTGTGTGTTCATGCAGCTTTACAGTGGCTGAATTTTATCGCTGTAATGTGTGATATCACACAAACTCCACCAGATGTTATTTTGGCCCATTGTGGTCTGTTTGTGTCTTCTTGCTGCCCGTGTTTCAGACGGCAGAGACTTTGTTTCTGGACCCGCCAGTGCAGCAGCCGCAGCAGCCGTAAACACATCCAGTCACGATCAGAGCGATGAATGTCACTGGAAGAAGAAGAAAACGTGGAGATTTAGTCACACGGCGTAATTAAAAGGGCTTTTCACTCTACGCTTAACCCCAAGTTATTGTCATTCTAAACCCTGCTTTTAACTCTGAGCGTTTCACACTTGTAATGTAGAAGAGGGTTAGCACCGTTTTTTTACCCAAGGTTATGAAACCCTGCTCCGGAGCAACTTTCGGGATGTTAACCCCGCATTGCACTTGTACAGTGTGAAATGATGCGGTGTTAGAATGTTATGACTAGTTGCTTAGCAACCGACAACCAATAGCGTGCCTCATATTCACATGCTTTGTACAGTCATGGAAACATTGCGCGCTGTATAAAGAGTCGCTTCAGTGTTTGAGGGGAAAAATGTCAAATGGTGGTAGAAAACGTGACAATTGGAGTAAAGAGACTGTTTCATTCTTCCCTTTATCTGAAAGGTCCATTCAGTGTAAAGCTGATAGTAGGCCAAGGCAATATAAAATATGAGTATGTCCAATGATAGAGCCTTTAAGTAAACTGGTCATGTGCTGCGTTCGTCCAATCAGTGACACTGATGCCGCAAATATGCAAATGAGGACGTTCACCCAGGGTTTTTGAAAGGATTAAGTGTTAACCTTGAGTAAATTCTGAACAATGTGAATGTGAATCAAGATAACCCAGGATTCAGTTTACTCTGGGTTTAAAATGACCCAGGGTTAACTAGTTCAAGAGTGAAAAGCCCTAAACTGTTTTCTCAAACTAACTTAAAGTTGGCATGAAACAGAAGCTGTGACGGTCTTTTCTTCTCTGTTGTGACGTATATCAGAGTGAAACGGCTTCTGGAACAAGAACAGATGTAGGGCGGGGCTTGATTTTGTCTGTGGGGATTTGATTGGATGGTTGTGGTTTGCTATTGGTGGATCGAATGTGAGTGACAGGTTGCCCCGCCCTCTCGCCAGTGAACGCATCATCAGAGAAGAGATGAGCTGCAAGAGGAGGGGAAGTTATTTTGATTGAAGATTACAAGGGCACATACATTTAAAAATATTATGTGCCACAGATAAATAAGTAAGGAATAATTGACGACAGGCCATTGAATTATTAGAAAAATAATGCACACCCGAGGTGGTAATGCGGTCACGGCGCGATGCGGAGTTATTATCCTAAAGGATAATCCACGGCTAGCTGTGCGTTAAACTATTTTAATGCACAACATTGAAGCAAACGTAAAGCGTTTAATGCACAGCTAGCCGTGGATGAGTTTCAAAAGCTACGAAACCAGCGATGTTAAGGGGATAACAGAGCGATCGCCGATCTTTGTGTGTAAGTGATGTGTGTGTGTGTGTATGTATGTGCGCTTCAATGAAAACAGCACATTAATATAGAACCAGGATTAAACTGACTGGATCTACCTGTGCATTAAACTGTTTTAATGCACACCTTCCAGCCAATCAGAATCGAGTAATCACACAGACCATGGTAATTTATAATAAATACTGCAATATTCCATAAAAGATTTCATGGTGACTTTAACCTTTTTGTCAGTCTTTGGTAGCAAAGCTTATAAAGAATCTAAAGTGAGGTCATTGTATAGTAAAATTAAGTGCTATCCTATGAAACTGTAACTTTGAGAACTTGTTTTTGCATTTATGCAAACCAAGCTTCAGAAAGACTCCCTAACTTTAACAACTACAGTCCCACAATTAGAGTCAGCTAGTTAGAGTTTAAGTGCAGTGCGCTCACTAAAATAGCAGGATAAATATGGATGTGCAGCCTTTAATCACAGTAAGAGCCTGTTATAGCCTCTCCGCCTCGTGTTCAGATAAACGCGGCCTCGGTTCAGAGACGTAATGACAGCCCAGTGTAGGAAGGAGGTTGTGCTTACAGAAGAACAGCAGGATGACGAGGAACGCCGTCTGTGTGAGCGGGTGCTCCTGGGGAAGAGCCTGCAGTTTGGTCCAGATGCTCTGGAGGATTCCCATCACGTCCTCTGAAGCGCCCATTCTGACCTAAACACAAGCACAAACTCGAGTTTGTCTTCACAGTCACAAGACTGACTCGATCCGTTGGACACTGTCAAAAATGATTGCGATCTTAGCTGTAAAAATGTGACTGTAAAGATCTGCCGTTGGTTAAAGGCAATGGTTAATTCCCCTAATGGAAAAACTGTAATGGATCCAACCTTACACTTCATGTAATAGTACAGTTAAATATACTGTTTTTGTAAATATAAAAAGACAAATCACCTTATTTACAGCGGAAAGCTGTTATGTGTGGTCTTGCTAATTCAGCTGAAAGTGCTGTTGCTGTTGTTGTTATTTTTTAAATAACAACAGATTTAAACTGTAAGGCTGTTCTGTAAAGTTATATACATTTTTATTGTATTTTTTTAAATAATTAATCATGGTAACCTCAGTTACCAGTTTTTTGTTGTTGTTTTTTTTTTTTACAGTGTACAGTATAACAGTCAAAAAAGACCCTTCAGACAGGTAAACTCAATATATAATTATGTTGATAATTACAGTATATGATTATGCGATCTGAAATCAAATAGCACATATTTGATCTGTGGCAGGGTGCCGGGCCTCAAAATGACTTAAAATAAGACAAAACTAGCTTTAAAATAAGCTTTAAAAAGTAAATATTAAGACATTTCTCATTTAAAATCCCCTCCCCCTTAAAAAGTTTTTTTTTTTTTTTTTTTTTTTTTTCTTTTCTTCTTCATTTGAAGAACCAGTATTCCCATGGTCTTGGAAAACCTGGATATACTGTATGAGGAAGCCTGATTTTAAAAGTGATATCTCTAGACTTGAAAAAATCATGTAAACTAATTTTAAAGTGCCATGGGCATTTTTATAACTAATATATGAGTTTTTCCTTATTATGCCAAGCTCTAAAATATTTTATCAGATTGTGAGTAAAAATATTTTTCAAAAACCATATGTAAAATCATGGGTTAAAAAGAGTGGCATCCCTGAAGAACATTCAGCTATTAAAACTTGTGAAATCATGAAATTTAATTATTTTAATTATGACTATTTTAGGGAACGTTTGCACTGCAACAATGTACTAAAAAGGGAAACATTTTTCCTTTCTGTTTTTTAGCATACAGGCGACAACATTGTCAAAATGATCCCCGTTCACATGGATCCATGTAAACGAGTAAAACCGCTGCATTTTTCATGCCAGGCCAGTAGATGGCGATGTCACTTTGTAAAGAAACGCTACTCTCATATAAAATGAACACGTGATATATATGCGCATGACGTAACCGTTTTCACAGATACACGTTTTAGTAGTAGACGATAACAGTGTCGTTTTCAAACTTGCACTTGGAAACCCATTTTCAAAAGTTTGCGTTTTCAGGCCCCAAAACTCGAACGGCCACAAAACAGATTACAAGTTTTCTGTTTTTAGTTGAAAATGGTGTTGTGTGAACGGTCCTTGTTTAATTTACAGATTAGATTAGATTAAAATAAGTTTTTTGAATAAGTACAATTATTCCTGTGGACATTTGGAGTCAAAAAGACTCCAGGCAGTAGTAAATGATTGTAGTTCAGAGCCGAGGCCTTGCAGAATGTTTCCTGTGGTTTTGCCGAAGAATGTGATGAAACCAGAAAAAAGCAGAACCTGCTAGTTGAGCTTGTCATTAAATTTCTTCTGCGTCGCGGGTGTGTTTCCACGTGAGAGACACTGTTGGGTGTGCCATCACTGTATAAACTCTGCTGATGAAGAATCATTCCTTACTGTTATCCCTTCTTTCAACACCGTTTCCTCGGTTAAATTGAGTTCAGATAGTCCTGTATTGAATGTGATGACGGTCTGATGTCATCAGGACACTGATGTTATTCTGTTCTAATTTTTATATATATAAAAATAAAGTTTTTTTTGAGTGTTGCGGGCAAAAATCCTTGATTATGCGGCACGTTTTATTAAAAAATGCGATGGAATATGCGGGATATTTATGCAATTTTATGCGATGAAATTGCGGGAACTTGCAAAAACTGCGGTTTGATGAAAAAGAGAGAAAAAAAGTGATTCCCCCAACACCCTGTTCTCACTAGGCTACTACCTTAATGTAAAGAGTCATTTCTTATTACTTCCTATGATAAGCAAGCATACTACATCATAGAAAGTGCTGGGAGTATTCAAGTTCTCATCTTGTTTTATTTCAGACCATAATAAACACATGGCTCAAACTTAACAAAAAAAATAAATGTGTGCTTCCTGTTTTACAGCTTTTCGATGATGTTCAAGTCGCGTAATTACGTCACTTCATAACGTTCCCATGGCAACAGGGGGAAATGGCTGCTCTTGTGTAACGTAAACGCAACATTTTTCAACTTTCTGCTAAGATATGTGTGACTTTTTTGCAACGAAAATGCGGGGATTATAAAATCATGCAAGCCCCGCATATTTTGCGCGGAAATCTGCAATTTATGCGGCAAAAGTGCGGCGTATTTGAAAAAATGCGGCTCCCGCATAAATATGCCGACTTTGGCTGATTATGCATTGAATTATGCGATCGCATAATCGTGTTTTTCTGGAGGGACTGGATATATACCTAATTCTATACAACATCACAGTCTGAGAATGGGTTTTAATTGAGTTACTAAAGTTAAAAACTGAGTTAAAAAACAAAACAAATTGGCTCGTATATAAAACAAACATTCACCCCCCTAAAGTAAAATTTTGTACCTTACTAGTGAATTAAAAACAGCAATATTGAATAATTGTGTTAAAGTGCCTACTCGAGAGTATGCGATTTCGGACGCAGCCATTATCGCTTTTGCAAACTGTGGATCTTAAGAAAAGTTTGTAAACAGCAATTCACCATCTCATAACCGATTCATTCTCATAAAAGACAATTGCGCAACCAAACATATACATATAAAGATGCAGAAACGCAAAACACATTTCATATATACTTCTATAATTAACGATTTAGCACATTTCTGGATGGTTGTACCTTAAAAGTCTTACATGCAGTTTTATCAAATTTACGGCCATACGAAGTCTTGAATATGTCAAGTGGAATAAAAACAGTCTTAATTATTTAATTTTTAGGACATAAAACAGCAGTCGCGATATCTATTAATGTGATGAATATGGAGCTTCGAAAGGATTTAATTGTGAGCGCTGTGCTTTTCAAAGTAAAAACACGGAGGGGATTCAGAGCAGTTCACAATCAAATACATTTATGATGTTTTATGACATTTATATTATTGATTGATTATAACGATGTTTACCTTATAGTGTGTATATCATACCTACAAACTCGTCGTTCTGACACTGGAATATCATTCATGTGATTTGTGCATATCCAATGAGTTGGGTGGTTTTATATTCTGTATGTCTGAAGGGAACTGACTTTTTGATGGCATTTTATTTTTATCTTGCCTCTGCAATGTGTAATAACGTAGTGTTTATGTGCTGTGTTGCATTCATGGGCAGCCGCTATATTTCTGCCGTTCCTGAAACGCCACCTACTGGCATACAAGTGAATTCACATTTTTTTCCCAATGCGAAAAACGACAAATATTTTGACACAGGTCACATGTAGTGTTGTAGTGTTTAAACGTTAACCGCTGAATCGATTAGCCGGTGGCTGATAACCAGACTAACCATGTTTATATGCAGTTTTTTTTCTTCATAATAAAATGTCATTTTTGTTACGTGAAGGCACATTGTGTATGCGCAGTTATGCTTCTTGAGTCAAGCAATTACGCAAGGTATATGTTGATTGGTTGGACTGAAAACTCACATCTGATTGGCTAAAGAGGGTGTCCGTTTAATAAAATGCCAATTTGTTAATCGGTGGAAAAGTCTCACACAAATTCATGTTGATTCACACATATGACAGATTCAACAATCAGTTTGTACATGTCGAAACATCAGAAATGTGCAAAAACCTTCAATCCAATATTGTGAATTATGTTTTTGTGAGTTTTAATTCGGTTGTTCGTTTGCAAATCATCTTTTGTGAATATTAGAGTATGAGTTTGTGAATTAGCTTCTGCAATTGTGAATCATATTCTGTAATGCGTTAAATTTGACTTTGTTTTATACAACAAAATTGGACAATTGCAAGACCTTCTCTTGTCTTCATCATTTCTGCTCAATGTCCTGGAATCAGATGGTGATATTTTAGTCGTTTCCCTTCAAGTTCATGAGAATTTTAATTATTAATTAATATTTCACAAGCACAACGTGTCACAGTATATTTTGACAATATATCAAGTGCAATAATTTTAGGGTTATAAACTAGCATTCATCGTTTTAGGAAATGTTTTGCTTGGAATTTGTAAAGGGAAAACAGTAAAATCAAGAGATGTTCTCCACACTGTTCAACGAAAAATGATTTTTATTTATATGCTCCTATATATCAATGCATAGTTATATAACAGCAATATTTTGGTAACACTTTACAATAAGGCTCTATTTGTTGGCATTAGTAAACTACATTAACCAACTAACAATGAGAAATACCTCTAAAGCATTTGATAAACGTAATGTTAATTTCAAGATTTCCTAATACATTGTTTAAATCAAAAGTTGCATCTTTTCTTATCATAAAATGGACCTGAGCTAACATGAACAAACAATGACCAGCTGCATTTTTATTAACTATATTACTAACTATTAAGACAAGTTGATTGTTGGAAGTGAATCATTCTTTGTTCCTGCAAATTGTGAGTCAAGAGGCGGATGGAGAAATAGTCGAATTCTTCAGAAAGTGCATGTGATGATGACTAAATAAAAAGTGCATTAAAATCACATTATTCACAATGTTGACAACTTTTATATTTCTAGCAAAAAATAGTGGTTATATTGGATATATAGCCCAGCTTTACTTCTAATAATGCCACTTTGTATATTTTACCTAAGCTCAACGTGGGGTTTGTGTGTTCAAATACTGTTGCTGGACGCTGTGCAGACTCATGTTCCCCTTTATTTCTTCTTGTAAATGTCTCTCATGTTTTTGGAAGTTGATGCACAAACTAAGACCAAGTTTTTATTGCAATGCTCACAGTCACTCCAAACACACACACAGATCTTGCTCTGCTCTCACCTTTGATCCAGTTTGTAGTTCACGTCCCCTGTATCTCTCCTTGTTTCTGAACTTGGTCTGTTAGCGCGCTCTGTCCCGTCATACAGTTGTTGAGAGCTGCTAAGTGTCTCTCAGATGTGTTTGGCCTGCAGTCTTTGAGTTTTCCAGTATAACGAGTCTTTTGGGCTGGGCTGTGTAGCGTTCTTGCTCTCTCTCTCTCTCTCTCTCTCTCTCTCTCTCTGTTTACCACATTTGCCACCCCCTTTTTGTCTGGCCCCGTCTTTTCTCCTCCCCTCAAATCACTGTGGAAACAGTTTTTCCTCCTCCTTTTGTCAAACAAAGTCTTGAAGTGCTTTTGAAAGTGTGGGTGTGTGTGCGAGCACGCACGCTCTGGATTTAGGAAAACAAATGACCTAAAAAGTAGGACATTTGTTTTTCAATATCACTCATCAATAGATCTTATATAATATGTTGTTAACCCTCTGGTGCTCCTCTTGTGGAGGTAAAAAAAACAAACATATTTTTGTTATTTGTTGAATGAAATTAATGTACTATTTTTACTTTGATAATGTTTATTTAATATTTTTTTTATGGTACTAAATTATATTTATGTAGTAGATTTTAATGAGAGCACAGAGTTTGGTCTCTTTTTAAAGACGGCACGTGGCAGATTATTGTTTAAAATAAAAAAGTTTATTGCTATGAAAACATTTTACATTTTCCAAATCATGTATTAATCTTAAATTGTGAGAAAATCAAAGCCATAAATCTAAGCAAGTTGTGTTCCAAATATGTGCTTGATTATCAAATAAATGAGCTTTCAGTCAGATTTTGTTTGGCCGCAATACCAAACGTCTTCTATTAATTTCCAATGCATCATTTTGGACCGCGAGGATCACAAGTGCGAACACAAACTTTTGTTTCATACCACACAATGAAGTAAAAAAAAACGTGAAAATATTTATCAAAAAATGACTGAACCGCACTATGTAAAGTCAAAGTCTCACCACACAGTCAGAAATAAAAAATAATTAATATTTAATAGTAATTAATAATTATATAAAAATATGTAGGACCATACATATGTTTTAGGACCATACTTTTTTTTTACATTAATAGTTATTTGTATTGTATTTTAATTATTATTTATTTATCTTTTTACTTTTTGAAATCAGCATAAATTTAAGACAAAATAATTTACGAATGAAATATGTCCTAGTTATATTATTAGATTTATATATTTTATTTTCTTGAGAATTGGTTGTTGTGCTTTATCGTCATGAAAATACGTATACAATGCAAATAAATAAATAAAAAATAGGCTTCATTTTCCAGTAACACTTTATTTAATTTATTTATTAGTGTCCCTATTACACATCTTACATATACTATAGTAATAACTGTAAATTATGCTTACAAGCAACTAACTCTAAGAACTAGAACTAAATCCTAACCCAAATTATACAGTAAATAAATACTTGTAATTAATATTACTCAGTACTTGTTTGTATAATTACCCTGTGACAGTGTCATTGTAAAATAAAGTGTATCCCATTTCCCTTATGGAAAAACACAATCTATTTGATTTTGGGATAAAACATGACCCAGCTATGCTCACTTTATTTATAGTTAGTTTATTTGCTCTCTCTGTCAGACAGCTGGGAAACTTTCACACCTTTTAAGTGTGAAACAATGTGATGTTTTAAAGCAACACACTTTTATAAAAAAAAAAAAAAATGTCGTGAGTGCTTGGAACATGTCAGAAATTGAATGAGGCATCATCCGTTTTTCTGCATTTCTCTGCATTTTTTTTTTACATAAGTTGCATATGCTTTCAGACATCTAGTGTCTACATTGAGAAAGGAGGAAAGCATTGCTGTGTGCGTCACTAATGGGAAAAGCGTGGTCAGTGTGAGTTGTAGTGAACACTCACACACACAGTTATGGGCGGCAGTGGTCTATGTGTGACAGACCATGTAAATCTGTTTTGGGGGGGGGTTCTGCCTCAACCAGCTATTTCAGACTCTGAAACCTGAAACCCTGACCTCAGAGAAGTGAGATGTGCAAGTCTTTATTTTCGAGTTCACACTTTATGTGTAAGTGTGTGTGTGTGTGCGCAGCCGTTACACTTGCAGAAAACTTGCAAAGGGTAGTTCACCAAAAACATAAACATTCTCAAACAGAAGTTAACATTTACTCTCCCATGTGACTTTCTTTCTGACGTTGACGTTTCCCGTACGTACAGTGAAATCATACAGTAGCTATATGTTTCCATCTATTTTATTTTGATGCATATTTTGGGATATCTCATAAAAAAAAAAAACATGTGAAAGTCGATCATTCTTTAAAGATGACGCAGTATGTTTGGACAGAGACAGAGTTCTTTATTAAAGTCATAAAAGACAAACGTATTACAGGAATACTGGATTCTACACAAAGAAATGCCACATTTAATCAAGAGTTTGAAGCAGATATGAGGGAGAAACACGTCATATGTGCCGCTCACAAGTATAAGGGGCTTTCCTTGCCATTAATACTTGGATAACACTACGTCCCCTTCCATTAAAAATAATGCTAGTGCGGTGGCTGGGATATATATAAATCTACCAGCATCCGTCGCCATGATTTCTGGAAAGACTCATCGCGAGAGTCGCATATCATCGGTTAATGGAAACGCCGTCATGTCACAATCGTTTTTTATCGACATTTAGAAAATATCGCAAATCTGTAATGGAAACACGGCTTATGTGGTTCAGTATAACTACCTCCCAGAAGTGTCTTAAAGGGGTGGTTGATTATGATTTCACTTTTCTAACTTTAGTTGGTGTGTAATGTTGCTGTTTGAGCATAAACAACTTCTGCAAAGTTGCAACACTCAAAGTTCAAAGCAAAGGGAGATATTTGCTTTTAAAGAAATCTACAACAAACGGCTGGTAGGGACTACACGGCATTCCTCCTGGGTTAGTGACATCACAAAACCCTAACATTTACATAAACCCGGGAACACGCAGTCCATGTTGAGAAGAGGAAGAGTTGTTGCAGTCGAGCACATTTGTGATTCTGCTCAAGCTGTCGCATCCGTCTTTTCACATGCAATACAGTACGTGACACAAATGCAATAGCATGTCACTCTGTAGGCATCTTACAACGGTTCCCACTCGAGCGATTTTATAGATTATCATGACATAACATAACATGAATATGTTAATTGAAGATAGTAAACTTCACATCAGCAACATAAATTCATCAACTAACCATTGAGAAACGTCCTGTTGTATTCTACATGTTGTCACTTCTTCTTGAGTCTCTCCATCATTGTCCAGTTTAAACATAAAGGCAGAACAGTTTCTGACATTTTAGTGTGTCTGCGTGAGGTAATCGGAGCTGCTAACACACACACACACACACACACACACACACACACACACACACACACACAAGCTCTTGAAGCTCCGCCCTCTGTGCCGGGAGCAGCAGCTCATTTGCATTTAAAGGGACCGACATAACGACACGTTTTTACTCACCCTCAAAAAGGCACAATTTTAACATGCTGTAAAAAATAATCTGTGAGGTATTTTAAGCTAAAACTTCACATACACACTCTGGGAACATCAGAGACTTATTTTACATCTTGTGAAAAGAGGCATTATACCACCCCTTTAAACGAATGCGTTCCCAAACAGCAGCATCAACCTTAGAAAGCAAAACAACTTTATTACATTTCGTCTGCTGTTCTGAGGCGCAAGGAAATTGTTTATTCTGTACAAAAGTATTATATACAGTGGCTTCTCCTACTGCAGCAACTTTTTTCTTAGTGATATTTAGCGCCAGTTTATCAGGAAGAGACGATCTTGTTCTCTTCAACTGACTGGATGGAAACGGTCCTTTATTCGCAAATGTTTTATGCGATATTCCAAATGTGCAACTTTGGATGTAAACCTATCTAGTGACCAGCAGGGGTGTTTTGTCTAAAGGCCCTGATGCACCAAACCGATGGTTGGTCAACGTCGCTGAGCGTAGGCCACCCCAATTTTGCGGCGTGACCCTATTTTTTGCTAGTCAGACTGATTGAGCATGTCGAACAGTTGACAGTTGCCTGTAGTCCTTTTGGTGTGTCACAGCCTTTAGGAGGCAAGAGAAATATGAAGAGAAAACGAAACTGGCAAAGATAAAACACACGAATATGTAATAAGATATAACAGCACTGGTTTTTCTAAAGTAATACTGAACTGAACTCTTTCAGTCGGTCAGAAGGAGCCTGTTGACTTTTAATAGTGCTCAAAGTTCGTTAAAATAAAAATTTAGCTCAGACATTCCCATTAGTGAAATTTTGGCAATTTTTTTTGAGAAAAAAAGGTCTATTGTCTGTAGTGTAGTGATGCATGAAGCACTGCTCACACAGAAGTCACTTTCAAACCAAGCAACTTTCTGTTGGTCATCACAGCGTATTGTCCACATGACCAACTTCAGTACGAGCGAAATCTGCATGGAGAACTTTTTTTCTTATTGAAATGACCAGATTTTGCAAGGAAAATTTTGCTGAGCTGTAATTAATGTGACCGCATCTTAAAATCTTTTGTGTTTAATCAGTGTTACCTGCGGGTCCTTAAAATGTCCTAAATTCAGTTTTTATCAAATTTTAGGCCATAAAAAAATCTTGCATATTTTAATTGGTATAGGAAAAGCCTTAATTATCTTTTTAAGACGTCAGTAAAACAGGAATCATGATATGGATTAACATGTTGATTAAACTTCAAAAGGTGATAATTTAATTGTAAGCGCCATGTAAAAACGTGGCGCTGTTGCGGTTCTACAGACTCAGTTTCAGAGCAGTTTGCAGTCAATGAATACCGCATATTTATGCCAAGCGATTGCTTATAGCGTGTTCTGTTTGTCCTCGAAGTAGGAAATTCCTAGTTCCCAGTAGGAACTTTTAACTGGAATGTCCCTCAAGTCAGAGTTGCGACTGGGAAACTCGGGGAACCGCAACAACCCAGACTTTAGAATCCAAAATGGCTGCCCAGCGCATCTACCGTAGTGTAAAATATTGTTTGTTATTACACGG